>JAUESF010000008.1:3194920-3209258 GCA_032274765.1 Malacoctenus tetranemus
CGCACGCAAGCACACACACACACACACACACACACACACACACACACACACACACACACACACACACACACACACACTTTCCTGTTACATAATGCTCCTCGTAACTTCTTTACTCCAGCGGAACATACTTTGTTGTCACTTTGTCTGGGTGATAAAAGCGGCCAAAACCACTACCTGTCTGACTCGCTCCCCTTTTCTTTATCGAAGGTTCACGTAATATGCGTCTGTTGTCCTCACTGCTGCTACCATCAGGTGTTTTGAAGGTGCGACCTGTCTCCCCATAAAGCAGGCTGATTATACTTGAACCCCGTGGCACAAAAGATCCCATTTATCCGTTCGAACAGCTCTGGCACACTCGGTTGATTGAGGGCCCGCTTGTCTTTACATGCACATGGGCAAACACGCACTTTGGAAAACACAGATGCTTCCTTGACTCTTGAACATTGGAGTTTGAGTTTTACAATCTGGATCAGACTGCTGCTCTGCTGTTTACCCTCAATCACAAGGTGATAACTTTTTTATTGGAAGCAACACTGAAGCTGACGGCTGCGTCTGACCAAAACACTTCTTGTTTAGTTAGCTTGTTTTTTTTTAGCTGTGCAGCATGAGAGCCAAACGGGAAAACCGACTTTGACCCAGGAGAGTGACATTTAAAAAGAAATGTCAAACAAGCAGGCGACATTATGTAAAACGTCTCTGCCTCACTTGTAACGTAGAAAACACATTATGAAATATATCGTTCAGGTAAGAGTACAACTCCCCTTTAGTACTGCATTTAGGCTTGTAAGTGATAAAAAGGTGGTCCTGTAAATATGATTCTATGCAAATATTCTATTATCCAAAATGGGAGCTGCTGATGTGATTCTTTTTGTGGCACAAAGCGACTCCATGTTTTAGTTGTCAGTCTTTTATTGTTTCTTTTTCCATCCCATGACATGATTGAAACATTCTGCCAGCAAGGCGAAAGTCTAAATCAGAAGGTTTTCATTTCGGAGATGCTACAGTCTGAAGTCATTCAAGTGCTGCGCTGGAAAACAAGTCGAGGCGTCCAGACGAGCCGTTGGAGACGGAACACGCGTATTTTACCACAGGAAGCGTGCGAGACACAGCCAGCGATCAGACACTCACACATTCGAAAGAGAAAGTCAGAGTTCATATCAAAATACAGTCAGAGCCGCTTGATTTCAAATTATTACTCCGGAGAGTCTTTCCTTGAAGTCATGTGAACCAAACATTCCCCAAATGTAACATGAATCAGCGTCAGTCAACCACCGACTGCTGTCGGGTCGCAGAAGGGAAAAACAAAAAGCAATGCTGAAAGGTCAGCCGACATCAGCGAGAAAAATATGAGTCTTCTAATTCAGATGTTGATTCTCTCTTCAACTTTCCTTTCTTACTTCAACAATAATATTGTGCAAACTACTCAAACACCACGGTTTAGTACTGGACAGGTAGACCATCAACATTGTTCACTTGTCAGAAATGTAAAACACTGAAATGTATCCACGTTTGTAAATCAGTCTGTAGTATTTTGGCTATTGTCGGTGAAAACCTTTGTTTGCTTTTCCCACTTTTATCTGTGTTGTCATCTGAAAAAAACAAAGGCAACTGTGAGCATGTGTCGCCGAGCTGAAATGCCACACAAGTGACTTTCACTGACCCCGCGGCGGGGCTTCAAACGCTGACACATGTGATCCTGACTGAGGCAGCACGACTTTTACAATTCAACGAGGGAAAATATTCACATTCTCTGAATCTGTCTTGTATTCACATTGTTGACGTTTGTTGAAGCTACATACAAAATTAAGACAGAGAGTTTTACATACAGTACATCTGAGGTGTGACAGTCAGTTATCTGCATATATGTTACGTTACGAATCCTAAGTTACACTTGCATGCGACTATGCATGGGACAAGATAGTACAAGTGTAAAGGGAGGGCAAGTTTTTCTTTTATTGCAAACTAATTCACAGAGAGAGAGCTTCACCTGCTATTTAAGGATTTGATTCAGGCAGTCAACAGAATTCTGCATAGTCTAAAATCACTTCAGCCACAATGTCCATGACAGCATTGCAAAGCTGAGGAGGGAGGAAAGCAGGAAAGAGTTAAATAGACCGAGCCGAAGGAGGGATTCAATATTTTCAAGCCAAGTGCAAATGCAAAAGAACATCACATATTGATCGTCAAATCTCCCAAAAAAAACTGAATTGTAAAAAAAAAACCTCCTGTCATATTCCTGCAGGGACGGTTCAGTCAGGCATCAATGTTTGACAAAATCAGGGAAATTATTTATCTTCTCCCATTAAAAAACAGCCGTGAACCATCTTTCACTCTACGCGGGACATTGACTTTGATCTCTGAGTGAACCGTGAACAGTCTGCTTATTTACTCAGGTTTGTGGCTCGCGTTTGGATGGTCACCCTCCGCGGTGGCGGCTCCTCAATGCTCCGATTGGCCACAAGGTCTTGAAGCTGCAGGGCTCCACCGCCGATGAAGCAAAAAGCAGGACAGACGGGGGCCGAACAGTCCACGTGTCCCTCCCAGAGGACACGCAACGAGTGGGCATCGTAGAAGGTGACTCGCCCTTTGTCACAGTCCAGACACACTCCCAGCCGAGGTGGGAGAGGGGTGGTGGGTGGGTGAGGGAGGTGGCCATGGCTGCTACTGTGGGAGTGCAGTGCTGCGTGGCTCTGACTGTCGCCCTGGCTCTGAGTGTGACTGTGTCCTTGAGGAAGCAGGATCTTGCCCATGCCCATGGTGAGAAAACAGAAGGGAGACGAGTCCTGGCTGTCCTCTGCCCCGCTGTCATGGCCGCTGTCTGGGTCACACCTGGGGAGGGACGCAGAATGAGGAATGATATACAGCCAGGCAGAAGATGAAGGAAGGCGAGTTTGAATCCATTGCTGAACCACAGGAGTCACCAGAAGAAGTGAAACACACTGTTAAACACCACTTGGTTCCATTTAGAAAGGTTTCTTGAAATCTTCTTTGTTTGGCATTTAACTCACACTGGGCTGATTGTTTCTGTTCCAGTGAACAACAGGTTTCATGACTGACTTCAAGGTAACAAAAAGCAGACGCAGCCAAAGTTGTGTCAGTTTGCGTTTCCACGTTGTCATACTACCCCCTAGTGGTCACATTATTGAATTTAAAAAATCAATCAGAGCTCAGAGCAGAATGTGACAATAATAAGAGATGTCTGCGAGGACTCTGCAAAGTGGCGATGACAGTGGATAACCTTAAAGCAACAAGACATCCGTCGATCAGTATGACAGAGGTATTTCACTCGTCTTTGCCTTTTAGGCTCTAAGCGTAGTGAAGTACTGTCAAAGACTGGCTTTAGAAAGTGACATTCAAACGACATCACTTTGAATGTCGTATGCAACAAAACAGCAGAAGTGAGTTACCGTGGACTCGCCATGTCTTGAGGGAGATGGAACCACTCTTGTAGTTTAGCCTCCTGTCCAACTCCCACCTGCAAAATGAAGCTGAATGAAGCTCGTTCTCTGCAGCCTCTGACTGTGTTCAGTCGACTTGCCAGCGAGAGCGCCTCCTACCTTCACTAAATAGGACCCGGGCTCCACAGAACACGCCCAGTAGTGTCGTCCCTGAGCGACAGCCAAGTCCGCAACCAGCAGGTCAGAGGTCAAGTGGCAGGACGTGAGGGTGCGATCGGCGGCATGCAGCAGGGAGAGGCCCGGCACGCTGCGGGCGTAGGTTTGGCCTCTGCCAAGTGCCAAACGGTCAGCGTGCAAACCCCAGCGAGAGTCCAGAGAAAAGCTCAAGACTGAAGAGCAGGAAAGGAAGGCAGACGAGGAGGAACAACAGAGAGCGAGGGAGGTGGAGGAGAGGGAGTCGGAGGGGAGGAGGCATTAGTGCCTGGACAGAGTGATACACTACAGCAGGACTGGAAATACAGTGTAGAAGGAAAAGCATTTGGAAGAGCGAGAAAAAAAGGTTTTCATTGATAAATGTTGGTAAAAGTGGCGTTACAGGGAAAAAATTAATATCAAACAGGGTCACAGAAAGATGTTCAGTAAAGATAACTTTCACTAACAATCAATGAATTGTTTCAAAAGTTTGAATAGGTAAGTCAAAGGTAAGATTGAAGGAATGAAGATGCAGTACTGAGAAGCACAATGGATGAAACCAAAGTGTTGTTTAGAGCAGAGAAAGACAGACCTGAGGCCACAGAGACAGAGGCAGAAACAGACTGACTGGGATGATGCTCGAATGCAGAAGGAAAAGAGGACAGCTTTGTGTGGAAAATAACAAGAGGGATGGAAAAAATGGAGAGAAAAAAGAAATATTATGATTAGTGATTCAATCAGAAAATAGCAATACATAAGAGAATACAAACTACAATGTTAATTTTAGAGTCTTTTCTCCAAAACCAAACTTGCTATATCAGTTTGACTTGATTTAAAAGTCATTTATTTCAAAATTATGAAACATAAAAACGTAAGAGATGATCACATGTGTTTTGATGACGAGTGACATGATGAAAGGTGTTAGCAAATGACTGGGATGAAAGCAGCGTCGTGACTCTTCATGTCCTACCAGGCGCCGGTGGCGTGTGCAGGTAAACCTCTTCGCTGTACTCCCCAAAGCCGGCCTTGTTGCAGCCTCTCACTCTGAGCACGTACACGCTGTCGATCTGCAGCCGATTGATCACAGCGCTCGTCCCTTTCACCTCCTCCAGCCGCTGCCACGCCACCTGAGAGTTGGGCGACCGGGTGCCGCCCCACGTGGCCGCAGCGCCGCCTGCCCGCCGCTGGTACTCCACGGAGAAGTGCCACGCCGGGGCCGAGTCCTGAGGGAGGCGCCAGCACAAAAACAGCTGGTCATAGGCCAGGGTCTTCTGAGTGTCGATCACCGGAGCCACCGGGGCTGTGGAGGACACACCAAGGTCACAGTCATTCATCTCTCTGCAGGACGGTTCTGGGGGATAAATGGGCTGACCACCGACCTTGAATGAACTCCACGCTCTGGATGAGCTTGACCTCCTTGGACGCGTCGAGGTGAAAGTGTCCAAAGGAAGTATCAGCAGCGAGACAGAAACACTGAAGATTTTCTATTGCCTTCATGAGTCTGAAAGGAAAGAAAGGAAAGGAAATTCACCAAAATTCAAGAAAACCTCAAATGAAATCATCCTCCACCACTTTATTCGTGATACAATCAGGTTTAGTCTGAGTGCACGTGCTGCACCTGCTGTGCGTTACTCTGGCAGCTTGTACGAAGCAGGGTGGATCCGTCTCTTTGAGCAGCTCCTGGGTGTAGGCCACCACGCCCGCATTCTCCATTAGCCCTTGCTTTTGAAAGACCTGAGTGGACAGGGCCTCGTCCCTCCTGCTGCGGGAGCCCTCCAGGGCCAGCGCCAGAGTCCCCTGACGCTCGGCCACAGCCGCTCCGAGATCTCGGATGCAGTGGTTCAGGTGCTGCAGAGCCACGGCGCTGTTCGCCTGCAGAGCAGAGACAGCATGAAAAGGAGTTGGACAGGTTGGTAAAACTGTGGCAACTGAGGGAAAAACACAAAACAGTAGTTGCGAAATACACAAAGACGCATAGAACTACCTCAATACCAAGCACACAGTAACTATTTGTTTCTAAAGGGCCTAATAGACTGTTTTTATCAGTGGTTTAGTGAAAGCACAACACTGCTGCTCTCTCTTAATTGCATTCATTGACAAACTGTTCTAAGATTGCAGAGATATTGTGAGGCTTGAAGAGCAAAACGATTACCCACCTCCATCAGTTTGATGGCACCTTCCAGTTGAGTGATCTGACTCTGTATTGTGTCCTGATTGGCCAGGATGAAATTGACTTCCTTCGTAATCTTATCCTGTAAAAACAAAACGCAAATTAAAACTGCGTGGCTGCAAGCTTTGGGATCGTATGAAGAGAGTCACACTGTAACTCACCTTGAGGGCCTGGTAGGCCTGTGCTATAGGTAGAACCTTGTGCCCGTGGTGCACACGGCGAAGTTTACAAAACTGACACAGCAGCCTCTGACAGTTCCGGCAGTACCACTGCATTTTCTCCTGCTCGTGATCTGTGCATGTCAGGACCTGGAACACCAACAACAATTAGGCCAATGAAGGAAACTAAAACTGTGCGTCAGGTTGCAGTGCATCAATAAACCAGACAAACCTTTGGCCTGAAGTGGTTGGTGGGTAGAATGTGTTCGTGCTGAGCTCGAGGGGTCCCCCACGGGTGGTACAGTTTGAAACACTCGTTGCAGAAGTTGGACTTGCAGTCTGCGCAGCCCTTGGTGGCCTCCAGAGACTGAGGAGGCTTACAGAAACCACACATGATGGCCACGCTGCCCAGGCTCACTGTGTGCCTGTACCTGAAGGACACACGTGGGTGCAGGCAGAGAAGAACAAGGTTCAAGCCAATTTGGAGAAAGTAACAAAGTGTAACGCACACAAAGAAATGAGGCCCGAGCCTGTCAGAGCGTGACCTGCTTTCTCTCAATGCTCAATGCTTCATGTTTCAACTGTCTGACCTGGATACATCCCAGCAGCTGCCTTGTTACTGCATCCTGCGCAGTAAAAACGTGCACCGTCACACTTTCTCGACCAACACTGTCTGCTGGCCGCGAGGAGGGAGCAGCTGCAGTGATCAAAGTGCAGCGTACCAAACTTCCCATCCCCATAACTCTCTCCCACAGTCACGCCGTTCAAAAGGCAGCTCCTCTCACTCTGATGTCTTCTGTTTGAGCTGATATGATCACAGGATAACGCTGCTGCAGACTGATGAGAAGCCGCCGCTGAATAGTGCAGTCGGGGACAGATTTTGAGCTCTCCTTGCAATCTGCACTAAGATCTTATTACTCTGCCTTGGATCTGGAGCAAAGTAGGGATCCATTATTGAAACTCCTTCCAGCAAAAGATTTGCTGTCTCATTTATTAAACAGTATTGACTTCAGTCTTTCTTCGCTGCTCTCATTCATTGCCATTAGGATCGGTTTATCTTTTTCCCCCCAAACCGTGATTGATTCACTTCAGATTTTTGTCACGACAAGATATTCTCAAAGGAAAACTAGGAACAGGCCAGGATAAAGCGTGAGTCAGCGGGGACTCTCTGCTCTCACGAAGCCAACCTGAGAATTTGTCGACAGTAAACACACAAAACTGATGTGAGCGCATACCGCTCCACAATGCGCTCCAGAGTGAGGTTGCGTAGGCAGTCTGTCAGGCCTTTCTCTCCGAGCTCCACGTCCTGACGACAGGAAGGACATGGGAACAGCATGGGGGGAGGGGCCGCCTCCCTCCGCCTCCGCCCTGGGTACGTCCCACACACTGGGAGAAGGAGCCAGGTGTGCAAGAATTAGAGGGGAGAGACACAAACAGAGAGAGAGGAAACACGGTGAGACTGTAGTTTGTTTGGGACTGTGGAGCTAGGTGTGGAGGATCTCAGGAGAGGCACGTTTGAGAGCCGAGACGCGCTGTTGTTTGTCTCCACATACAAACAGAGCACAGTGTTATTTATAAGTTAGCGGAGGAAATGCTGTTTGCTTACGCGCACACTCTGAAAAAACACACCTGCTCTTCACAGATGCTTACTGCCTTGATTTTTTTGCTTCCTTCATATTACCTGTCTGTGTGACTGTTGCTCTGCATGCGATTGAATTAATAATGAGGTGAATGCATAAATCTTTAGATGCACGGCAGGATACGACGAGTCAGCTCGCTCAGCTATGGCAACGAGGAGAGTGATGTCACACCGCCTCATCATCAGGCCGACCCTGTCTTGAGTCACTGGAGTGCTGAGATCATTCAGTTCACCTTGAATGTATGGTTAGGCCTCTGTTACATCTGAGATCACTCAATTTAAACAACAAGAAAAACAAAGTGCCCTCCACCTGTCCTGAGTACATGCTCCAAGCGGTCAGGCGTCCTGGGCATGGGTCTGCGTGCCTGGCGTGGCGAGCGGGTGTTGGGTGTGGAGGCAGGCGAGTGCGGCTCCGGGGGGAGATCTGGAGGAGGATATCCCCTCTGCACCAGCACCTCAGCGGCGCACAGCAGACACACGCTGTGCTGGCAAGGCAGGAGGATGGGCTGCTTCACCATCTCGTCGCACACCGGACAGTGCAGCTCCCGCTCCATGCTCTTCATGTTGGACTGCAGAGGAGAAGAAACGGGAGGTTCATATAGAGAGGGGTTCAAAAATTAAGGCTGAGTCAGTAGAATGAATCAGGACCCCGCTGTGCTTCACAATCCTCACCTCTTGTCACCTAAATGAATGTATGAGATGTGTAGGAGGAGGAAGAGGGAGAGGGGCAGAGTGAGACTGGTTGCGTAGGCTGGGGTTGTTCATACAGAGCCCAGAGAGGGGAAATGTGGAGGACAAATCACAGTCTCTCTTGCCTGTCGTCTCTGTTCACCAGCCTCACCTCATTCTGCCTTTTTTTCCTGTTTGCCTTGTGGATGCTGGCCTGTGTTTTGCAGGATCCAGAGGCCCCTTTCTAGCTCCAGCTACATTGAACGCAGCATCCCGTTTCTATGACAACAAGCATCAGTACTCGGCCGAAGGAAGCATTACGAGCTACTATTTCCAAACATGTTAGGACACCGCGACCATCAAACATCCACCTCATCGAGCACAAACAGTCGGGCTATTTGCTGACCGTGGCCCCGCTGTGATGTTTGTACCATCAATGCGAGAGCTTCGCCAAATAGCAACACATTTTCCTCTGAGTCGATCGATGCCGGAAAAAAATCTATTCGGAGGATGAAAAGCGCCGCATTCCGTCCTTGCAGTTCTGCACATCCCAAGAGATGGAAAGGTAGATTATGTTGTCTGCATTTTCAAGTGACCGGGTTGAACCTTTCGTACCCTGTTTCATAAAAAAGCAGCGCACATGGTTGTGATGTGCAGGCTAATAAAACGAGCGTCACACTTACACTGATGCGAACCAGCGCGTCCATGATCGAGGTGAAGGTTTGTAATTCCGCCTCAGCCATGCCGTCGAGGTGATGCCGGCGTCTTTTTTTTATTTTGGCCAAGCAACAACGAAAGCCTCCCCCCCTTGTTAGAAGTGCAGACCACCACAGACCGGAGCTAAACAAGCCTGCCTGGGCCTGGACCAGTGACGCGTCTCCGCTCACGCCGCTGCGCTGGTGGTGCGCTCGCTGTTGCTCACTCCGTGCTGTCTGCCCCAAAGCAGCGAGTCTGCCCGATGTATAAATCGGAGGGGAGGGGAGAGGTTCGGAAGTGTTTCCTTTAGAACACAGCTACAACAACTGTGGTGCCCCCAAGAACAATTATTCTTGGTAACATTTATTTTATCGTCGCATTCCGACGAATAGGAAACCACGGTCAGATTTGTATCCATATTTGAGACAGAAATTGGTTTATGGATATTTATCTTTGTAACATTTTCTCTGAAATGATCACCACTTAAGGCCAATTCCAAATAAATAACAATGTAGTGTATGTTTTTCTTTCTTAAGGTACATTTGGATCCTAAAAAATGTCCGTGTCGAATTGTGTTTGCCCCAGTTCATTTTACTGACCACTAGATGGCAGAAGCGTGTAATTTGGAAACAACACCAAGTGACTTTGCTCGGTAAAATCTTGGTCTTTCCGGGTGTCACGGTAAAAAAAAAGGGATGGCCTATGAAAACCTTCATTCCGTTGAGGCGGTAGTATTTGCTCTTGAAACTTTTCTCGTTGATTGGGAAAAAGAGTGAAAAAGGAGACATCAGTTTCTTTTAACTGTACCCATTTCCTTCTACCCAGTGGGCTTCACCTGCAAAGCTTTTACTCGTGTCATTATATTTCTTTTGAAAAGCTCTGGTTAAAAAAACTAATGATCGTAAAGTAGATTTTATAATCTACGTCACACACGACAAATTGACATAGGAACAACCTGAGATCGCTCGTTGTTTTTCAGCTGCGAAGCGGAACCTTTCACACGTCACGTTTCGTCCGGGCATTTGAATCAAACGTGTCGACTGGATGATTGTTGTAGCAACCGTTTGTGCGCCTGTCACTGACGCGGGAGTGATTCGTAGTATTTAGAGAGAGAAGATGAAGCCTAAGTACTAACACGCAAGAAAAGTATTTACTACGCATTGAAGTGTGATCGTGCTCATCTTTCTGGGGGAAAGGTTTCTCTTCAGTTTTTGTCTTTAGCTGAAGTGCTAAAGTAGCAGCACAGAGGAACTTCGCATCGTTGAACAAAACTACAATAAATAGCGGTAGCGTTGTTATCTGCCCGTCGCTCGGTGCACGATATATTTCATTTGCATCGTTTCTGCACTTTGATTGAAACCAAACAGCATGTCGGCTGTCAGCAGTCTGGTCCCTGCTCGCTTTCTCACCATCACCGCTCATCTTGTCATCGTGATCACAATATTTTGGTCGAGGGTGAGTCCAGTGGTGCTGACGCAGATTGATGCACGTTTTTACAGCCTCAGGCTGCATCCAAAGAATTTTGTGACGATTGTTCATTGTGAAAATTATCGTGTTCTTTTGAATGCCGTAAAAACTTGATTTGATTCTTCTGTCGGTAGATGATTTTATTCTGGAGGACTGACAAAAGCCATAACATAGTGACACAAATACGTTTAGTTATTGTTATCAATTTGACCACAATGTTTTTATTCACAGGAAAACAACGTGAAGGCTTGCTTGCCGTTAGATTACACACAAGAGCAGTATGATGCTGAAGACAAAAAGTAAGTAAATATTTTGTAGCTTAATTCCCAAACACCCCCACCCCCACCCCACCCCCTCCTCCAAAGATTAATGAAACAAACAATCTTTTTCCTTCCAGGTTGGTGGTGGCGCTGGCTGTCACTCTGGGTCTGTTTGCTATCGAGCTGGCTGGCTTCTTCTCAGGAGTGTCCATGTTCAACTGCAGCCAAGGTCTCCTGTGTATCCTTCAACTCTATAAAACCATTTTATTACCTCACAGTGTTGTTGGTGGAGTTTGATGATGGGACCAAAATGTCAAGAAAAGTTTGGTGGAAAAAACACAAAATCAGTGGTTGGATCTCAGTTGAGGACATTTGCTTGTCCCTGACTTAGAATACAGTCCAAGTTGGTACTTTGCAAACTAAAGTCCGACGGGATTCAGCTTCTTCTCCCTGAGCTTCCGTTACAGCTGCAACAGGAACAGGTTTTATGCCAGAAACCTTTCAAGTATAAACAGAGATGTTTTAAAAACACAAGTGATCTATAACAGTCTGCCTAGTCATCAGTTACAGTTCCATGACTACAAACTGCTCTGTACTGAACTCTCCACCCACTAGCCACTGGAGCCCATGCCAGCGCATCAGTAGCCCTACTTTTCTTTCTGTTTGAGCAGTGGGGGTGTGTGATCTACTGGTGGATCCTTGCCATTTGCAGGTCAGTGTATTCGTAACTCATAGATTGTGTGAGGTTTGATTTTCCTGAAGCATTTTTTTTCCCTGACACAAGTTCCACCCAGCACTGGCTCTCCACTGCAGCGCATCTGTGTCCTTATCTTTCTTTGTGTTTGAGAAGTGGGAGTGCTGGAACTATTGGGTTATTTTTGCCATCTGCAGGTTGGTGTGCAAGTTGTGTGATGACGAACATGTGGACGGATCCTTTTGACTTTCAACAGTGAAATGATCTTCCGTCTTCACTTCCTGAGGGTTTGATAACACAACTTGTGTGTCTGTTTTCTTTCAGCGTGCTGCCTGCCTTTGTGGAGGTTCTGCTCTTCATAGCAGTTTTTGGATTGAAGAAGAAACCCTTGTGAAAAGAACTGCTACTGATTAGTTTGAAGGTGAACATCTGTTGGTTGATCTGCTGTACAATCTTGTGATACATTTTTGAGAGGTTTTTTTATACATTTTCAATAAAACAAACAAAAAATCTGAGTCATGTTGGAATGGGTTTTTTGGGGTTTGATGGAACATCAGGAATGGTTGTCACTGAACAATCCAAAGCAGAGGCCATTGTAATGCCTTCATGTGCTTCAGACTAACAGTAGACACCGCTTTGAATGGAGGTCGTTATTAACTATGATTTAATCTTTGATTAATTTTGCCCAATAGTCAACAACCTCCTTCTTCTGGGCTGACTTCATATCATTCACTGTGAAGGTTTGTGGCGAATGCGAAGGCTCCATTTTCTCCTACGTCATTGGTTCAGTTTGTCTCCGCCCACCGGTCCCACACGGCATTGGGTCCGACATAAGAGCTATTTTGTTCCTAGAGCCGGTGGCCGCTCTCTGGATCTACTTTGTTTAATTCACGTTTAAATACGAGGGCTCCGCTATAACATCAAATCATGGGTATGTACCCTCGTTTATTGTTTGCAGTCGTTCATTCCCATGTTCCAGTTCTGCATTCATGTCGTAAAATACTGCAACAACAGTTCCGTGGTGAAGCTAACTTGCTAACGTCAAAGGAAATTATTATAAGGTCGTATTAAAGCCATGGTGCGTTTCTACTGTTCTGAACGTTTTCTCCAATTCGCGACTGGCTTTTCTCGCCTGTGCTAAACATTCATGTCATGTTATTGAAGTCTCCCTGCTGTATTAGAGAGAGGCGCGTTGAGACGCTCGCAGCTTCACGTCGGAAACGTTTGAGTAGGAACACTGACGTGGCTTTCATTTGTAAAGAGCTCTGATATGTTCAAAAGCTTTTACTTTCCACATGATGTTTTCATCCAAATCCTTTACAGTGAAATGCATTGAGAGGTATACGTTTACTGTACTCCTGCTGTTGTTCGATGTGTGAAACACCGATTTTAATCATTGATTTCCTCTCAATTATATATTAAAGTTCAAAGTGCAAAGAATCAAAGTTTTTGTCATTCCAGCTAAATGTTTTACTTATTTGAAGAGTTTCCCAGCTCAGTTTTTGTTAGTTTTTCCTGATTTGTGCCTCTTGTCCTGCTCGTGTAGCCGTGAACACAGGCACGTCCCTGGTGCTGTCCAGCCTGCTGTCTGTGCTGGTGTTCGCTGGGATGCAGATGTTCAGTAAACAGCTGGGATCCACAGAGTGGCTCACCATCCTGGGAGGCTTCCTGGGCTCCGTTCTCTTCATCTGCTCCCTCACCGTATCCTTTCTGCCGATGTCAGGAATCCAACCGTTCTTACCTGTTATGTTGAATTGCCATCATACGACAACAAAAAGCTACTGATGTATTCTGCACCTTAACTCCAATTCAGGCATTCAACAATCTGGAGAACCTTGTTTTTGGTAAAGGATTCCAAGCCAAGATTTTCCCAGAGAGTGAGTATAAGCAGCAGAGAAACAGCGTCAGGATACAGTATGGTTTATTTGCTGTTCAGCTTCACTCTGAAGTGTCACCAGTGCTAATGTGTTAACTACACAGGTGATAAACTATCATGTAAACACAATCTTGTCAGTATTTTGCACATATTGACAGTTATGAGTAAACCAGGTGCACTGTCTTGATCATTTATACAGACTGAGCTTCTTACAGCAGTAATTTGTCTCTTCCAGTTCTGTTGTGCCTCTTCTTGTCGCTGTTTGCTTCTGGCCTGGTGCACCGTGTCTGTGTGACCACATGGTGAGTTAAAGCTCAAAGGATCTGCACCACCTGTCACCTTTAAGGACAAAGTCAACTCTGAATAAAATGTATTATAAATTTTTTTAAATGATCCTTCTCTTTGCCTGCAGCCTGATTTTCTCCCTCTTCGCGCTGTACTACATCAACAAAGTGTCTGCAGCTCTCTACCAAGCAGCCGTCCCGGCAGTGACACCGGCCAAGGTGGCCAGCAAAGGCAAGAAGAAGAACTGATGAAGTTCACACTGACGTCCTGTCAAGCAGTCGATATTACCCACATGCTGGTTCATCATCAACATCATTGTGGTGAAAAAGCTGTCAAATAAATGACTCGAGGTTTGTTCTTTATAATGACATAAACATGGTGGTGGATTACTGACGCAGAGTAAAAGCAAAAAGGGTGAAGTTTGTTTTTTTTTTCACACCGATACTGAATTGAAATCACACAGAAGCGTCCTGGTGTCTTTGGGCCTTCATATAAACAGCACTGAACATTCCAGCCAGACCCCCTTTATTCAGCAATGTTTGAAACTGGTTGTGATGATGTGTCCGATTGTGGCATTTGTACGTTTTCTGCACATCAAGTGAAACTTTTTTTTGTCAAAATCTTTTTGTAATTAAAATTTGTGGAAAAACTCCAAGTGTGTATGGTTGTTTTATTTATTCCTGCTGAGTTGTTGATGAAATAATCAGGTGCTACATTTCCCCCTTGAACGAGTTCCCTCGAAAAATGAAAGCCATTACAGACTAACCACCAATCTGTGGTCTGTATAGCTAATAACCCATTGGGATGCTTGTTAATCACTGTTTAGAACCACTT
>JAUESF010000008.1:3211389-3227991 GCA_032274765.1 Malacoctenus tetranemus
CACACACACACACACACACACACACACACACACACACACACACACACACACACACACACACACACACGCGCGCGCGTATCTCATAATCATTCCTTTTTTTCTTTTTTATAGTCCCTGGATGGTGAGGCTGAAGATGCCATGTTGAAATGCTTTGATGAAAATGACGACAATGTCTACAAATTCGAGGAGTTTGTCAGGATTGCTTTGATGGTCTTCCTCCTCCCAGGGAAGGCCGAGGCTGTCTGCCATTCATGAGAAAGAAGGAAGCCTCAGCATGTGAAGCCTCTTTGATCTGTATTTCAGCACATCGCATATCCACATCACATGATCTGAGAAATGAAACAATAAAAAATGTCCAAAATAGACAAGGAAAGAAAATAAATGGTCTCACTCGTGTAGTTTACTTTTCTAAAGAGGGAACAAATCTCATTGAAATCTGAAAAATCCTCCAAAAACAGATTCTCAAGACACAGTTTGCACACACGCACGACTGGAGACCCTTCAATTAATTAAGCTGTGCGTGAAAGACTTATCAGGAAGCACGAATTGATGTCATGTTTCTGATTCTAAAACATTTGTGACTTTGAAAAACAAGCACAAAAGAATGCAAATAAAGCACGTTTTCTCAGGGTCTCTGTTCCGCTTCCCAAAAGTCAGTTGATGACCTACAACTGTTGCTGCAATGAAATTGACCCTTGAAAGTTCTGAAAATCGAGGAATTTTTTCCCCACCTGTTTTTTCCCCTCCTGCTTGTTTTGCAGCTCGTGCATAAAAGCTCCTCCGTCTAAATCTGTCACCAGTGTTTTGTACTCAGGGCTCCCTCCAGCGGCAGTCCCTCGCATCTCCTTCTGATCACACGTTGATAAAATGGAAAGAAAGCAGTTCTTTTTATCACTGCCGCTTCTCAATTGCTGACTGAGTATTTGGCTGTAAGCTCGATGAATGGCTACATCAACGGGTGATTTGTCAAAAGTATAGAAGTCTTGAAGAATATTTTTTTTGTAGTTTCTATTTGCACTTTTCTGTACTATCAATATTACATGAAGAGTGGAAACAGTGTGGCTCTGATTTGTATGTGACCAGGAACTATTCCTGCAGTCGCCATTCAATTTCAATCACATGTAGTTGATTCAGATGACCAGTAGAGGGCAGTACTGAATTGCGCACCCAAATGTAAGTTGGACACTTCTTTTAGCAGAACCAAACACACATACTGCCTGTCGCTTGCATGGAGTCGTTTGAAAAAAATATGTACAAAGACTCCAAACTTACTTTTATGTTCCACTTTCCTGAATATATCTTTATGGAGCTCCCAGAAGACCCATGCTCTTTCAAGCAGTGCCCCAAACCCCATCAAACAATGGTCGCTTTTCATGATTCCTCAACCTCTTGTGCAAATGTGCACAGTGTGAAATTCAACTAGATTAAAAAGAACGTCGTGTTTCTGAGAATTGAATGTGCAGACAGAGTTTTTCCATATGATGCCAAAGCAGCTATAGATAGAAAAAAGGGTATCCTAGAAAAGCAATGCAGGACAGTTCACAGACGCGGGAATTAATTGAATATAAATAAAACAAAAACGAAGCAAAATATTAATTCAAGTTTTGACTCGTGAGATGTTCTTTTTGGGAGGTTGTGAAAACACGGTTCAGCAATGCAATGCAAAACATTACGGTAAATCTGCGCATCTACATTCAGTCTATTTAGTGAAACTCTCTCTAACTTTTAAATCTGTTTCACACTGCAAACACGTTTGAAGAACATTTGAGTTTGCTGATGCATTCACCTGACTTACTGGTGCTGATATCGGTAACACTGGTGTGAGATCGATGCCAGTTCCTGCAGTATCGCACACCCCTATCCTGGGATGGTCTCGCGATTCATCGGACGCTCTCGGCTTTTTCCGCCGCCCCTTCTGTCAGTTAGCTAGCTGAGCTGATTAGCTTGCAACCACAAGCTAATGTTTGTGGGATATCAAATGTTGGCTGATTCGGAGTGGATGAAACAAACAGCGTAGAAAAAATGGCGGACGTCGAGGGACAAGACGTTTGTTCCTCGGTCCCTCCGTTGCCTCACCCGTCCTCCCGTAACGGCTCCGGGAGCGGTAACGTTACACCGGGCACCGGTGGCAGCTGCCAGACGACAACCACCGTTACTTCGGGCCCGCGGCTTGTACGGATAGTGAAGTCTGACTCGGGCTACGGCTTTAATGTTCGTGGGCAAGTAAGTGAAGGAGGGCAACTTCGGAGCATCAACGGGGAACTGTACGCCCCCCTGCAGCATGTCAGCGCTGTGCTTCCCGGAGGTGCCGCCGACAGAGCCGGTATATCCAAGGGGGACAGGATACTTGAGGTGTAAGTGGCTGCTACTCTTTTAGCTTAACTCTTAAGACGATTAAGCGGTTAAGTAAAGCTCAAGTGACTATCATCTCCCGGGCGATCATGTCAATGAAAATGAAGGCAAACGTGACTTTTGAACGTCATTCGCTGCCCGCTGGGACCGCTGACCGCTAGCAGAACGCCAGTCCGTCCGTCCACCATCGCACTGCTGGTCTTGCAGGGCAGAGTGTCCGTTCAAGCCTAATGAATGAAGTGCCTGTGTGAGGATCCAGGGATCATTAGTGATTCCCGTCACACTGAAATGTATTCCTCTCATCCACAGCATGCCAGATCTTCCCCCCGAACACGTTTTTACCAGCATTTCATCAGGGACATTTAATTTTATTAGCACGGCTTGCTTTGTTTACTTTATCAATCGCCCGATCTGTACCACCAGCATCACTGTTTTTTGGTGGGCCGGCCATGCAATCCTCAGACTGGCTTGTTGGTAGTGTGGAGTGGTGATGTGCCTGCTGCATTGAGGACAGAGGTTGTCCTCACTGGCGTGTTAGTATGCACCGAGACTGCTCGCTGATGTTAGACTCTGTTGCTATGGAGAACACGCAGCATACAGCTCAGCATCAGTACTGGTGCTCCAGTGTGTCTGGGGGGCACCGGATAAGGTGATGCAGAAAGGGAGGGATGCCTTCAGTTCAGTTCTGATTGGCTTTGCTGCTTATAATTCTGTGCTTGATTGGCTGGTTGTGGCACATTGCTTCATTAACGGGTGGGCTGCAGAAACCTCCCCAGTTTGTTGACCCTTTAGCTTTGTGTGTGTATGTTTCTCCTTCTGATGTATCCCACTGATTTGAATGACTGCCCATTTTTAGTCCCCATCAATCTTTGGATTTTGGCTCTTAAAATGGTGACAATTGTTGACTTCAGTTTTTCGTGGTACTTCATGCACTGCTCTTGTGCGTTCTCTATTTTTGTCACAATCAATGCTTCAGTGTAGATTTTTGCTTGTTTTTTTTTTGTTTGTTTTGATCTAGGCTTCAATATTTTAAACATTAAATATTCTACACCACTAAGTGTTTCCAGCTTGATGTTTTGTAATGAAAGGTTATAGTTAAGGTTCAAAACTAATATTATTCATTAGAAACGGTTCAGTTAGTCTTCATTATCTAATTTCGGTTGGCTGATTTGGCCTTTTGATTTTTCTCAGAGTGGGTGTAAAAAGTGGATGTAAATCTGAAAACTCCTGAACTGCAAAGTAAAACCATTCAGGCCATTCATGCCATTTAAATGCATGAAGGCAGGAGACTGAAGGATGAGACTTGATGTGAAAATGCTTTGAGTACACTGTTTATCACAATCGGAAGTGCTTCGCGTGACGGTGCAAAGGCCACTTTATCAGGTGCTTATTATATCATGATAAAGCTGCAGGAGGCAGAGGAATGGCAAAACGCTGACTCTGCATCTTGTGTTGCTCAAGACTTTGCACTTTCTCCAACTGCACCTGCAAGATACTTCTATTTGTCTCTTCCATATTAGTGTTTGCTTACTGCTACCTACCCTGTCATTTCGCCTCACCAGAGCTCAAACTAGCTTTGGTAAGGTGGCGTGTGTGTGTGTGTGTGTGTGTGTGTGTGTGTGTGTGTGTGTGTGTGTGTGTGTGTGTGTGTGTGTGCGTGTGTGCGTGTGTGCGTGTGTGCACGGCCTCTCAACAGGCCTCTCTTGATTACATGTTCATGTGGAGCTATCCTGCACAACCGAAGGTATCGGAGAGCTTGTTTTGCCTGAGCCTCAGCCCCGTCATGCTGCGATTGAAAGCCTTCTTCTGACACACTGGCTGAAAGTTGAGTTGTCAGTCACAAGTTTTAGGGGAAGCTGTCACTGTCACATTTTGCTGTGTTTGTCATGTTTCCTTGCAAAATCCCCCTATAGTATATCTGTCACAGCAGAAGTCACTGGTTATAAGTAAAGTTGTTACTGTACACCACTCATTTTATTAGCTGTATACCACTATAGCTCAAGGAATACTTGAAGATAGCCTGGCATCTTGTGATGATCGTGAGGACATCAAGAACTGGTTTAGTCATCTGTTAGGTCAGTGTTTAATAACTTGGGGTCCGACCTCTGGGTAGTGGCAGACATCCTCTTTGTCTGTCTTAAGGTCGTCAAAGAAATCCAGATTTCAATACCTCATCGAATCTGGAGCAAATCTGCAAGCATTTGGCTACACTGGAACCTTTTGATGAATCAGATGTTAGACAGGGGGGTCAGTTGCCTTTGTTCATTCAAAGTGTACCTTTATTAGCTGCCATAGCCTTCACAGTGGCTTCTATTCAATCATGCTAAATAGCTGAAACTGACACCCAGCGCTTTTAAGAGGGACTCAGTGGCTGTTTTGAGAAGCCTTAACTATAGGTGAGGTTGTGAGAGCTCTTTTATTAGCACAGTCATGCCTTTGACATATGACTACCTCAGTGTACGCACCCAGTGCTGCTCCTGTGCCTGCACAGTTGTGTTATGACACAAGTAGTGGTTTTTATTCCCAAGGAGGAACATTTTATTTGTCATTATTTTGGAATGAAAAAAAAAAAACAAACCAAAAAAAAGATGCTTTATTCGTTTCTTTTCACCTTCGGTTAACTTTCTGCAATGATAGACTGAAAAGTTACCCACATGATTCACAGCTTCTACCCATGTATTGTGCTTAGAATCTCCTAATTTATTCTGGTGTCTCACTGACAATGATGATATTGATTTTTACTTAACAGAAATGGCGTGAATGTGGAAGGAGCGACACATAAGCAGGTGGTGGATCTGATCCGGGCCGGTGAGAGAGAGCTGGTGCTGGCCGTGCTGTCCGTCCCGCCTCAGGAGGCCGACTGTTTGGACCCTGGAGACGACACTTCAGCCCAGTCTTGTTATGACTACTCGGACAAGCAGGCCGTCCCCATCTCCGTTCCCAGCTACAAACACACCGAGCTCAATCATGAAAAGTTTGTGGTGAGTGGTGATGAATGCCTACTGTAATTGGCCAATAATGGGAGAATGATTCATTTCGAAGGAAGCAATAATAATAAGCAACAAAAAGCAAAGGCTTCTCCCTGAAACGTGTGGTTCATTTTCTCACTCGGACCATATGCAGCCCAGGTCAACAAGACTATAAAAGGTCTAAACTTTGACTGTGTTTTCACATCCATCTGTAAGAAATAATGTCTGCTATTTCATGACTTGGTGACTTTAGTTTCCACGTACTTCTCTGTTTTTACCTGAACCTGCATTTCCCTCTTCTGTAGGTCTATAACGTGTATATGGCAGGCAGACAGCTGTGCTCCAAGCGTTACCGGGAATTTGTGATTCTGCACCAAAACCTCAAGAGGGAGTTTGCCAACTTTACATTCCCCAAACTGCCGGGAAAGTGGCCCTTCTCTCTGTCGGAGCAGCAGCTGGATGCCCGACGCAGGGGCCTGGAGGAGTATCTGGAGAAAGGTGAGGCAGAAGTTTCTACTCTTCTACTGTTTGTATCATTCATTCATTCTGTCATTCATTTATTCACTCATAAAGTTGGGGAAGAATTCGTATTGTTTATTCGTAAGCCATTTTCTTTTGACGGATATAATCTTTTAAACTAATAATTTTGTGTGTTCTTGTGTAGTGTGTTCTGTCCGGGTAATTGGAGAAAGTGACATCATGCAAGAGTTCCTGTCTGAATCAGATGAGGTAAACAAACAAAAAAAAATCTAAATCACTCACAATCTATGAAATCATTTTTAAAACACACAGCAGGAGGTTTTCTCACCTTCCTGGAATTGTAGCAATAGAAAGTTAGAGTTGTATGTGCATTTTCCCCTCTGCAGCCTTTGACTCACTGCACATTCACTGTATTTCTCTCTGTTTTGCCCTAGAACTATAACGGAGTGTCAGATGTGGAGTTGAGAATAGCCATGCCAGATAAAACTACGCTCACTGTTAGAGTTCGTAAAAACTCGACCACAGACCAGGTCTATCAGGTAACCTCATGCACTGAACTCTTCATCATGAGCCCTTATGATAATAAAAAAAAACTAGAGCCATTTGTGTGTTCCTGTTAGTTTCTTTTACGTTCCATCATGACACCTTTCTTTCCCTTTTATAGGCTGTCGTTTTGAAGCTGGGGATGGATAGTGTAACAGCCAGCTACTTTGCCCTGTTTGAGGTCATCAACCACACCTTTGGTAAGTGACAGCATGTCACTCGCAGCACTCGCTGCACCAGAATCAAGAACCAAGGCTCAACCTAATCTTTATTCCTCCTTTTCCTTCTTATTTTCCGATCTCTTTAGTGCGCAAACTTGCTCCCAATGAGTTCCCCCACAAACTTTATGTACAGAACTATACCTCAGCCATTCCGGGAACCTGCCTCACCCTGCGCAAGTGGCTCTTCACCACAGAAGAAGAAATTTTGTTGAATGAAAACCAGCTTGCTGTCAACTATTTCTTTCATCAGGTGAGCACATGTCTGTAATTCTTCTGTGTGCACGGGGAGTTTTTTATGTCGGGCTCGAGGCAATGTGTTTGATGTGTCCCCCTTCACAGGCTGTGGACGATATGAAAAAGGGTTTCATTAAAGCTGAACAAAAGTCTTATCAGCTGCAGAAGTTGGCAGAGCAGAAAAAGACAGCCATGGTGAGTCTCTCAAACACAGAAGACACGACCCCAAAGCAAACGTCTACTGCCGAGTCCTGTCCTCAGACGGAAACAGGCTGCTTATTATAGAACAGTGCGTCTCACACCTGTTTGGCTCTGGAGTCTGAAGAGGTGGTCAAATAGCGAGTGTACAGCTTTGACTGGAAGAACACAGACACAATTTCCCCTCTCAGAGAGGCGCACAAAGTCAGTGTCAACTTTACTGTCTGAAAGCATGAGAAGACTGTCCTCGTTTCAAGATTGAAGCCCCCCCTGCAAATGATGCGCCATCCTCTGATTGAGCAGGCTACCAGAAGTAGTTGGAGTTTCAGTCTGTACAGGGTTTTATGGTTGTAAATCTCATTGACACAAAAACACAGGCACAGCTCCCTGCATCTAAACACTACCTGGCATGTTGTCACTGTCTCTCTCAGTACCTCAGTTTGTTGAGGAGTTGTGAGGGCTACAATGAGATCATATTCCCTCACTGCTCCTGCGACTCCCGGCGCAAAGGGCACGTGATCACAGCCATCAGCATTCACCACTTCAAGCTGCACGCCTGCACCGAGGAAGGCACACTTGAGGCAAGGACCACTCTGTGTGTGTGTGCGTGTGCGTCTGTGTCTGTGTGCACCTCATATGTAGCACACAGACTAAACTCAGCCCCTCCATGTCGCTCCAGAACCAGGTGATAGCCTTTGACTGGGGGGAGATGCAGCGGTGGGACACAGATGAAGAGGGCATGGCCTTCTGCTTTGAATATGCACGAGGAGAAAAGAAACCCCGCTGGGTGAAAATATTCACTCCTTATGTGAGTACCACACTCCTTACATCACGTGTTGCTGCTGGGAAAGAAAGCAGTTCCCGCTGTTGTGCAAACCATACAATTAAAAAAACGATTGGATTATTCTCCTCTGTTATTTTTGAATTAGAGTTTCTGCTACATGCTCTGATTTTCAAGGCGACTGTGATGTTTTGAATAACCAATATCCAGTCTGTTGCAAACATCATCTGCGACGTTCATAATTCAATTTGAATGTTTAAAAGCTGTGAAATAGAAAAGCACAGTATGTTGTTTAAATTCTTCAGAAAGATGACTAGATGTACTTGATTAGCTGTTGTCTTCTCAGTCAATATGAAACTGCTGGAGATGTACAACATAGGATGAATCTATCACCCAATTGGCCAATAAATATCAGCTTGTTCAGCATATGCTTGTGGCTGCACCCATTAGGTTTCCTCTGCAGAGACATTTGCATAATTTTATCTCAGCTCTCGCCTTGATGGTCCAGTGGCAGCTGCCAACGTAAGATGTGTCTATCAAAATGTACACATTGTAACAGTTGCCTCACACGTCCTGGAAAACCTGGAAAATGGTTAACAAATTTTCCCAGTTCAGAAACTGTTCAGGAAAAGCCAGAGTTGTCCTAACCCCCCCCCTCCTCCCCCCATTTCTCCTCTGTGTTTTAATGAGGGAAAAAGGTTTTTTGTTGTCAGTGTCTTTACTGAATTTGGTGTGAAGGAGATAAATGTTGGCAAAGTGTTTTATTCTTATTGTACTTCTCTGTACGTCTGAAATCTGTTTCTCTTTGTGTTTGCTGTGAATCGGATGGTTTCAGTTTAACTACATGCATGAGTGCTTTGAGAGAGTCTTCTGCGAGCTGAAGTGGAGGAAGGAGGTGAGTGGTGTCGTGGACTTTTGTGTAAACAACTGGATTACATGCCGCGCACTCGTGCCTTTCACTCATTTCTTCTCTGCACCTGTGTTTTCAGGTGGAAGAGGAGGCTACAGATAAGGACAATAAGAACTGCAATAAAGATGGTATGTGTGGTAAGGTAAGGCTTTGCCTGCCTCGGTCCAGCCTATGAAACAGTAACAGCCCACATGAATGTCTTTGGTTTTGTGTGTGCGTGCGTGTGTGTGTGTGTATCTCTCTCTCTCTCTCTCTGTTTCCTTTGTTTCAAAGTATGTGAGTTTTAGTCCTGAATGCTGTTTTTATCTCCAGAATATTTTCCAGCTGCTGAGGCACAGAAGGGATGGGGGCACCTAGGAAGGGAGATCGTGACCTCCTAAACACACCGCCGTCACCGACTCAGCTGAGTTTCGGCCCCGCCCCAACCCCCCAGACCCAGCAGCTCTCAGCTAAGAACCCCCCAGACGTCATCCGCGGTCGCTCCACTCCAACACAAGCAGCTACTCTGTACATGCGAACCAACAAGCATCTGACGAACACATCTAATGAACAGACGCATCAAAAGCTACAGACCCATGAACCAGAACTCTTGAATCCAGCACGTCATCACCACGCATTAAGCCGAGATCTGTCCGAGAGAAGCGAGGCATTTAGAGACTGGATTCACGCTTGCCTTTTTTCTTATAGGCAGGGACCAGAAGTGGAATGTGACAAGCGAATGAGGAGGTTTGGAGCCTGTTTTCGTCGTAGTCCTACTTGAAAAGGAAAGCTGGAGCGAATAAGGAATCATACGCATACTGAGAAGGGAAAATGAAAGCTGTTGGAGCTCACAAATCAGCAACACAGATAGTAGTAATCAGCGATGCTGCGGGGTGACCACAGGAAGACACTTAGCCTCTCAATTTACGGATTACACCGGCGGTGTCCCAGGTGTCTTATTTGTGGCACAAACAAGAGGGATCCTCTCTGAATGTAAGTCGCGGCTGAATCACATCACTCGTGAACATTTTAATCTTTCTCGCACTACATTTGCATTTAAAACTGTCGTCATTGTGAGAGAAGAGAGAGAGGGAGCCGACTCGTTTTCAGGATTTGTGTTGTTTTCTCATGTTCAGCCTGGTTGCACAGGTCACACAGCGCAGACGGAGTATAAACTCAGAACTAGTGTCGTACTTATTCCAACAGTATTAACACCCTCCAAATGTGGAAAATGTGACCCGACAGGCGGGTGGGTGGGTGGGGCCATGTGCTGGAATAAGCTCATAGTTAGTTTGCATTTCGACTGACAGTGTGATTCAGTACTGTGTCATCAAATGGTATACGCACAGCTATGCATCAAACTCAGAAGTATTTATTGGGTTATTTAAACACTTCATACAAATGTTCCAGGTTTTTGTGGAGCAGCATTGATTTAACCCACCTGTTTGTGTATTTCGAGACGGTTTCGTGTGCATTACCCAGATGAGACAGCAGGGGTCCGTCTCTTCCTGCCTGCGCTGCACCTCGCAGTGATTACTTTGTTTTAGTGAGCTCCCACAGGATTTATAAGAGGCCTGTAATTCAAATGGCCTTTCCATGCAGCACTATTTCTCTCTGTAGCCGGTACTTTGCTGTACCGTTGAACCGACGGTGCACTGCAGGTCCAGATCGAGTGAGACCACGATCCCCGACAACAAAAGGGACGGTTTTCACGCCTCTGCGATATGATGAATACAAAGATTACAGCCACTAAAAGCTTCCTAGCAACTGATTGCATAACTGTAATGAAATAAATAAAACATGGCTCAGTGGCGTCTCCAAATGAGCTCTTTGATTGTTGGATAAATGTAACTGTAGAAAATCCTATAATGAGGTATAACCTGATTATCTGGTGCTGTATTACTGATCCCAGTCTGAGCGACGAACAAAAATGAATCTACAGGTTATTACATCATTAAAACAAAATATTCTCTGTCTGAAATTATTTAAGGTGAATGAAATATTGTCATGTTGCTGCTTCATCTGTCCAATGTAAACGGCTTCAACTCATTCACGGCATTTTCCATATTCTGTTTATTTTTTTTATGCCGAAAAAAAATCTGTTGGTTGCTGCGAATGTTTATGTTGTTCTGTATTGTAGATGTAAGAAATATCATTTGAGCTCAAACTAACTTTTCAAAGTAGTGCAAAGACCAAGTCGAGGTTTAGATTCTGGTGCCAGAAATAAAAAAAAAAACAAACCTTCAAACTACAAAACAATGCTAATAAACAAACTGCTGCCACTGGTTCTTGATGATTGTCAGTTAATTCTCGACTCACTCAAACTTAGAAAGTTAAAAAAACAAACAAAAAAGTGTCATCCACACTCAAGTAACAGGTCATAAATTTACATCAGTGGCTCTCACTTGGAGTGCTTGTTATAATGATGGTGATGCTCACAAAAGCTATTTTAAGTGATTAATGAGCATCGGCGGCTCTCCGTGGGCGTGCCGAGGAGGTTTAATTGAAAGTGTTGAGCTTTGAATTGAGACTGAATGTGCAAACCTAAAGGCCGAACACATTTCCAAGGATTTTGTCTGTTAACTGAACCGTGTCTGAAGCAGTCGATTGTCTGCCAGTGTCTGATTTGCCCGTCTTTGAACTCTCTCTCTCTCTCTCTCTCTCTCTCTCTCTCTCTCTCTCTCATACTAAAGTCATATGTCATGTTGGTTATTTATTTCAGTAAGATACAATGTTGAATTCAGCTGATATAGTATGAAGTTCAAGTGACTGAGGAGAGGAAGGAGATTGTCAAACTGTAGATCTTTTGACATGCTGAAATACAAAACTGATGAGTGTTTGGTTACATCGCTTACTGTAATAAATTGTAACATATTCTTTTAAATAAACTGATTTATTGATGCAAGGCTGCTCTCTGGTGTGTCCTTTCTTTAATATGGAACAGCCGGTGGAAAAGGAGTCAAGGACTGCATGAAATCGCAAATTTGGACACACACACACACACGCGCGCACACACACACACACACACACACACACAGTGTGCAGAGTGGGATTTCTTCTGTGAAGTTGATTTTGCTCTCCTGCTCCCACTCCACCTCTGTACCCACATCTGCTTGCTTTCTTTCCCCATCCTCATTACTTCACTCTTTTCCCCCCCAACTCCGCCGTCTTTTAATGAGATCTGGGAGACAATTACCCAACAGGCAGCGAAATGCCCGCTCCATATCGACCTGCATTGAGTGTCTCCAGCCAGTAATTAATAGCTATTGACTGTTGGTTGTGTGGGATATTATCTCGGAACATCTGAATTTTGAGAGGCCACCATCTCTTGGCCGCAGAGCCGTCCTCAGAGAGGATGTGCGAATGATCAGGCCTCAGTGCTGACCACTGTGTACAGGAGCCAAATATATTAACAGCTTCAGAAAAATGGCTCGTAATGACAATCTACTCATCTATATAGGTTCACAGATATTCAAACTTTGTGTAACAATTTAAAGTTTACATTTTTCTCATGGTTGCATCTGTTTTTTCTCTGCTGCTTATCACATTAGAAATGAATGATCAACAAATGCTGTCCTGTGTTTGAATAATTGGACTGAATCTGTTCAGTGTCCGAGTGTAATAACGAGAATAACACTGAGGCAAAATCAGTGCATGTCATTAACAAAGTCTTGGTGAGACTCTGGTTTATCCAATGAAGTTAGAGTGTGAGATGGGAGAAGTTGGGAGAGGATTCATAACTCCCACTGTCTCACTTCATATAGTTTGTATGCATGTGTAGCATTTGCATGTTGTCTCTGCACCGGGTGACTTGAGTTTCCTCCGACAGTGAAATACATCCCAGTCGGTGCCTGTGATTTACCAAGCAGAGCCTATTCTGGGCTCTGGCTGCTCCCTTGTTTGCTTCTCAAGCTGACTGAGGGAACTGCTGATATATCAAAATATCGTTGGGTTTTTCACTTCTTTTTCACAGGTAGTTTTTCTGACAATAATGCTGAATTTCAAATTACCCAAATACTGCACATTACCTCAGATTCTGCCCTCCTCTTATATATATTCTCTCCCTGTCTCCTTTCTTTCCACATGAGCAAACACAATACAGAACTGACAGCGCCGCACAGGCAGCAGTTTGTGTGGATGAGAACTGGAGCTTCAAAATGCATGAGGTTACTGCAGCAAAGGGGGGCTGCAGCAGGGTCCTTGCTTCGCCACTCTGTGTGAGCGGGGTTGCGCTTGTTTGTGTGTAGATCTGTGCGACAACTGCGGCCACAGATTGCAGTGGCCCCTAGATACCGAGGACAGACGTGCTCCGTCCCATCCCACTCTCTCTCCCGCCCGCTGCACTGTGCCCCCCCCGCTTCCCCCCTGTTTCATATGACTCAGATCCCCTCGTCGTCAGAACAAGCGGCGCAGCGTGAGCTGTCACCGGGCAGGTGGATGACTGAGTCGATGGAAGAGTGCGTCAGATTTATTACCTGTGCTTTATTGCTTCTCTCAGCAGCTGCACCGCTTGTAGTGACAGAAGGAGTTCAGTAGGCCATTGACTTTCTTCAAGCTTTCCTCCTGGCTCCTACAACACTTACAATAGGAAAATGTGAAGTCAAATTCATAGTCTTGGGGTGAAAGGTATCAGCACCGCTGTGCCAAGACAGCAATTAGCCAAATTCAACCATCATAAGTTGTTTGCATTATTTGATTGTCAATCATTTTCAAAAGGTGTCCGCCCACACATTCATTTTGAGGACACCCCCCTCTGCTTCTGAATATATGTCCAGTCACCCTTAAATTCTGGTCTCAGTGCAGTTTAGCAGCTGCAGCAACCAAAAGGAGGGGGAGGAGAAAGACTACCCTCCCCCCCTCTCGTCCTCCCCTCCTCCCCGTCCCCCGCTTCCTCTCCCTCTCTCATTAATGAGCAATCAGTTAAAAACTTTATTGGTCCCAATGTGCTGTCTCGGCACAATTTTTGCTCCCTCCACCGTTTCGCACAGACCATACGACCAGTTTGTTGATGCTCTCATTTTACCGCTTTTTTTTTCGGTGCTGCGCGCTCGCTCGCCCCTCCCTTCCACCTCGCTGTCTTCGTTTGGCCCTCCTCATCGCTGTGGTCCATTACCTCCATCCTTCCTCTCGTTTCTGGCTCTTTTTCTGCTCCATCTCTCCCATTGCCCCCTGCCTCAGTGTCTTTGTAAAACTTTGACGAGTCAGGGAACAGAAAATTGGGGAAAATGTGTAGAGAATACAAAAAAAGGAGATGGTTTATTTCACATAATTTACAGCGCAGTCAGTCACGGCCTGTTGGCATTCAAAAAAGTCCAACACTTCTGTGAAGCATATGTCATGTTTTACATTCACAGTCACAGTCATTATGATTGTATCTCCCTGCATACAAATACAGTATGTGTGCAGAGAGTAATAAGTGAGTAAAAATGTGTATGTTTGAGGAGAAAGTTCATGTTAAACACAATGTCTTCTTTTTCTTCTTTAAATCCTGCAGTCTGAAACAGAGACAGCCGAAACAGGTCGTCGGTCTTTTTGTTTGAATAATCACTGGCGCCTCCAAGAGCAAGAAACTGCACACGTTTACACTTTTATCTTTGAGGTATCACATGACCACTAAAGTGCATCTTTACAAGAGAGAAAAAAAGGTGCAAAGATCTCTGAGGCAGTAAGCTGAAAGGGTTTTTGTTCCTTAAGAAACTAGCATGTTTTCTGTATATTGCTGATCATTAAAGTATGTAGTTCATGAAGTCAACAGCCAATTGTAGTGCAGAAATTGAATACAAGAGTTACATTTGGTGAAAAATACCTTATATTACAATAATACTACAATATTCTGTTTGTAGTTTCTGGGACATATTATTCATCATTCAAGAAAATTAAGCAAAACACTTTTCTGTCAGCCTCGAACATAAAATAAAAAAAAGAAAACCGAAAAATTAGAGTGAGATTCCGACTTCAACATGAGGGACAAAGTAGCAAGAGCAAAGTAACAAAATGCTTTACATTGCAAATATAAAGAGAAAAAGATTCCACTAACTCAGTAACAAAAGAACCTCCAATGTAAAAGTTCAATCTTCTCACATGCTCCCTATTACTCCCCTCAACCAAGTGCAATCCTGTGAGGTCACACGAAGGCAGTAATGGTGTCCCACAAACACACTAACTAACAGCCAGCTTCTGGCATCCTTATTCTGGAATTCAAAGTCTCCACCTAAAGCTTTTAAAGGTTTTGCCCAAAAATCTACAAACCACAAGCTGTTGTAACCTGTATGATCAGATGTTCTGTACCAGGAGAAAAAAAATGAAGTAAATGGAGCCTAATGTTGCTGAATCATTTACTGCCAAGGAAATATTTGCATTCTTTTTATCCCAGAGTCACTGACAACAGTTGTGCTTCCAGCAGGTTTCTGTTTACCACCTTCCAGTCTCTCACGTCTCTCAAAGGAAGTCTTTCGACAGCGCCTCCCCGAAGTTGGGTGCAGCCATGAGGATGGCGATGGTGCAGATGATGTTGAAAACACTGAATCCGACCAGGCACAGCCGGTCGATGACGGCGGCAGCGAACTGCCACTGTTCCGCCAAACTCAGCTGCCGGTCCTGCTCGCGAACGCGCTCGACTAAGAACTGCACCTCCGCCAGGAGCGCCTGCAGCTGGTTGTCCACCGCCACGGAGCGAATCAGCCCGCTGTGGGTTAACGTCGCGGCTGATCGTCCTGCCGCCGCCGCCTCCAGCATGCAGGGTCCGGACGTGGTGGTCGAGGAGTCTGGGTCTGAGCCAGCCGGATGTTCTGGTGGGGGGTTTACAAACTTGGGAGGTGGGAGGTGGTGATGTACCGGTGTGTCACCAACCGTTCCTCCTGCTGCTGCTGCTGCTGATACTTCTCCGTCGCCTCCACCTTGCCCGTTATTATTCCGCCCGTGGCTGGTGGTTCTGCTCCTCTGGACTGGTTCCAGTTCTGCAGTGGTCTGGAAGGTCTGGAAGCCCATGTACGGCAGATGACCGTTTGGCTGATGATGCGGATTGGGGCTGAGATCTCTGAGGCCGGGATTCGGGGGGATGACAGCGTGGGAGGTGGGCCGGTGAGGGAGTGAGTGGGACAGAGGGTGGTTGAGCTGCACCAAGCTGGCCTGCAGGGAGTTGAGGCTCTGTGGAAGGATGGAGGGCACAGGGGTGGGGATGGTGGTGGTGGTGGTGGTGGTGGTGGGAGAGGACAGGGTCTTACTCTGAGAGTCGGCCTGGCTGCTGGAAAGAATAGGCTCTGCCCCCTCACCGGGACGCTTCATTCGCAGGAACCAAGGAACCCACTGCAGCAGCACCAGGTTCACCTGAGTGTCAGGAACACCAACACAAGTCAACACAGCAACACTGCAAGAAAAAAAAAATCTTACCACGTAGATTTCACTTATTTCAAGGCCTTTTGTCCTATTAGAAGAGTGAATTTTCACTTGTTTAATTGACAGATTTTTGGTTGATTTCAAGCCCAAAATAGCTGCCAAAGACACAAATATCCATGTATATAAAGGGATGGTAGGATGGAGCTGCCAAGGCAGGGGAGGAGAAGAAGAAGACAGCCAGTGAACGGAGGCAGGGAGGGAGGACATGCAAAACGCTCGTGAGGAAAGAGGATCCAGGAAGAAGAGAAGACCACAGGAGAATGTAAGACTTACCCAACGCGGTATGTGTTCATCGTTGGGATTGTGGTGATGAAACTGGAGGACAATCACCGTGGCAACCACAGACATCCCGACAATCACCATGGTGCTGGCAAAGTACTGACCTGAGACACACGAGGCTGCGCTTACTATCTGTGCGCTTGCGAACGAAGCGAGTAATCCAAAAAGCCACAGAAACCCTCATACAGATGCACACACACACACACACACACACACACACACACACACACACACACACACACACACACACACACACACACA
>JAUESF010000008.1:3239505-3251492 GCA_032274765.1 Malacoctenus tetranemus
AATGGACAAACAGGCTTGAAAGGAGTTAGGATTAGAAGAAATCTGTAGCTGCATTTTCAGTAAACCTTTTCGATTAATCCCGGCCAAAATTTGGATGTGATTTATTACATCCAAATATGATAATATTACATCATATTACAGTTATAGTCCATCTTCCAAACTATTTTTTAACGGATAGACTGGCTTATCATTTCAGATACTGGTGTCAGGAGGTATTTGTATCCCCCCCTGAATGTTGTACATTACTACCAGACTCCATCATTTTCTTTCCCCTCCTTTATTTTTAATGGGAGAATCTGATCTGAGCATGTGACGCCTCGGTGCGGTGCGGGCGGCGTGCCTCCGGGAGAGGATGTCCTTGTGGGTCCACACCGTGACACGGGCTCCTTGTTTTGCATGCAGGGCCACTTATCCAAACATCAAACTCCGATCCTGACCACATCCAGAGAAATGGATGTCTTCATTCCTCTGCGGGACGCCGTAATCCAACAGGTCGTTGCGTATTGGTGCGTTTTGTCAGACCACGTGTCCGGGACGGAACAGAAACTTAACTCTTCTGTGGAAATGAAAAACGAAACTTGTTACGTTACTAACTTGTCTGAACAAATTTCCCTTCTCGCGTACGACTCAGCCTCGGGATCCCCCCCAGCTTTATTACACTGCTCCGAGTGGTCGCAGCGAGCTATTTAAACGAGCGCCTGACAAGGGTTGAGTAGCGTGCGGAGGTTTCATTCAGGAAGCGGCTTTAAAGTGGTTTCGTTGCGTTAAAAGGAAGTTTTCACATCCAAATTGGAGGACGCCGTGCGAAGAAAACCCCGTTTTGTGTTCTGAAAATAGGATCTTTACCTGTGTTTTTGCCATCACTTTCCGGCTTCGCGAATGTTTTCACTCTGCGACTCGTCTTCAGAAAGTTGCGTCTGTTGTCGTTGTGTGTGAGTCTCGGTTTAGTGTCGTGTGGTCACTGGGAAGCTGCAGAGCGACCGGCTTTCAAACCCTCAACCCTTTACCGGGCTGCTCCTTTCCTTCCAGCTTGTTTAGGTGAGAGCTCTAACACCGTCCGAGCCCAGCAGCCTGTAAATTACAGCTTGGTGCAGCTCGACCATCCAAAGGGTGGAGTGGATCAGAGGTGCTGATTGTATCATAGAGTCAACACGTTGGTTTTTTTTTTTTTAATTGAGTTTTTTTTCTTTTGTTGTTCAGACTTAGTAGCCCTTCTGTGTAGTGTAGATATTGTTTAAATATTATTAGGTTACAGAACTTCAGATAGTCTGAAAGAGCTGCTGCTGTTATTGGCTAAAAACACAATGGAAACCCTCAGGAAACAATTTGCAATTCAGAAATTATTACAATAACAATTTAAAATGCTCCTAATTGGGTAGTGTTGTACAATTTTCAAGTTGACCTCTGAAGATATTTGTTTGTTTGTTGTGTACATGTGCTTACTCATGCTCAAGAGTTGTTAAACTCTTTTTGTGCCTCTGTTTGGGTTCAGGACAGGAGAAAAACCTCTAATAACAGTAGTTTCTAAAATACACAAGAGGATTTTTTTTGGGGAGGGGGGGTCTCAAATGTAGAGTTGCATCAGGGTCAAGATGAGTCGGCTTGAGCCGTGTTTGGCCCCTGGGCCTCTGGCCCTGTCGGCCCCTATTACAGTGATGAAGTAACACTGTGTTGTTCTCTATTAATGTGGTGTTCAGGCCTGCTCAGCTCTGTGTGACATACAGTCAGCGATGCTGACCGGACCAGCACGGATGAAACCTGACTCAGTATTGGGTGTCTTCTTGTTGTCAGTCTCACTGATATAGACATTATTGAGTGCTGTTAGCTATGACACCTGAGGCAGAATCGATGTTCGCCTCCATCCTGGAAGCATCCTGAAAATGTGGCCTTTGCAGATCAAAACTAACATTCTAGCTCACTGAATATGCTTGTGTTTATTAGGAATTGATTTAGGAATCAGGATTGAAGCTAGAAGCCGTCAACAGTTCGTCGAGGTTGTCCTGTTTATAAATTGTCCTTGGAGCTGTCCTTTTTTCGTCCGCATCATTGTCTCACTTTTCCCTTCTGCTATGGATTTAGACCCAGCAATAATTTGTAAGGCCAGAAATAATACGGAATAGTCACAAGAAGGTCTGAATTATTAATTACCTCCCTTTTACCCTGGGATTAAGTTTCATTGTGACAGGGAGGAGATAGTCTGTCACACTGCAGTATCCTTGTAGATTAACCCGGTTATAATCTCAAAATTTGTACTGCAACATCAACACTTTAGTCATCCTTCAGATGTTATTCTCTGCAGTCCTCTTCAACAGCTGCACATTTGATTATTTGCTCTGTGTTAAGCTGCATTTCTGGAAGCTATAGTGTTGTGTGATGCTAGAAATCGTCCTTGGCGCTGGTATAGATTCACTGTCTTATTCAAGGACACTTGAGCAGTTTGGAGGTTGGCCAGCAGGTCCTTAACTTGTGTTTATTGGTTGCAGTGACACTCTCTTTTTAAGCATCTTGCTTGTGTCTTATTTTCACATTTGTCACTTATCTTCCTGATGTGCATTTTCCTTGTAATTCTTTTTGTGACTTTGACCTTTGTTTGTTTTACAGGTGCTCCCAGTGTACAACTGTCCTTGCCCTGACTTTCAGTCAGGATACTTTGTTTGTGTTAGAGGGCGTACAGTCACCCGGAAACTGCACAGCCAGCTGCACCAACCCCCTTAGCGCATAACCCCTGCGCTATGAGCAGAGGTCGAGGAGGGCCTTCCAAGGAACACTACAGCAGGCATCCACCTCCCCACCTACAGGCCAAGGAGACTTACCACCGACTTGGGACAGCCCCAGGCTTCTCCAGAGCTGGCCCTCAGCAGAGCCCACATGCAAGTTACTACAATAGTTCAGGTCAACTTGTAGGACCCATACAGCCCCCTCCTCCACTCACTCCGTCCGCCCCTCCTCTACCGAGACACATAGAAGTGTCCCCTGACTTTGCGGGCCCCAATCATACTCATTACCAGAACCAGGGTGAGACGTTGGCTCCAGATTCCTTTCGGTACAGACAAACGGAGTTCCTGTGGGGACAGATTTCGGAGGCACCACGCTTCAGGGACAGTGTGCAAGGAGGTGGGTTTGTGGACCCCGGCCGGCCACATTGTTCAGGGTACCAACCTCAGTCAGGTTTCAGTAGATATCCAAAGCCCAACAGCAGCCCAAGGGGGAGAGGGGGCTACAGGCAAGATCAGAATTTTGGACACCCTCATTCACGAGACGCTCCCCAAGGAACACATGCTGCTCGACACCTAAATCCCAACCAGTACCCAAACAGTCAGCGGTCAGACCGAACAGACGCTGTGTTTGACCATTTCCACAATTTGTGTGTTCGAGACAGGACCAGCAGAAAGCGAGAAAGGTTTGACAGACATTCTTCCCCCAGTTTTACCAAAGACAACATCAGTCTCAACCCTGAAATCCAGGACCAGGTCTACAGAGCTCTGTCTGCTCTCAAGCCAAATGAAAAGATTCCTGCTAAAGTATTTGCCAAAAAGCTTCGTCTACCCAAGAAGGTTGTCAATCAGGCTCTCTACGCACTAGAGCGCTTGAAGAAGGCCTCTAAGCAAGGAGACACCCCTCCTGAGTGGTTCCTGTACAGAGAACCTCTTGCAGGTGAAACAGAGCGACACTTGGAAGCACAAAGTCCATCCCATTGTCCTCCCAAAGGTTCCCAAATACCTGAAGCCAAGGTTGATCCACTAATCGAAACCGGAGCACAGGTTGAAGAAGATCACTCTGACGCTGAGTCCAGTTCTTCTTCCATCTCCTCCTCTCAGTCGTTCAACTCTGAGCGGTGCCAGTCACCATCAAAGAGTCAATATCACAAAGAACAGCATCCTACGCCCGCCAGCTCCCCCGATTCGGAGCTAAAATTTGGCATGATGTCAGAGCAGAAGGAGCAGATACTGCAATACCTTTTCGATTCAGGAGAAGCCACCTCACTTGTGATAGCCAAGAATGTGGGTCTGAAGAATGCCAAACAGGTCAACCCCACCCTCTATGCCCTGGAGAAGCAAGGTGAGGTTACCAAGAATGGGGAAGTCAACCCCCACACGTGGAAACTGTCTAAACACCGTAAAGAAAGAATGGAAAGAAGCCTTAAAGCCGCACGAAGTAGTGCCACTGCAGAAGAGCCGATGGAGGGGGAGGTCACGAGCAACAGCGAGGGGGCAGGCTCGATATTTGTGCCGACACAATCACCAACTGGAGTGCAGTCAATGCCACCTCTGGAGACGTGTAAACAAGAAGAAAGTCATAGTGAAGTGGTAAGAAAACAACCAGTTTTCTGCAATGTTCCTTGTTTGTATTTTGGTGACATCATTGTACCTTAATTGGTTGTTTGCTTTAAAAAGAGGAAAATGCATCTGTACAATTCAAAGCGTGTTGGGAGACTCAAAACCGTTGGTTGATCATCTTTTCATCTCGCCTGTTCTTCACCTCACGTCCTGCTCCATCCGTCCTCCCGCAGCCCTCTTTTCCTCCATGTAAAGACAAAGAGACGAATGAGGGACAGTGGGCCAATGACGAGATCCCAGAGTACCTCAATGCCATTCGCAGAGAAACCGACGCCGAGAAACTGGCTGCCGAGAAGGCAAACGCCATCGGCACTGTTGCGGTGTCAGTGGCTGCCCCGCCTCCACAGAATCTGTGGGCCAAACTGCAGGAAGTGAGGCTGAAGAACCCCGTCAGCGGCCTCATGGAATACGCCCAGTATCTGGGCCACAACTGTGAGTTCCTGCTTCTGGACCAATCAGGACCCTCCCACGATCCAAGGTCAGTGATTGGCATTCTATGGAAAACTGAAAAAATGGTTGCTCTCAGTTCTCGTGTTAATCATTGATAAAACAATATAAAACCATCTCGTTTCTCTTTTTCCCCTTTGTTAGATTTCGTATGCAAGTGATGCTCAACGGGAAACTCTTTCCAATTGTGGAAGCGTCCAGTAAAAAAGTTGCAAAAAAGGACGCCGCCGCGGCCACGCTTCGAATCCTCATCAGAGAAATGCAGGGTGGGACGAGCACAGGCGACGAGGGGCACGCAACCAGTGGAGAACCAGTGACTGAGCTGCTTCAGGACACCAGTGTGAGTGATGCAGCTGTGAGTTAAAACCAGCACTCTGTGATTTAGTCAAAACATGTTTTGAACTACTGCGCTTGATGGATCAATCAGTTGTTAACATGCAGGGCTGAAAATACAAGAAGACAACAGTAAACAGAAGCTGTTTTTTTTTTTCATGCAGCCTCAAAGCGCCTCTTTTGCATTCACCAGTAAATTCTCAAACAAGAGTCGACATGTTTGATTTCTGTATTCCTTTGATTCGTGCAGGGGGCCGTTGAAATCAGCGGGGGCACCGTAGGGTCCAGTGGTATGGAGGGGATTGCAGAGGGACCCCGTCAGCCTCTGTCCCGCTCTCTACCTGGTGGGAAGAACCCAGTGTCTGTTCTGATGGAGTACAGCCAGCGCAGTGGGAAGCCCATCGAATTCATCATCACTGGGCAGGCCGGCCCACCGCATGATCCGAGGTACTGGCTCCTCAATCTCCCTCTGAGTCTCGGCTTTCCTAAAACTCCACGTTAATGGAGCGGTCCTACTTACAAAGACGCAGTTCTGTTGAAGCTGTTGTGAGCAGAGAAGTCTTACAAAGATGCAACACCATCTTACCCCCCATCAAAACCATCAATTTTACAGATTCATCTTAAAGATATAAGACAAACTCGCCCTTTCCTCCAACAGCTGTCTGTCATCATTATTATCCATAGCCACAAATTAAGCTGCGATGTTACTGTAATCCTGGTAAATCTGCTCAAATACGAAGTCTGGATTCAGAGGTAGTAAACTAATTAAGTGCAAAGTGTGTAATCCGAGTCAAAAACCAATGTAATTATCTCCCTTCCTTCCTCTCCCCTCACCTCCTCTGCTCTGTGCTCAGGTTTATGTACAGGGTGAAGGTTGGGGAGAACTTGTTCGCGGAAGCATCGGCTCCAAGCAAGAAAGCCGCTCGCCAGCTGGCAGCAGAGGAGGCTGTCAAAGAATTAATGGCTGACGGGAGACTGCAGCTCAACAAGGTGCGGAGCGAGACGCCGAGAACACGCCACTTCTTCACTTTCGCTTGCATGTTCTCAATTTCAAATTAGTCAGGCTGAAGGAAGAGATTTTTTCTGTCCTTTGCCACATTTTCCCGACAATTCCCGGCTTTCTTTTAACTCACCCCCCTTCCCTCTTCTATCGCTCCTCCACAGCCTCAGTTGCCCCTGGGCACATCCAGCGATAGTGATTTGGGAGCTGCTGGGACAACATGCGCCTCTTTGCCGCCTCTAACTGCCGACGAGCTGCGAGCGGCCCACGAGGCCGGGGTTGGGGACCTCATCAACCACTTGAACAACAACGCAGTGTCAGGTCTCCTGGAGTATGCCAGAGCTCGGGGCTTTGCTGCTGAGATCCGCCTGGTGGGCCAGTCTGGGCCCCCACATGAGCCCAAGTATGTGTGAGCTGCTGCGTGAGAGCACCAAAACAAAATTCTCTTTGGATTCACACGACAGACTTTCAATAACTTGCAGCTGAAAGTGTAGTGTAGACCTCGGGTCACTTAATCACTTCCTGTTGTCTTCAGGTTCACCTACCAGGCCAAGCTGGGCGGTCGCTGGTTCCCTCCCGTCTGTGCGTCCAACAAGAAGCAGGGGAAGCACGAAGCTGCAGATGCTGCGCTGCGGGTTCTCATCGGGGAAGCTGAGAGGGCAGCCCGCACTGGGGAGCTCATCCCTGCTGAGGTGGGGAGTTTTCAACGTTTTCAAATATTCCATCTTAAAATAGAGATTTTTGCCTGCTTCAGCAGCGCTTTCTTTGGCTCATAATGGGATTAAGACAGTGCAGAATGGAATCAAAGAAAGAGGACAGCGTAACGGCAGGTTTCCTTTTCTTTCATTAGCTGTGCTTAAGCTAAAACTAATCTTGAGTCAATTCCAGAAAGATTATAAGCTGAATACTTCCCTTCTTATCTCGACAAATTAGCAAATATGGGTTCATGTGTTAATAGAATACATTATTTTTACCACAGCCAGTGAGAATTATGCTGCACATTTATTCTGCATCTTGGTGCTTAATGTTTCCTAAACTTTGGAAGTGTTCAGTTTATGGATCGTTGCACTGCATGGTTTTTATTTTGGCAGTAAATCTGTTTATTAGTCTGGTACAAGCAGAATCTGTAGCGATGCGGAGAAGATGGACGATAATGTCGAGTAAAGATTTAATCTTTTTCCTCCATCTTTCCATTTCCCTCCTTCCTTCCTGTCCATGACTATTTCTTCTCCAGTTGCCAGTGAGCGGCAGCACTTTGCACGACCAGATTGCCATGTTGAGTCACCAGCGCTTCAACGCCCTGACCACACGCATCCAGCACAGCCTGCTGGGGCGCAAGATTCTGGCCACCATTGTCATGAGACGAGGGGAAGGCCTGGGAACGGTCGTCAGCCTCGGGACTGGTACGTCCGCTTCAAGGAGCATGTAACCGATAAAACAAATAACTCGGCAATAAAAACATGGAGGGGACATTTTCAAAGGAGAAGAAAACGTGTTGTCACTGCAGTTTTGCGTGATAAGTTTTCTGGATTTCTGTCCCTGCAGGCATGCACTGTCACAACGCTCCGGCAGAACTAGGTCATCGCCAAAGCGAGAGGCGTCGCATTGTCATGTTCTCTGACATTGAATGTGTGTCCTTTTTTTCTCTCTCCGCCCCGTCAGGAAATCGTTGCGTTAAAGGCGAGGAGCTGAGCCTCAAAGGAGAGACGGTTAATGACTGCCACGCTGAAATCATCTCAAGGAGGGGATTCGTCCGGTTAGAATCTGATCTCCTCCTTTTTTCTCCTGTGCTAAAAATACTCCACCTTCCCTCAGACCTAACCTGCAGGACATCATTTATAAGTCGTTGTCTCCTTTCCTCTCAGGTTTCTGTACAGCGAGCTTATCAAGCACTATGATGGCGCAGACGACAGTATATTCGAGCTAACGCAAAACAACAAGCTGCGGGTTAAATCCGACATCACCTTTCACCTCTACATCAGGTACGAGATCAGGTTTTCTCCGTGTTCACCTTCTCTGAGAGTTGACCCGTCCAGGCGTGTGATACCTGCGTGTTGGATGTTTAGATCTATCGGCTGTGTCTTTTTTTAACCAGCAGGTCACTTTGTGTGCGGGCGATATCAATACCTCACGTCCCTTCTTTGTCTCTGATCTCCAGCACGGCACCTTGTGGGGATGGCGCTCTGTTTGATAAGTCGTGTAGTGAAGCAGGAGATGAAATCGAGGGCCACCAGCCTCTGTTCGAGAATGCTAAGCAGGGGAAACTCCGCACCAAAGTAGAAAACGGTGAGACGCACAAAAGCTCCTCACATGACATAATTATCAACCGCTTTAGCTGCAGCAATAAAGAACAGTTAATGCCGATGATATTCTTCTGCATTTTTTTAGGGACATAATTTGAAGGTTTCACAATAAAAAGGACACTTTTAAGACCTTGAGTTTAGCCTGTCAAAAGATACATTTTCCAGACATACAGCTTTACATTTTTCTGCCCTAATTTATTTAATGCTATAAGACATCATTTTATGTTCTATCCTATGATTAGAAAAATGTCCAAGCCTGAAAATATGAGAATACTGAATCACTCTCTGACCATCCATAATTTATCATCTGCAATGTAAAAAAATCAATATTTGATTTTCATTTGCATTATTCTACATTTTCCTGGGAATGGAAGGAGGTTTTTGTTTTTTGTTTTTTTTAAAAATACATATTTATAAAGAAAATTCACCATCACAACCTTCGTGACTCCAGGGATTGTCTGTCAACCAGCTGAGCTGGATGTTGAAGTGTGCACGTGTGCTGTTGCATGTGTCAGGTGAGGGAACCATCCCGGTGGAGTCGAGCGCCATCGTGCCCACCTGGGACGGCATCCAGCACGGGGAGAGACTGCGAACGATGAGCTGCAGTGACAAGATCCTGCGCTGGAACGTGATGGGCCTGCAGGGGGCGTTGCTCACCCACTTCCTTGATCCAATCTACCTGAAGTCCATTACTCTTGGTAAAGTTTCCAAGAAGATGCGGTCACTATGTCGGAGAGTTACTCTCCATAAACAACGTGAACTTTCTTCCCTGTCTTGCACCGTGACTCAGACTGGTGTGTTATCCGCTCTCAGGTTACCTGTACAGCCACGGTCACCTGACTCGCGCCGTCTGCTGCCGCCTGGCCAGAGACGGCGAGGCGTTCGCTCAAACTCTCCCCCCTCCCTTCAAGCTCAACCACCCTGAGGTAATTGCGCAAGTTTTTTGGCAATGTCACACTTGGACATTAATCAGGAATATTGAGGTCACTCTCACTAAATTTATCAATTTAGCTGCCAGCTCTCCTATTTGTGCGTGCACAGCTGTTTTTTCATCGCTCCTCTTATTTAAATTTGGCTCATTCATCAATTAATACAGAGCGGGCAGGTCGCTGTGGTACAGCCGGGAAAAAGAGGAGAATTGCTGTCGCTGGCAGTCGCACAATTTCACTTGTTCTTTGTTTTATATTGTTTTTATCACCTAGTCTTGGCTGCCATTTGAAAATTGGCCGAAAGAAGTGTTATGAAGGCTAAATTACACCACTGATGTGTGTATTACACTGCTAATTTAGGACTTGATACTTAAAACTGAAGATCAGAACGAGGTGAACACGCCTAATCGTGTCCTCTCTGTCCTTCCCCTTCGTCACACTTGATGGCTGGGCTGCAGGTTGGCAGGGTCAGCGTGTACGACTCCACGCGTCACACTGGCAAGACCAAAGAGTCCAGCGTGAACTGGAGCTTTCCAGACCAGCACTGTGTGGAGGTGCTGGACGGGACCAAAGGGAAACAAGACGGGTAGGTGGACAAATGTTCCGATGCATGTCGCCATGTTGTCTCAGATGGTCCCAGTGAGTCACTGCAGGGTTTGGTTATTCTGTGGATCAGAGAGGCGCAACTCTGGAGCGAAAACTTAATCAGCGTTCACAGAGAGCCTGAATGGGATTGTGCACTCAATGAGAATACAAGATATTAATGAGAATGATTTAATCTTGATTAGTGTGAAGGCTGCTTCTGCTTTTTATTTCTGTGGGAGAAAACAAAACGTTTGTTTCAACAATCTGTATTAATTCTGTGCATGTCAGACGTGTACGCACATAATGCGAGGTCAGCCTCATGAATGAACTTCAGTGACCGCAAGTGTTGTTTTTTTTTATTCTTTAAAAACTGCCAAGTTACCTAAAACATGATCCAGTTTTAATCAGCTCTGCAGGGACTGAACTGAGCTACGGGAGTCACTGCATGAACAGAGAAACTGTCTGGTAGCAGCCTGTCTGTCAAACTGTGATGTTTTCCCAACCGTTGTGTTTTCGATCAACGCTGGGCTCAAAAGCGCTCGACTGTTTCCTTTCCAGCAACAAGCTGGCCGTGTCCCGCGTGTCCAAGTCCAACCTGTTCGACCTGTTCCGCGCCCTGTGCCAGCGGTGCGGCCGCACCGACCTCCTCTCGCTGCCCTCCTACGCCCAGGCCAAGATGTCCGCCACCTCCTTTCAGCGGGTGAAGCTGCAGTTCTTTGAAGCGCTCAACATCCACGGCTACGGCGCGTGGATCGGCAAGCCGCTGGAGGAGAAAAGCTTTGAAGCGGGGGAGGGAACGGGGAACAATGGAGCCGGCATCCCTGTGGGATACGGCAACAGCAGGAACGGAGGGCCGATGGAGTTTAAGCAGGAGGAGGCGTAGAGCAGAGCAGGGGCGCTCTGATAAATAAACAAATAAATAAATAAATATGAGTGTGTGCAGCGGTGAAAAGCACAAGCAGGGGCAGATGGGAAGAAAGGAGCGGATGTCATAAAGGGTGACATCAAACAATGTGAAGCCAGCAGCCAGGACTGGATCCTCTGACTGAAAGTGGCTGAAGGCTGCAGAGGAGGAGTGATAGAAAAGGACATTATAAGTCGAGGGCAGAGCCTGGAGTGAAAGGACAGCTGGGACAGACACCAAGCTAAAGATCCATAGGCTGTACAGAATATTATAAACACTACATGGGAGAGGAACTCGCCCCGGAGTCGGAGCGTCGCCCAAACAAACACTGCTACAAAGCTCGGCTGCATTAATTTCCTTAACGGTTCTTCTGCATTCGTCATAATGTTGGTGTGATGTAAAGTAGCTGGCAGGAAATGTTTAATCACATTTCTTCCTTTCTTCTTGTTGCATCAAATTATCTTGCGTTTTTTTGTTCATTGGATCATTATTTCCCCTCGTTTTTTTCTTTCACAGAGACCGTTCAAAGAGGTAATTACTGTTATTTGCTTTTGAAAAAAGCAACAACAAGGTAACTGCCGTCACGCTGGCAGTAGCAGTGTTTGTGTGCGATTACGTTTGGAGTTTAAAGTCTTTGAACATGGAGCGCTTATTTTTTCTCTGTGCTCCACCGTTTGATGCTGTGGGGGACTTCAGGAGAGCAGGTTGAAACAACTGAACGCTCTCAAACGGGACTTTTCGATTCATGAAAATTCATGCCGACTGTTTCCACTTGGAAACTGGGCCTTCAACTCAGTTTGCAGCCCCAGAACACTGTACATAAACCGTTACTGTACGCAGGAACACCACACACAACCAAAACTGGCGTTTAATGTCAGACGTTTCAGGCTCCAACCAGCTGTAAATTTAAAAACCCCGTGTCAGCCCACCGCCGTCTGTCTCTTCACGTCAGTTGCCATGGTTTCCATTTATAATGCGTAGGTCAGTGGAGTCCTCTGATCCGTCTCGAAACTTGTCTGCTTCTTTCTCAAAAATACGTGATGTCACCACCTTCGAAGGAGAAAAAACAAGCCAGGATTTCTGTTCAAACTGCTTGTGTGGATTTTTTTGTGTTGAGCCTCCATCTTTCTTCACTTCTGGTGGTCAGAA
>JAUESF010000008.1:3340368-3352085 GCA_032274765.1 Malacoctenus tetranemus
AGTACCTGGAACTAAAAATAATGAAAATGTGCATTTTAAACATCACATTTCAAGAGACGTTTGAATAAATTGACAATCATCCAACAATGGCGAAAGTATCACCAAGTACTTGGGAATAAGATTATGTTTAAAAGTGGTAGTTTTACATCATTGTTTTATTGAGAAAAACGTTTTTTCCAAGCTCACAATTCCACAGAAATTACATTAAGAGCCAATAAGTGTATTCTAACAACAGTATGAGGACAATCAATTTAATATCTAATGACGAAAATAGGTATTTTAATTCCACCTACATGTCAAAGACTAAAAGATATTTTGCTTTCCTTCATCTCCACATTATAAAACTCAGCTTTTTGGCTTGGTGAACAAACTGACCTGGACATTTGACGTCCATAAAATAGGAGTTGGGACTCTGGACGAGACGTTTCTTCTTGTGTCTCCTCTTCTCCTCCTCGGGGGTGGGATGCAGGAGGTCTTTGGCGAGCTGACGGCGGGAAAAAAATGTGAACGATTCAGATCAGCTACATACAACTTATCTTTCAAAGAAACACCCAGGGAGGGGCTGATTTACAGCAGTGCAGTCATAAACAAGAGGGATTTACAACATGATCGAGGGACAAAGTAGAAGATGTGTTGGGAGCTGCCGATAGAGAAACATCTCAAAATGAAACATAATGTGTGGAAAATAAGATTCTTTGGGAAAATACTGATGCGACACAGACGGAGTGAAATGAGTAGAGAGTGAAGAGACAAAATGTCCCAAACAACAGTCAGCGCGAAATACACCAAAATACGGGGACACGCTGCTTTATGTTTAAATCTTCTCCGTGTTAAACCGTTTTCCATCCAGATGTGAACATTCCATCGTTGTTATCGAGTTGTTCCCTCGCGGAGCCGCGTGCGCTGCGAGCTCCGACACGTGTTTACGCCATGTTGTGCCCCGCTCGCACTTTTAACGTTAACGTTACAGGAACGTCACGTTTCAGAGTCCCGCGCAAACAGGAGTGGACTCAACACCTTATTAACCTTCAAAAAAGCCTGAAATCCCGCGGAGACTGGTGGATTTTAACAAGAAAGGACGACGTCGCTACTTACTGGCATGTCTGCGGGTTGGGAGTCCGAACAGGAAGTAGAGGGAGAGCGAGGTCTCACCGGAAACTGTTGGCTGAGCGACCGGAAGCACCGGAGGAAGAAAAAAGCGTGTTTACGTTCCCGGTAACCGTTGGATTAAATAATTACTGAATCCAAACAGGAATTACTTGTCCATTTTTAAAAGGTAAAAAGACAATTTAAAACATCTATATTTATGAAGACATGGTGCAAATAATAAAATTACAGTCGGAACGCAAAAATATGATCACAAATAAACATTAAACACGATCAACTTACACAAATTATTGGAAGAAAATAGTAAAGACATTTGTAGATCTGCTTTTCTGATGATTTTGCAATTTATTTATGCAACATTTTCAATGAAATCTTTAAATGTAGAGCATTGTAAACTGATACGCAAATATAGCTATGTAAAAGTAAAACTTAGTTTTGAATGCAGAGCAAGTAATAAGAATACAATTGCATGGAAGAACCTCCCAAAAGTGTTCCTCGTTGTTGTATTTAAGTACATGAGGAAGTCAGGCTCTGCTTTGTTTGTTTCCACCACTGCATTGCACTTATTTTGTATTGCAACAGTTTAGGTTTGGTTCTAAATACAAACATGATCATTTGCTGGAGTGAGGAGCAGGTGTGAATGTTAATCTCAGGACTGGGTTCGGTGATAAGTGCAATAATAATTTTTCAAAGCAGCAGGCTTTTCATTAGTTTTCTGGTACAATGGCGCCATTTAGTGTCCGCGCTGAGCCCCTGCAGCCCTGCGCCTCCTCTCCCATGAAGCACTCCCACACTACGTACGCAGCCTTTCAGCCGATGCAGGATTTGGGCCGACAGCAACTTTTTTCTGCAGGCTGTGAAAAAAGTCCTTCTGCGCTCCGGTCTGCTTGTGACCGGAGCGAAACTGACGCTGTGAGACCAGAGGACTGAATCTGAACGTGATCCGACGATGAGAGCGGATCTGAGACGGTCGGATTAACTTTCGGATGGAGCGTATTTTTTATCCAAACGCAGCGCTGAGGCTCTGAGGGGGATCGGAATTTACCGGTGACAAGTCTGCGAGGGGTGGAAAAAAAGAGGAGATTTCGCTCGTTACATGGAGAAACTCTATTGAGACGCTTGCTTGGTTTTACACACTGGAAAGAAAGAGAAAAGTCCCGATCTGAAGCGTGAAGTCGATGAGAAGCATCTCTTGTCGAGAGACAGCTCAACTTCTCGCACTGTGAGGGAAGAGGAGCTCCGACCATGGCGAAAAAGTATGATTTCCTCTTCAAACTCTTGCTCATCGGGGACAGCGGAGTGGGCAAAACGTGTCTGATCATTCGCCTCGCCGAGGACAACTTCAACTCCACATACATTTCCACCATCGGTACGTTGCTGCACCTTTAAAACGTCGATTTATTTCTCGCGACATTCCTGCGCCAGTCCATGATTGGCCTTTCTGAAAGTTGGGATGTGAGTTATGTTTGCTGACATTTCCAGACTCATTCTTGCCAACTTTGGTGCCTGACACTGTACCAACTGGTTCCCCAGACAGTGTTCATGTCTCAACTAGTCTGTCCTCCCCGCTTATTCTCACTGTTTTGTTTTTATTATTCAGCTGGAGTGGGGTTTTTTTTCTTTCCTCCTGCGTGTTGAATGTGAGCCGCAGTCTCTCCCCCCTTGACCCTCTCCCCCATCTCTCCCTCACATCTCATTCCTCTCACTGGGCTCTCAGAAGGTCCACCCACCCTCATTCCTATCTCTCTCGATCTCTACGTTCCCAGAAGAATGGCTGGCTCTCTGGCATGCACAGTTTTTGCACAGGACAGCCCCCCCCCTTCCTCCTCCTCCTCCTCCTCCTCCTCCTCCTCCTCCTTTGCCCCTCGCTGTCTATCTGTCTGTCAGTCTGTCCATCCAGCAGCAGTGGCAAACAAAGCCCACAGACAGTTTGCTGTGCGGGCTCGTCCCTCTGTCCTCTATGTATGTCTGTGGGGCGGGGGTGCATAGGGGGGTCACAGAGGCCACAGCGATGACCTGTTTCCACCTGAATGAGTGCGACCTACATGTTTTGCAATGTGGGACTTGCTCAGTTCAAATCACTTGTGTTTTAACTCATTCCCTGTCTCTCTGCCTCTCCCCCCCCCCCTTCCTGTCCTCTGGTCGCCTCCCCAGGCATCGACTTTAAAGTAAAAACCATCGAGGTGGATGGAAAGAAAGTTAAACTACAAGTCTGGTGAGACATGGCAGTTTGTTGCTTCGCTTTTGAGAAAAAAAGTCTTATTGTGGTTTGATGGAGCAGATAACACAGATTGACAGGGTTATCTTCCTCTGGCCTCTGGAGCGTTTTCCTGAGAGGAAGGAGGAACCTCCCTCTTGTTCTCCAAATCAGGACTTTATGACGGGGTTTTTTCGTCCAAGTATCCATCACGCATGGCCACCACAGACAGCCACTTTATGTCACGTAAGAATGCAGCGAGAGCAGCTATAGCTGCGTCCAACGCACATTATCTGCATGGCCAGGCTTATGAAACGAGGCCGGAACGTCACTCGACTTGAGCGGACATTTCTCTTGTGTCTTTTGGAGAGTTTTTCACTTTCATTTCGAGCGCATCCACACACATGTCCATACTTGTGATTCCTTAAGTTTTCAGAACCAGTTTGACTTTAGTTCACATTGCAGTTTGTCTTCGCTGAAATCAAATCCGACTTCCTCATAAATATCTGGGACCACAACTCAGAGATGATACAGTTCATCTGGAGATGCTGGTGGACACTGTAGGCACAACAGACTTAAAAGAAAAGAAAATAAAGGTATAAATGATTAAACAGACTGAAGCAGATTCAGTCACATCTTGCTTTGCAAAAATCATTCTTATGAAGGAGAAATCTGTCTGTTTGCAGGAAAGCAGCAATACTTTGTTTACATATTAGCCTTTTTACTCTTACTCAACTGCAATTAAGTGTGTTGACTTTAATGATCATCTATTTCCACACTGCGTGTGTTATTTTTGAGCCTCTGCAACAGATTCATGCTTGAGTGCAACTTTTCTTTTCTTTTTTTTTTTTTTTTTTTAACTCTGCCTGTGTGTGTTTTGGGCAGGGACACAGCAGGGCAGGAAAGGTTCAAGACCATTACGACAGCCTACTACAGAGGAGCCATGGTGAGAGCAGGACGCCTGCAGGACGGGCGGCCGGGATAATTAGGCTGACATCACTGCCACTTTCTGCTCTGTCCGCACCTCTGATCGACACCCCCCCTCCTGTCTGTGTGTCTCAGGGCATCATCCTGGTGTACGACATCACAGACGAGAAGTCCTTCGAAAACATCCAAAACTGGATGAAGAGCATCAAGGAAGTGAGGCTGTTTCCACTTAGCCTCGACCGAGATAACTAGAGAAGTGCTTTAAGAAGTGTTTGGTCAGTGAGTCATCAGCCGTCACACGGAGAGAGCACAGCTTGTGGTTTTAAAGGCTCATTTCACTCAAATCAGACAAAGAAATCTCTCCAGGGCCTGAAGAGAGAATGACCTGGACGTAATTGTTGAACCATCAGTTCAGGGTTTGGTGATTTCTTCCCTGTAGTTCTGACTAGACGGGACACTTCAGAGTCTAAAAAGTGTTGGAAGTGTTGTAATATGAACAAGTAGACTTCACAAGTAGCTCCTGTATTTATAGTCCAGGACCAAAGCAGAAAATAAACAACTCCTGTTTGTCTTACTGCTCAGCGCTCACAGAAATCCATTGGTATTGCAAACTAAAAGCTTTACCTCATGGTTTACTTTGTGATGTTTCTCACCAAATTTTCATTTTAACAGTTTGTCTTTGTTGTGCTGCAGCCACTGTCCATATGAATTGATTTACAAAGTGAAGACGGCTCTTTGGTTTTAGCTTCGAAATGCATCAGACATGTTTACGCTGCACTAACGGTGTTGATAGATCATTTTTAATAATCTACAGGAAAAGTGGTGAGTACAAACTCATTCAGTTATATTTTTGACAAAGCAGTTTTAGGAGTTTGTGGAGTTGCCATTTGAGGGACTGAATTCAGATGAACTTGTTGGGAACGTGTTGACTGTACAGACGGACACCACAGCTGTTTCTGTCCGTGAAGCTAATCAATCTGGTTGATGTGTTCAGATGTGATGTCTCCACTTGTGCTCTGTGTTCCTCTTTAATGTCGCTCAGTCAGCCGACATTCTTGTTTTCGTACAGCTGAACTCATCCCGCTCTCATCTCTTAATTGCAATTCCCTGCTTTCCCAGAATGCATCAGCTGGGGTCAGCCGGATGTTACTAGGCAATAAGTGTGACATTGAGGCAAAGCGGAAAGTTTCCAAGGAGACGGGAGAAAAGGTGAGACACTCCCAACCAATGTTTGATCTTCTGATGCAGCACAAGTTGAACTGTTTAAATTTACAGGACATTAATCAGAGAACTGTGAGTACATGAACAGATCAGTACTCTTGAAGCTTTGGGATGAAGGAGGGCCTGTGTGTTAAGGAAGTAGGGATTGTTTGTGAAAGGGAATGGGAGGTTTTACGATGTGCCAGCTCTTAATTGACTTTAGATAACAACCAGGAAGTGGTTATGAGCCTCATCCTGCGAGTCTCTAAGCAGCTCTGCGTCTGTTGTTGACAGTTAGCCAAAGATCATGGCATCAGGTTCTTTGAGACCAGTGCAAAGTCCAGCATCAACGTGGAGGAGGTGAGCTGTAAAACTGTGCTGAATTCCACCTGCTCAGCTTGTTTTACTTTGACGCTGTGTCACTGCGTGCTACCACTTTTAACGCCTGTTCTTCTTCGCCTCCTCTGTGTTTGGACTCTTGTCTCCTGCAGTCTTTTCTGGCTCTGGCACGGGACATACTACAAAAATCCAGCAAGAAGCCGGTGAGTTTGAACGCAGCATTCACAACTTTAAACTGAGCTATGAGCACAGAACTTCTACTGTTATGCTCAATGTGTTTGTGATTTCTCTTTGTGTTCTTGTTAATGTGTCCAGGGCGCCACCGGACGAGAGGTGAAGATCACCAGCTCCACAGAGAAGAAAGCATCAAAGTGTGCACTGCTCTAAATGTGACACAAGCAGCACGAATTGAGGAACGTCACGTTGCCTCTGAGAAAAAAGATCTGCAAGTTTTCTGTCGCCATCTGGTGGTTTGAAATGTCAAAGACACACAGGTGCTGAAAGTCTGTTTTTATATCTAAAGTCTGTCTTCTTCACAAGTACTTCCTGTCCTAAGCTGATTTCTGGTGGACATCTTTGAGAAAATGTCTGCGTTTCAAAATGAGCACATTATTCGTGACATCTGCTGCGATATCTCTCAATGAGAAGTCAGTGAAGCCAAGTTTTGATCAATCTGGGCCCTCATAGTATTTCAAAGACCAGTCGGAACCATTTTACCTTTCTGTTTGCACGCTGGTTAACTCCAGCTTGAAATCCCATTATTTTTTCCAACAGCAGCACTATTTTATTGATTTGTTTTATTTCATTCAGTACATGCACAAGAGCCCACATATTTTTAACTTTTAGAGCAAAAAGTCGATATGAAATGTTGCCCCACACACACACACACACACACAGACACACACAGGACACACCGCAGTAAATGAGGCAATAGTTTTGACCCAAGAATTTGTGTTTTAGATTTTTCAGCTCCAGTATCCTAAAGTTTGTTGTTAGAAGGAAGGAAATGCAGAAATATTTGCATGATCAGCTTGAAAAAGTTCTTTATCGGCAGTAAAGTTTTGCTGGCTAAGTTTTTACAAAAATTCACTGGTTGTGTAATATCGCTACACAGACCATCAAGCATTTCAAATGTCACACGCGTGCATTTCAGAGATGATTGTTTATCAGGAAAAAATCTGTCTGTTTATTTTTTCTCTTGAGAATGAATTCGATATGTCTGTGGATGATCAGTGTTAAGATGGATCCAGAGGGGAAAAAGACGTTGTGTATTGTTGACTCTATGAAGGTAATCACTTGAAAATCAGCACGTTTCACCCGAAGAGAAGGTGAAAAGAAATGCACATACTTCATGCTGATGGGTGATAGAACCATGCTGGTTGCCTGGATTTGAATCTGAAACAAGCACTTGTGGTAAACAAGTGTTTGTTAAACTGATGGATGGATTGAGAATGTGGAAGAAAGCAACAGAGATAAGTGCAATACGAGAAGATGAGTGGAGAGCTGAAGGGAAGACGGGTGAAGCAAGTGAATGGACAGGATGTGAGCGCCGTGGAAGCAGCAGTGCTCCCATGTCCCTCGTTCTGAATTGATTTAGTGGGTCTTGCCTTTTATCCGAAGTGCCTGGTAAATCTCACACTGAACACCACCACACATCAGTTCCACATGACACGACAGTCGGCCTGTTCGGCCCATTTTGGGGTCATTAGGAGTGACTGTGATTGCAGGTGTTCATCTTATCCTGACAGTTCTCCCCCTCTAAACACACACGCGCACACACACACACTTGCACACACACTGAATTTTCTGTGTTTCTATCTTTTGTGTTTCTTTTGCATCATGTGTCTTTGCAGACTTGCTGCAGAACTTTGTAAGTGTGGTAACAGAACTGATGCTTTACAAATAAAAAAGGTAAAACTGTCAAAATTGAGATTTTTTGTGTCTGATTGCACTGTAACACAATCAGTTTGTCTAATTTGGGTATTTTGAATGTCCAGATTCTCCCAAACTGCCACACATTTGCCTCAAACATCTTCTCAGTCGTCCTCATACAGCAGCTTCTGTCTTCGGAGGCTTTGGAGCATTTCTTATGGTGTAGCAGGCATTAACCTTTCTTCACAGGTGTAATCCATTATCTCAGCATGTCACAAGGTGTCCTTGGGCAACACACTTAACCTCAATTTTGCTCCTGATCAGCAGTGAGCGCCATGCATGTCAACTTCATCAGTGCACACTGATCCAGCCTCCTTGTCTTTTGATGTATCCTGCTGCCTCTCTGCAGCCATACTTTGTAGTAGAGAGATAGATGGATGGATGGACCTGTCAGCGTGCATTTGAGTGGATGATTGTGACTTAAATTACATTGTACTTTGAGCTGCTTTGTCTCAGTGCATTTCATTAATCTTTGAGGCCATTTACAAAGAAAATTCATTTCCTGGTTTTCTTTCTGTCAGCTTGGATTAGCTGCAGAGCCCTGTGACCCCAAACTGGTTATAGTCATATGAAAGAGGAATGCAAGAACTGAAGAATAGGTGAATGTTATTTGAATAGGCTACATAAAATTACGGGGGGAAATTCGCTAGAAGTCTCAGATGAGTCATTCTAGTCATGGAAGAATTGGGAATGCTGCTTTTGCAACCAATTACCACCTTGGAAAATAAACAAACAAAAAAACAACCAAATGATAGACCCAGTGTGGCTGTTACAGATGGAGTCAGCTGTGGGAAATTCCCTCTGATAGGAGTCCCTGTCGTCCTCCGTTTAACCACTATCCTGCCAATATCATCGCTGGTGGTGTTTTTTCTGCTCTGCAGCAGCAGGAGACGGAGCCTGTCGCTAGGCAACAACCCCTCCTTCCCAGCATCAGCACCAGGACGGTGTGCGCGCGCTCTGCCGCATCTCCAAGTTGCCTGCACGTCCTGCGTGCCTTGTCATCACGTACAGGGCAGGTTTTGGTTTGCAAACACGATACACCCCCTGCCAGAGCCAGAGCTCTGCTCAGCACCGCAGGAAAAGAGGCGAGAAGCGGCTCAGACTGAAGAATAAGATAAACCGGGATGGATCGATCCGGGAGTTGGTCAGGCGGAAGGCTATGTTGTTATATGACGTGTGGTGGGAGGCAGTGAGGTAAACGTCCGGTGCACACACACTCACGAACACACGGGCTGAACGGGATGCCCGCGTGACTGCAGGGAGGGAGGAGGAGGTGGAGGAGGAGGAGGAGGAGGAAAGGGGGGGTCTAGGTGCGTGTGGACCACCGCAAAACCCCCGAGGTGGAGTTGCCAAGGATAGAAACCTGCGAGAAGATTTTCATCCCGGCCCGGCTGCTATTTTTGGTGCAGTTTGAAAATCGATCCGAGATATTTCTTTCCTCTTCAAGTCGAGGTAATTAGTCTTGCTTCCCGAAACAACCGATGCCGACGCGATCGCGGGGTTTTGATCTCCACGCCGCCTTTTCCCCTTCGCCGTGACAGGACGGAGACCTAACGTAGAGGTCGCGGGAGGTGGAGCGCACATGTTCGGCTGTTGTTCGTCCTGACTGGACACACGGACTGACCGCCACATGTCATCTCTGACGCGGGCGAAACGACGAGCGATCAGCTGCTCCTGGGATGCTTCAGAAACTGCGGCCTGCTCTGCTCTCCGGTTACCGCAATGCCACAGGCGAGAGGAGGGAGACTGAGGATGGAGAGGAGGAAGAGGCAAGAGGCGAACGAGTGCAGCAATAATGTGAAGATCTGAAAGCACAGGACGCGTCTCCAAACAGCGTGCTTGAGTTTTTATTCAGAGAGTGACTGAGCAGGAGAGTGGCACAGACTGTTCTCTGTCAGCTCCAGTGGCCAGCCTCTGCCTGGAGGGGAAACCAGAGGCTGTACCCACTAAAGCAACCTTAGTCTCATGACTGAGACGTCAGATGAGGTGAGTAAGTTGGCTGTGACTGTGTAGTGGCCGCTCAATTCTCAACTTTCTGCTGACAAAGTTGTTGGACTCACTGGCTGGACGACGGTGCGCACCATGGGACGTTGCGCAGGACCAATTGCACCTGCCAGTGGACAGTTTGGTGCATAACAGTGACAGAGTGGAGTTCTGAAGCCAGCATTTATGTCTCTCCCTCTCCTCCTCTCCTGTGCTTCAGCCCACACGACTTGTTTTATGAACCCGTTGTGAGAGCTCTCCCAGCCTCCTCCTACTCTCTTCTCCACAAACATGCCTTCACCTTCAGACTCCAGCAGCGTGGCTTCGGCCTCTGGGTCTCGTGGTTGGTCAGACAGCCGCAGGGGCATGTCGGGCAGGGGGCCCGGCGGGGCCCGGCTGCTCCTGTACCTGGGGCTGTGCCACCTGGGCCTGGGCGCCATGGTCCTGGCCTTCTCCTTCACCAGCATGGCCTTCACCTCCTCTGCCCGCGTGAGGCAGTCCTGTCCATTCTGGGCTGGCTTCTTTGTAAGTCTGAGTCGGTCTGAAATCGTGCTGCATCAGCTTTGTGTGACAACAGAGATCATGACGGGTTTGGCTTTTTGTGCCGTATGTGCTGTCTGCTTCCAGGTGGTGGCTTCAGGGATAGTTGGGATAATCTCATGGAGGAGACCCCTGACGCTGGTGGTGTGTATTCAAAGAGAGGGGATATACTAGTGAAGCTCCCATTTTTCTTTTTGCTGGTGTAAGCAGTGAGGTACAAATGTTTACATCAGATGAAAATAATGGTAAAAGACTTTAAAAACTGGATTCACATTATTTTCTCATCACACAGGCTTTTTCTCCACTGGCCCTCTGTCAAAGCACGGTCATAAATAATTTAACATCCTCAGATAAAAATCTATATTTTATATACGCTGTGTATTCCCTTCTGAATTAAAGTTACTTTGGGGTGTCCCGGACACGCCATTAGGAGGGAACAGAATTTCAATCACTTCTGGATTTCACCCAAAATCCGCTGTAGGGAGACCCCGCTGTAGTCTTTGCTTGCACACTCATGCTGCAGGCTGTATTGAGTATGAATAGCCGGCGCTAAACCGCACATCTTCTCCTCATACCTGCGCAGGTGTCGCTGTTCATGCTGCTGTCTGCAGTGTGTGTGATCCTGAGTCTGGCCGGCTCCATGCTCTCCTGTCAGAACGCACAGATGGTGAAGTCCATGCTCAGCTGCAAGGTACACAGCATTATGCAAGTGTCGTCTACCGGCCTCGTGCTGAAATGCCCTTCTCGCCAGATGTACCGAGAACGTGCCAGGAATATTTTGTGAACATGCTTTGAGTGTGCAGATTAATGCCCCGCACAAATCCTCTGTGTTTGGCAATGCGTGTAGAAGGAGAACGGGCTGTGTGTGTGTTGCGCACCCACTCACTCCTGCTCCATCACAGAGGAGGAGAGCCTGGTCCTCTACCTGAACGCTGACTGCCAATCTGTCAGACATCAGCTGAAGGTCAGGAGTAATGTGTCTCGTGCACAAACATAAAAACAAAACAAAGATGCTCATGCTTCAGGGTGTAGAGTTTTCTGAATCCATGTGTGTCTGCAGGACCTATTGTTCAGTGCATGTGGTCTCAGCATTCTTTCCACCATCATTTGTACGCTGTCCACCGTGACCTGCAGTATCCACATATTTTCCCTGGACCTTGTACACCTGGTGAGCGCATCTTACGTCTTATATTATGCTTCCAGACTTTTTTTAACCTTTACAAAACCATGTGGTCACATTAGGATGTGAACTTTCAAATCTTACAAACTGTCTTTGTTGTGTGTTCTTTCGCCAAGCTGGCCCCGCATCGTTCTCGGTCCGTCAACCCAGAATGCACCACTCCTCAGGACGCCTTTCTCACCAACATCATGGACTTTGAGGAGTTTGTTCCACCCATCCCTCCGCCCCCTTACTATCCCCCTGAATACACCTGCAGTTCGGAGACCGATGCACAGAGGTATTTGAAATGTAGTCAGTCTGCATTAATATAAC
>JAUESF010000008.1:3352185-3367266 GCA_032274765.1 Malacoctenus tetranemus
ACTAATGTTGACAACTGTTCTTAGTAAAGTTTAAATTTACGATTGGTATTTTTGTATCTACATTTAGCATCACATATAATGGCTCCATGGAGAGTCCTGTTCCTCTCTACCCCACGGACTGCCCCCCTCCTTATGAAGCTGTGATGGGACAAAGAGCTGCCAGCCAGGTGAGGTGATGAGTGTGCTTGTATTTGAGTGTGCTGTGTGCAACTCTCGTAGTGACCCTGCTGATCTTTATCTGGTGTGACCATTAAAAGGCGACAATGTTTGACCCTCACGGCAACGAGCTGTCTGGAGAGAGAGGAACTTCTACAGCCTTCAGTGGAGAAGGTACAACGAGCACACACAGCACCTGTAGGGAAAAGGAAAGTGACAATCATTGGACAAGTACAAGTCCTAAGCAGATTGAAATAAGCTTTTGGCTTGAAAATAAGTCAAAATAAGTCAAATATCCTTGGTAAGTTTTTAATGTTGTTTTTTTCTGCTCTTGTATTAGTGTCCATGGACAGTGGATCTTTGTTGATGTCGGAAATCGTGGACATTCCTGACGATTCCTCCCCCTCGGAGGACTCCTGTCTCATGGAAGTGGGTCTGAGGAACCAGGGGGAGAGGGGCCACCGTACAGCTAGTGAGGCTGGAGAAGGAGGAGACGGAGGGGAGTACATCAGCTTCCGTGGTCCTGCATCTCAGACACCGGAGAGTCCCCTGGCAGGCGGACCGAGAGCGAGGCGATTCCTCAGAGGAGAGAGGTCCAATTCGTGCTCCTCACCCAGCACGGCCACAACAACATACAGGTGGGTATTAATACTCCAGGTAATACTGAGGGAAGCTGAACTTACCCTCCGTACTGCACAGAGCTGGAGAAACCCAGTGAACACCTGAGGTTAAAGTTCACCAGAACTGACCAACAGCAATATCATGATTTGATCTCCAGGTCTCCGGTCCTGCGTCGCCAAGGCACTCTTGCAAGCAGCTGTTCTCAGCTGGATGGGATAGGAAGTTCCGCCTCCCAGCAGCAAACCTACATCCCAGAGATCCGTGTTCGCCCCTCCACACCCACAAATCAAGGACCTGTCCCAGCCTCCTTTGTTCCCCTTATATCACCCTCCTCTGGTGCCAGCGAGGAGATTAACGGGACACAACTTTCACGCCAACCACTCTACCTTCGCCGAAAGGCTGGGAAGAGTGAAAAAGATGGGGAGAGTCTGAGGAGAGACAGTGAAGGTTTCCTACGCCTGGTGAGGTCACACAGTGAGCCGGGCCTCGGCTCCTCGACTGATACAGGTGGGCCCCGAGCCAACATTAGTACTTCTGTTAAGTAAGTGTGAAAGTTTGAGTAACCCGTTCTTCACCTGCTGTCTCCTAGTCGACTTTGGCTCTGGAGGCTCCAAGGGATCGACAGACACAGGTAAGACCTTTCATCCAGTCATTTGAAACCCCCCAGTTGCATTCCATCACCACTAGGGTGGGGGGGGGGGATTTACAACACGTTTCAAACGTCAATGTGGAGATGCCAATGTGTTTAAATTGTCACAGAGGTGGAGTCAAGTCATTTTAAACGTCACAGGGGAGGAGCAAAAGTGTTTAAAAGGACACAGGGGTGGAGCCTAAGCATTTTTTTTAATGTCAAAGGGGCGTGGCCAATGCATTTAAAATGTCACAGGGGAGGGGCCAACGCATTTAAAATGTAACAGGGGCGGAGCCAATGCATATAAAATGTTACAGGGCGGAGCCAATGCATTTCAAATGACATGGGGGTGGAGCCAACACATTTAAAATGTCACTTTGCAACACACATGTCTTTCTGTCATTGTGTGTGTCCTCTCTCACCAGGTAAATGTTATAATGTAGTGTGACTGACTCCCTCACAGGTCCTTCCTCTGAGGCCTGTCTGCTGCCTCGCACTTCTCCACCTGCAGTTGCAGCTTTGCCCAGAAAAGGCAGCATGAAATCAGCAGTGGCAACAGGGGTAGAAGTCCCCTCCAAACCGGCACCCACCTCTCCCATCCGTTTACCAAAAGACTGCCACCGTTCCCTGGGAGACCTGAAGGCAAGTTAGTAGATTGTCGAGGGACACAGGAACAGTCAACACTGAAATCTGAAAGACATCCATAAGCTGACATTTCATTGCTGGGCTGTTCTTCTTCATCAGCGTTTCTTTTCTCTTTAGGTTACTCGAGTTCTGATGGCTCGCTTCCTGCAGCGCTCCAAACGAAATCTCGCTCCATCCTCTGAGCATGCTGGGAACACAGGGCCGGGGCCTAAGAGGAGAGGTGGAGCTGATGGTGCTACCACCAACCACCTGGCCTTGGAACAAGTATGTCCACAGAATCTGATCGCATGAATTTTTTCAAACTTCAAACAACAGCTCAGGCTGTGTCAATGGCAGAACCATGACCATCAATAGCAGTCACCATATTGTCATGGAAAATCAATAACAAGTAATCTATCTGTTTGAGATCCTGGGAAACAATTCATAGTGGAAAAAAGGCACATCCATTTGGTTATTCTGTCAATTGGAAGCTCTCAAACACCGTTTCTATTCTCACTTCACTATTTCAATGCTTCCATAGAAAGGCTCTTCTCCTTTGCTTCAGGTGTTGCGCGCTCCCTGGAACACCAGCCGAGGACCACCCACTCATCACCCGCAGCACCCTCACCACAGGGGACATCATCACTCCCATAGTGACAGTCGACACAACCGGCACCACAGCAGCCGAGCGCCAGAGGGCATCCACCTGCGCAGCTGTGGAGACTTGAGCTCCTCCTCGGCGTCACTGCGTCGCCTAGTGACGCCACACCCACCACATGGGTCATCAGGAGCTCTGTATTCCGAGTCTGCGCTGTGAGGGGGGGGAACAGGACGGTGGAGGAGGGATAGAGGAGGAGAACGCCGGGTGCCAGGGTCGTGGAAAAGGAAGGTTGAAGGCAGATTTGATAACATCTAGTAATAAGATCGTGAAAGTCTTCCCTCCCTTTTTTCCCCCTCCTGTCACCGTCATTTTTCAAAGCCACTTGTGCAAATGGCCTTATTTAGTGGTGCTCTCTATCATCTGAACATCAGCCCAGAGCTCCTTCTCAGTGCAATGGGGAGGAAGCTGCTTGTTTTTGACCTGTGCTGCCTCTCCTCCACCTAAACAAACCCACGTGGGGCCCGCCTGCCAGAAGCATCTTCTCCGCCGCATTCTCGTCGCCCTCCCTCTAAGCACTCGTCTGGAAAAATTTGTTTGTGAAGACTGGATTCAGAACCCAACTCACATTCATTCAACAACCGCCACTGACTTGTACATTCAGTCGATTGCATAAGTTTAGGTTTGCAATATGCTTGAGGCCCTTTTGTACATTGTGCTCATCCACGGGATCGCTCGGGTGAAGTGATCACGGAAACTGTTATTTTGTCTTCCATTATTAAAGAACAAATGCATCTCAATAGACACATGATCAGCTGTGGACAGTGTAAGATAAACCGATGAGGATTCACACGAGGAAAATATGCTCTCACTGAAAAAAAAACATTTAAGTTGCTGATTTTGCATTTTTCTTTTTGTGATTTTACCTTCAGCACTACACGTTTCCACCCACACAAAGGCCTTCACCTAAAAAGAGAAAAAAAGGCAGCCAGCATTCCCAACACTGACATTAATGCACGCCACAGACACATGCTCAGCCTTCAAAGTGTATTCTCTGTGGGGTGGACCCTGGACACAGTGGTTTAATTTGCGTGTGTTGCATGTTTTGCTACAGCTGCGATACAGCAGGAACCTTGTGCATTAGATCCTGACTGTCTGTGTAACTAAGATGTCCTCAGAATGTCTTTATCTGCATGTTTCTTGGCAATGCTTCTTTTCTTTCCCTCTTGCACCCAAGACCTATGATAGTAGCCATTTAAAATGTATTTGTTTCGATAGATAGCTGAAAGGAGAGGTGACGGACAGAGATGAGAGGTGTCCTTCCAAGGTTTTTCTGCAAGATGGCTACAAACATGCCTCTGCATCTTTATTTCATTTTGATAAGGTTTTGGAAATGTTTCAAAATGTTTCATTGTGCACAGGCCTTTTGTGATAGTGGTGATAGCAGCCTGAAACTGTAAGATAAATAGGTGTAAAGTGCATTGTGACTAAGGTCCCTTGCAGTAAATGTACAGATGTATTATGTGGTCAGGCTTCACACTATGTGTTAGTGTACGTCTCTTTGGACGTGCAGAGGCTGTTGATGACTAGTTTTAAAAAAACAAAATGAAAATAACTCTGGTGACATAGGATGAGACTGCCAGCTCTGGGATTTTAAAGCGTATCGATATATTTGTATGAGATTGGCTCTTTTTTCCTCAAGAAAGACTTTTGGTCCACCTACAAAGTGACAATACTAATTCCATCGCCGTAAAGGGAACATTTTGGATACACTCATATGTATGTAACTAATTCTAAAGATTTACATACCCAGCCTGCAGATGGATGCAGGCACACTCATACACCCCCCTATAAAGGCACTGAGCTGTGTTTCTACCTCCTGTCTTGCATAAAACATTATTTATTTGAAGAAATGTATATCTGTATGGCAGGCTTAAGAGAATAGAGCCTTGAACCCTGAATAATAAATGTATCTAAATAAGACACCTATTCCAGATTTTATTGGCAGTGTCAATAGCAAAACTTTCAATGCAAGTTATGTATTTCAACATATGAAATAAATGAGATAAAAACAATCCCATGTCGATTTGTCTTGCATGTAATGAGAGACAAAACAAGGTAAAACAATTTCTTAACAAGCTTTTTGAGTTTATTTTTTTCCTTTTCTTAATACTTTTTTCTACACTTTTTTTTAAGTGAGCTTGTATCTCGCCACTCCACTTAAGCTCCGCCTTTTCTGAAATCCTATTGGCTGAGAGCTATGAAAGCCCATCCTGGTGCGATGTCGTTCACCAATTAAACCTTTCGACGTCAAACTGGAGCCCCTGGCGTTCACGCCCTTCGTGTCGCCATACCGCAAGGAATGCTGGGACATTCAGTTCGAGCGCCCTGTAATAAAACGGAGAGCAGCGCGGGAAGGAACTACAATCTGTATATCCTGGTTTGAGGAGACGTTCAAAGACTTCAGTTCGCCAGATAAACTGATAATCAGAAGCGGGGATCTTCTCTATTTTCAAGTGAACAGTGGAATAACAGGACAATTTCATTATGGTAAGAACAGCGATTTGTCTGAAGAAAATGTATTTCATTCAATTTAGTTATTGCTGGAGCACTGAGCCGAGCAGTCGCAGGAGAACGATGCACTCCAACGCCAGTCAACGCTTCTTTTCTGGACAAGGGAAGTTGCTAGCTAATAATAGTGTTTACCTTGATCCCTGCACCGAGCCCAGTGGAGATGAGACCTCTGGGCTCATTTTGTTTTCTATAGATTTCCGCTGTTATCTTTACGTCGTCATGAGGTCTACGTAACGAGTAACCAACTCAGTCCGCCTCGCAGGTTGTGGTGGTTGGCCGGAACTTTCGTGCGGCTCGTCGACAATGAGAAGCTTGCTAAACTGTGTCGCTAACGCCCCTAGAATAATCCGGACCATGTGGCTGATGGTCTCCCCGATCAGGCTAAAATACACCACTCCTTTGCTGTGCACGTCGTCCTTACAGGGGGACGCCACCTGCCTCGGGACCCTCGGTAAGAAGGCGCTGCTGTCTGACGCGCAGCAGTTTGATGCTCAGTTCGAGGAGCTGGTGACGGAGCTCACTGAGAGAGACTACGCGGATCCTGCGCTGGCCGACGCCTTGAAGAGGCTGAGAGAGGTGGGTGAGGTGGCGGGTGGGCCTCCTGGTGAGTTTTTGGATTAGTGGGTCTCACCTGTGTGTGCTCTCACTTCAGGTTTTGATGTACAACACACCCGGTGGGAAGCGGAACCGAGGGCTGTCTGTGATTGGCTCGCTGCGGGAGCTGCTCCCGCCCTCTCAGCTCACCCAGGACGCAGTGCAGCGAGCTCTGTTGGTCGGCTGGTGCATCGAGTTGGTGAGGATTTATTTTGGGGATGTGAAATGAGTCTGATATTTTACTTTTTAATTTTCATACACACTAATGTGTCCGGTGCTTTAGGACAAATATACAAGCCATCAGCCCATCATGTCATTGCATTTGAAGTGACATACCTGCACTAGAGTGAAAACACAAGCAAAGCTGTGCAGAGTGATGCAAAGTTACCATACTGTAGTAAAGGCTGCAAGGTTGCTTTCAATGTAATCCTTGTTTAAATGCAGGTCAAAATGACTGCGTACACCTTAATCGGGGCATAAACAACATGGCAAAGTGGCAGAAACATCGACAGGATAAAACTAAAATGTTTTGAGCAGATCATAGTAGAAAAATGAAAAAAATAATAAAAAAACGAGAACACCTGGTTAAAGCCAGTTGCATATTAAATGCAGGAGTGCAGCAGAGCCTGCATACAGCATGACTCTACAAAGTGCAGGTGGCAGTCTTCAGGAATCCATAATCCTCCAAGCATCTGTGAAGAAGATGCCCTTTCACCTCGATTGTGTCCCTAAGGCTGCACGGCCGTCTATCTGCTGAAGGAGGCGAAGTGTGTGTGTGCCTGGTGGGCAGGTCCCTAATGGTAGTTACAGCCGGTCTCTCCACCTAATTGCATAAATGAAGTGTCCACAAAGAGATACAAGCAGAGGCACAGATGACCTGAAGGAAGGAACGGAGAGATACAAACTTCAACAATATAGAAAGTGGTCCTGAGGACCTGAAGGAGACACAAAATAACCATGAAGAGACACAAAACAGTAACATAACAGCCACCGTGTTCCTTCAAGACCATAGATGGGAACATTTCATAGTGTAAGTTCAGTGTCTTAACACATTGAATAGTTGATGCACTCCGACTAAACCTCACATGCACAGAGGCAAGCCGACTGTTGTAATGACACCTTGCAAGGGTGTTACAATCTTTAATTGAACCGCTGTTCCTGTGACACTTTCTCGCGCAGCTTCAGGCCTTTTTCCTTGTGGCAGATGATATTATGGATGGATCTGTGACACGGAGGGGAAACCCCTGCTGGTACAGGAAGGTAAGAGTTTATCTGTCCTTGTAGGGGGCAGCATTAGAGGCCTTTTTGTGGTTGGGTGATGTATTTTACCGCTGAAGGTGTGGCGAGACTCTCATGTGAGCTCATGATTGTGTGCTTCTCACAGGAAGGAATCGGTATGGATGCTATAAATGATTCATTCCTCTTGGAGGCGTCAATCTACAGACTCCTTCGCAGACACTGCAGGGATCAGCCCTACTATGTCCACCTGCTGGAGCTGTTCAATGAGGTCGGTCTTTGTATAACAAACAGACTTTGACACTTATTAGATAACTCTTTGTTTCAATCAGTTAAATCAATGTAGCTCAAAGGAGCTTCTGCGGAGTAAATATTATGGTCATAATCAAACGCTCAGTTTTCATGTTCAGAGCTGTTTTTTTCTCAGATTTGTTTGCATCACTTGAATGGATCATCTGTTTGTTTCCAGTTATGGTGAGTCTCAAACATCAGGTTTTATTCCCTCTCTGTGTGTCTCAGGTGTCCTTCCAGACTGAGCTGGGTCAGGCTCTGGACCTGATGACCGCCCCCCCTGGTCAGATCGACCTCCGCAGATTCACGATGGAAAGGTAGGAAGAATACAAACGATCGAACTATTGAAAGAAACTATGTCACGATGAAAACCTATTTTATTTCTGATCGCTCAGGTATAAAGCCATTGTGAAATACAAGACTGCCTTCTACTCGTTTTACCTGCCGGTGGCAGCTGCAATGTACATGGTGAGAAACGCCACAGCTGTGACTTCAAAACTCAATTGTTTTTGTTGATTGGAAACATCATTCAGAGGAGAAGTGGAGCTGCATCAGTCTGTCTCATGCTTGTGGCTTCTATTGCAGGCGGGAATCAGTAGTGAAGAGGAGCACAGCAATGCCAAACACATCTTACTGGAGATGGGGGAGTTCTTTCAGATACAGGTGAGAACTCTTGCAAGTCCACACGTCTAAGATACGTTGGGGTTTTTTCCCTTCTGGAGGCCCACAGACGAACTAACCGGTACGTTTCTTTACCAGGACGACTACCTGGACTGTTACGGTGACCCTGCAGTGACGGGGAAGATTGGCACAGACATCCAGGACAACAAGTGCAGCTGGCTGGTTGTGACGGCTCTGGAAATCATGACTCCTGCACAGAGAGCAGAACTGGAGGTGGGCATTAATGCAGCAAGAAATGAAAACGAACACAATGTGATTTTTAGAAAAAATAGATAAATAAAAAGCTTGAACAGCAGCACGCGTTACATGTACCACCCAATATTAGCAATAAATATGAAAGAAACCTGAGTCTTTTTAAAGACATTACACATGCACAACAAAAGCGAACACATTCACACATTAGTTACTGCACAGACGAGAACATAGCAACGTCTTTGTTACTGTTTTACATTGATGTCGTCTCTGATCTGTTTGCTTTGTAGTTGTCAGTGTCGCCTGTTATTTATTTTCTTCACTTTCGTCCTCTTCACAGGCATCTTACGCGCGCAACGACCAAGCCAGCGTGGAAAAGGTCAAAGCCTTGTACAACGCCCTGCAAATGCCAACACTGTACCACAGATATGAGGATGAGAGCTACCAGCGGCTACAGAAACTCATCGCTTGCCACGCGCAAAACCTTCCCCACGCAGTCTTCCTCAATTTTGCCAAGAAAATCTACAAGAGGAACAAGTGAGGGGATGCGTCGATTGGTACAAAACAGAAAAAAAAGGACTTTACAAATGACAGACGAGTCACTTCCTGTTCAGGAGGCTGTTCAGTGTCGATGCTCGAAATCCCTCAGGACGGGGATGTTTAGAATAATGCAGATAGTGTAACTTTCAAGAGATCTGTAGATACTTTATCATGAATGTCAACAGGCAGTTTGTATCTTTTGTTCTGTGTTTGCTATTTATTGAAACTGCTGCATCATGCACGTCGTCTCTGGTCAAAAGAATCCAGCAGGTCATTCAGGAGTGAACCACGCAGTATCTGCTCGGCCTTAAGAAAGCATGGTGGGATAAAGAAACAGCCATGGATAAAAGAAACTGATTAATCTTTTTGATTCAGCACCAAAAAAGGGAAGGAACATGTGTTCAAGGACATCCAGTCTTGCTGAGGACATGCAGTGAAAACTCGGTGGCTTTCTGGTCTCCTTTCCTTTTTATATTGTAACAATCAAATCTGTAATAAAGATCTTTGACCAGTATTTTTATAAAATGTGGAACTGTTTTTTTGTGTGAGCTGTGGATGTGAAATTAATGAGCTGTAGGTGGAAAACAATGTAACTGCAGCCAAAAGTTATGAAAATTTCATTATTTGACAATAATTTCGTTATGTTCGAGAGGCGGCTTTTAATGCATTTATATTGATGTTGCTTCTCTGACGACATCAACTTACAACACAGGCGACATGGTCTGTTAGCTGTAAATCTCAAGTTGAGGGAAGACAAAAAAAAAATCAAGCAACAACTGCAATTTTAATAATAGATGACCAGAAAGATCTAACTTCATCAAATGATGAACTTAATTGTGTTTGAGTGGATTTTACAAATGTTTTTCTGACATCTTAAAGTGTCTCAAGTGTCTGCATACAACAGATGTTGTCAACAGATAATTCAAAAACAATATTTAAATTGGTTATCACAGACTTCATCTTTCCGACATCTGCACTCAAGTGTATTTCCTGACACTGAAAAACTGCCTGGTGTGCATCAGAGCTGAGATGATTGAAATCAGCTGAGAATAAATCTGACTTTGCTTCTGCACACTTCACAGTAATTATTTAAGAGACATGAGGCTGCAAATGACTGGATGGATTGGTTGTGATGATGAGGGGAGCAGTGGGTGTGGTTTAGCCTGGGTGATGGTGGAGGAGGAGAAGCAGGGGGGAGGAGGGGGAGGAGAAGGAGGAGGGGGTTGGTTTGCTGGATGCTCGCGAGAAGACAGATGCTGAGGCTGTTACCGTCGAGATTCACATTCACACGGACTGAGGGAGCCCGACGAGATGGAGACCTTCATCCATCTTTACCTGAATCTGATCGTGAGTCCACTCTGTTTTTTATCACCGCTATTATCCTGATTTATTCTCTGATTCGCTCACGGAGCTGCGAAGAAATGCAACCAAAAAAATCCGCTTGTTTCCACTCGAAGGATGCGCAGGATCAAAATAATTCAATTATTTACGCTTTTAACAGTGACGCTGATCAGGACAGTGGTGGTCTAATATGTGAGTCAGATAAATATCAGTTCGCGGTTGTGATCCGAACATTGTGTAATGATAGAGGAGTTATAATAGGGGCGTACGGGCCTGTATACCAGAGCGATGCGGTTGGAGGTCCCCCTCCTCCCCTCCTCCACCCATCCTCCCGTCTCCGTCGCTCTGTGGGATCAATAACTGCTGGCTTAAACACCGTGCAGGACGGCTGCAGTTACACCTGACGACGAGCCGCCTCTTTGTTTTTTTATTCCGAGGCTCGGTTGGCCTCGGCGCTCGTTCCGACCAAGGCCCAGTGTGCACAGGAGTGATTTATATTCCTCAGTGATGTGAAGGACACTGTGGAGGAATACATGAGCAGCAGCCTTCGGTGGGTTCGCTTTTTCTAAGGCAGACTCCGTGTTGTTCTGTGCTGATGGCTGCTTTTCTGCACGCTCCAGTTAAATCTGCATTATGTTCAGTCATTGCTCCAGGTGTAGTCCCATTTTACTGACTTACTTATTTATTTATTTATTTATTCCCTTTTTGTTGAAAGAGAGACAGAAATCCTTCATTTCTTTTGAATCCTGTTCAGGAGGGACTGGCACAGATGGAGGCAGCCTGACAACTGTAAACTCATGAATATCAGGGCCCAGCAAGGCTGCAGCAGATCCAGATGATCAGTGACAGTTATTAAGTTTTATATGGGCTGATAATTATTATCACTGGCTGTCGTCTCATGCATGTGGGCGGGTGTTTGAAATTTGAAATTGGCACAGCAGATTATACAAGGAGAACAGGTTCCTTTCAGAAACCTTGTTTGGTAATGTTAATATTATTATTGCAGGTAAGAGCCCAACTCGAGCTGCTGTATACTGTCAGGTTGTGCAGAATGTTTACTGCTGGAATTTAAGCACTCAGACTGAGATTTCTTGTTTAAATCACAATACGCTGTTTCAGATTATATATTTTAGCCTCCAGGTGAATTAGGAGAGAGCTAGAGCATGATAATACGAATAAGAACAGGTATCTTTGATGTTTGTCATGCAGTGGAGGACGAAATTGCAATAGCTGCCACTGAACGGTGCAAAAGGGCCGATAGAAACAGAGAACATCGCTCTGGAACTGTACGATCATAAACGATAAGCAGCAGGCCAACAAACAATGGTCCAAGTCCAGGAAAACAGTTTAGGACCTGATTGGATAAAAAAATAAGAAAATCAAAGGAGAATTGATCGAGTTTGACCGGTGAGGGATAAACTTCAGAGTGAGCCTCATATGAAAACGTGTGCAGAGCCGAGAAAATGTTCTTTGAAGAGCAGTTTGCTCACAGTTATTCTCTGTGTGTCTCCTTTGATGTTACAGGATCTTGGGAGTCAAGCCAAAATGTGACTGTCACGGCGCGTCACAGTTTGGATCAGTCCAGCCTTTACAACGCTTGTTTCTATAGCAACAGAAATATCACTGTACCCTAAAAAGTCCCATTCCCACAATGCAGTCCTCTAGCTGCTCCTCCCAGCCTCCAAAGACACGACGCTATGACGTCGGCCGACGGACCAACAATGCCGCAGCCGGACCGAGAGCGACCGGCACTGGTTTTCAGAGGGAGGACAAAAACATGAACACCATCACAACAGCCTCCCCGCGGCGGGCCGCCACCAAAGGCCCCGCCGCTCCCACCCGGAGCAGGCTGGGCGTGCAGCCGCGGGCGCCGGTGAGCCAGTCCAGGCTGAGCTCGCAGAAACAGGCGCCGCCCCTCTCCAAGTCGACTAAACCCAAACCTAAAGCTACCCGCGCGTCGGCAGCAAATCGAATCGCCCCCGCGGCCGCTCCGGCTCCCCCTCAGCTCCCCTCGGTTCTCCCTCTCGACCCGAACTGCAACGAGCCGAGCCTGCCGTGTCTGTGCTGTGACGGCCGCTCACCGCAGGACAACAACAGCATGTTCAACCACAACCACAACAACAACAACACAATCTCTCTCAGGCAGCAAATGAAGCTCCCGCCTCCTCCGGGCCCCTTACCCAAGAGGCAAGATGGGACAGTGGCCAAGGAGCAGCCCCCCTCACAAGCAGAGGCCCAGCAGGAGCCGCCCGCCTGCCCTGCTGCCAATCCGGAGAATGAAAAGAAAAACGCAGATGAAAGTGCAAACCTCGACAACAAGAAGAGCATCAAGACCGAGGAAGACGATGACGACGAGGAGAGCAGTGGAGATATTGACATCGATGACGACGAGGAGGACGCTGACAACGATGACGACGACGATGACGACGATGACACACTGGTGCCCTCGTGCTGCGACTGCCCCCCTTCCCTCCTGGAGTTCTCCCTCACCTCCTCCACCTCATCATCCTCCACTTCCATCAGCTCCTGCTCAGATCTGGAGTCTGACTGTGCAGATCAGTCTGCTTCCATGTGCTCCTCCCACGACCAAGACAGTCTGTTCGCCGCTCTCTCCCCCAAAGACCACTCTCTTTCACAAGTCCCCAACTGCCAGCCCCCCGCGCGCTCACCCCCGTCCCTCCCTCTCGGTCGAAATCCCTTCACTGTAATGTCACATTCCCCAGTCGCCCCTTGCTCTCCAGATGAGGGCTACCCGTCTGCCCTCGACACGCCGTCTCCTGACTACTTAGGAGTCAGAGGAGATTCTGAGGTCACCAAATTAGGCTTGCTCGACTTTCTAGAGTCTGTTGGGGAGTTTGGGAAAATGGAGCGTTTCAGCCAGGTGATCCAGGTGGCTCGTTGGGACCTGGAGGGGGAACAGCACTGGGATGTTCTGCGGGATCGCTTGGACCACCTGGACCGCTTGGAAAAGGTGAACAGGGAAGTAAAGCTGGCCTATGTTGCGAGACTTCATGAGAAGGGTTTTGACCTTGGCGATCTGGAGGAGCAGGACCTCTCCGATGTCATGGATGAGATGGGAAACATCGACTTCACCTGGAAGTTGTATAAGTCCGGCGGTGGGACGATGGCAGACTCTCAGGAGTTTTCAGACGCCGGGGTCGACCTCACGGCACCGTCAGACTGCGATGACGCCCTGGTCCCGGACTCCCTCACCCCGTCTCCCATTGAGCCACCGCCAAGACCCCCCAAACCCCCTGCACGCCATGCCAGCGTGAGCTCGGACCTGCACACGTACATAAACATCAGCAGAGAGACCACCTCCATGGCTGTCACCACCTCGCCGACATTGTCGACTTTCTCTCCTAACTCCACATCTCCCACCTTCACAACGTTCAGATGTGAGAAACCTTTACCTCCCTCTCCACCGTCCATCCCTCCTCTCCCTGCCTCTAAGCCGGTCCCTTACCTCACCCTCTACACCACTCCCTCACCCCCCCCAGCCATTCCCACCCCAACCCCTCCCATCCCCCCGCCTCGAAGGAGACACCTGGCCCGGAAGGAGGCGCAGCGGCTCGCTGCTCTTCAAGCCGAACAGGAGAAGACCCCTCTGTCCCTTCCACCACCCACCACCCGCCCCCCACCTCTGCCTCCTCCACCTGTGATCTCTATCTCCTCCTCGTCTCCTCCCGCTATTCCACCTCCACCTGCACTCCCTCCTCCTCCCTCCTTTCATGCACTGGATGTGGAGATCAGAAAGCTCCTCATGCTTGCCGGATTGACCCAAGCTGAACTCCTCAAACTCAGCCCGGAACTCGGCGTCTGTGTCGGGGGGTTGGAAGAAGAGGGAGACGAATCTATCACATCTAGATCTGTGGGGTCACAGGGATTCAGGCTTCAATCCTGGGATGAAGAGTTCAAACCTGACTCAAGCCTGACAAGCAGAGATGGATGGAAAGAGATGGGAGCAGATCAAATACCCGAAGAATTCAAACAAAAGCCGGAGATAAAGGAAACACAAAAGACCACTTCATTTACCGAGATGGCAAGAAGAAGGAGGAGGAACACCGGAATAACGTCCGACCAGTACTACAGCACCTCTTTTAGCAATACGCATGAAACCGAAGCCAAGAATATGAGCTTCGAGACTTTTCGGTACCCCACTGAGCTACCAGAAACACCTCCCCCGCCTCCTCCTCCTCGCCCCTTACCCCCAATTCCCCCTGCAGTGCCAGCATCTAAAGTCAGCACTCTGCCTGCCAACTCAGAGCAACCCGAGCGGTTTGATTGGCTCATAGCTTTCACACCCGAATGCGAAGGCCCGCCGCAGCCTCAGCCCCCGGAAAAGAGAAAACCTCACACGGAAGGCCCAAAGAAGTCGGTCTCTTCAGGTTCATCTCCAGGGTCAGCGCCAAAGGTCACGACCTTTAAAGAGCTGCGCTTCCGCAATAAGAGCGCCTCCCCTCCGACGAAAGTGATTACTGCACCCGACCCCGACCCGACAGTCATCACCCCAGATCCAGATATACTGTACAACCTGAAGTGGCGAAGAGAGACGGTGGGCAGTGACGGCAACCAGTGGGAGTACACCTCCCAGGCTCAGGCCTTCTTCATGCAACCGCCGCCGGCCTTGACCTCCATGGCTGCCCTGAAGGAAATGCTCCAGAGGGCTGACAAGGAGGGCGGGCAACTGGAGCTGTGCCCATCGCAGAAGATTGGGCCCTCAGTCAGCGACAGCAGCTTGTGGACCATGGGGAGAGAGTGGGAGGGTGAGAAAGTTAGGAGGGAAGACAAGGAAGGAAGGGAGGGAGAAGAGAAAGAGGAGGTGGAGGAGAGGGGGCGAGCCGATGGAGGAAGAACCTTGGAGGCGAGAACTACGGGTGAGTTTTTAGACATGGTACATGATGTCATCTACATAGCCAGTAAATAAAGTCAAGTGTGTGTGTGTGTGTGTGTGTGTGTGTGTGTGTGTGTGTGTGTGTGTGTGTGTGTGTGTGTGTGTGTG
>JAUESF010000008.1:3369084-3379199 GCA_032274765.1 Malacoctenus tetranemus
AGCACCACAACCAAAAGACTGTGAAAGATGGAGGAGATAGGAGGGAGTGAAACCTGATCTCAGATTACAAAGGGCCCAATAAATGTGACGCCTGTGACAGGAAGATTTATCAGCTTCTTGGCTGAAAGTAAACAAGATAACACTGGAACATATTTGTCATTCATGGACATTTTTTAGACTATAACAGTAAATATATGTGACGTGATTGTCATTCAAAGGCTTTTTTCTGATACTTAAACATTTCCTTTATTGCTTTTACACGAGGCAAAGGGTTAAATCAGGACATCTACTTTTCAGGAGCCCTTTCCTTTTACTGAATCATTGATCTTCATATTTTCTGACACTTTCTTGTGGCCCAAACAATCACTGTATCAAACTGTGAGAAACCACCCAGGAATAGGTGTGTACACCTTTAAGAACTTTAGGGGTGGATCTCTGCACATGGACCAATAACTGTGAGCCAGTGTCAGAAAAATAGGAAGTATCATGTGTAGGTTCCAGTTCAAAGGCAGCTGGAGTCAGACTAAGGTACGAACCCGTTCTAGCTCCTTTTGTAGCTCGCAGCCTGACAGCATGTCACAGGTGACCGAGTGTAAAGACAAGAGTGTTGCCACACTGCAGGTCTCCTCTGAGGCAGAGGCAGTGATGGAGCAGAAACAGACAGAGCTCTGCTGTCTGTCCACTGACTCAGCATTACACTGTCTGCTGTACCAGTTCAGAGGGAAGGGAGGGAGGGGAGGGGAGGGGGGGGGGAGAAAGAAAGACAGAGAGAGACAAAGAGAAGGTGATCCGGAGGTGATGATGGCACACACTGCAGTAAAGTACAAAGCACAGAGACTCACCCTGCTCAGGCATCCCGTGTGAAACAGTCAATACTTTACACCAGCAGGAAATAAATAAGAGAAACCAGCTTGCCTTCGTAATTTAACCTTCTTAGGAACTTGGTGAATCTTTGAGATCTGGCAGTGGCGCTTTAATAACAATGAAGAAGTGAGTGAGTGGCAGATCGGAGCCTTTTCCTCCAGTGCAGCTGTGAGACTGCTCAGCAATTACTCTGCTGCCGCCGTATCATTTCCTGGTTCGTCGAAACCCTCCCAAGCGAAAGAACTGTGATTTATTTCTCTCCATAAATCAGCCCCATTGACTTCCATGCACTGTCAGTGTGTAACTGTCAATCAACTGTTTGACTGGTCTGAGTACTGCATTTCTGCATGTGGTTACATGACGGTGGTGTCTACTGGAAGGCACTCAGGAATGTACATTTTTCTCTCGACGGACACTAACATTTTCTGCATCTTTCTCTCCTTCCCATTTCTTCTCCACCTTTCTCTTACTTTTGAAACAACCTGTTTTCTTTTCTTTCCTTTTCTCTCACCCATCCGACCCATTCGGTTGTTTGTCCACGGCTTCGCTTCGCTCCCTCATGTCACCTTGCTTCTGCCTCCGCCTCTTCCATCCCGACTCCCTCACCCTGCAATTTTTGGCCTTTGCTTCCCCTTTAAAATAAGCAGTTTCCTCACCCCCACTCTCCCTCGCCCAGCCCTCCCAACCCTACTTCCTCCACACTGCCCTCCCCCCCTTTCGTCCAGGCTTTTGTAACTACCGGCCCCTTGCAGATCCCAGACCCCACAGCCATGTAGGCCAGGAGAGCCCAGACAAACAAGGCGGCGGCGCACAGTGGGGCTCTGCTGCCAGCTCAGCTTGCATCCACAGAGATGACTCCAGCTCCGAGTTTAACTGCGATTCCCTCGCTGACTTTGCTGTCGATTTTCCTCTCGACGACAGAGATCTCATTAATCAAAGCTCGCCCTCGTTCTACCAACATGTCAGCGAATCCAGAAACAAAGGAAGGAGCGTGGCGTCTGACTCAGTTTGTAATTTCGACTCCCTCTACGGCAGCAACTCAGAGCTGCTGACTGACGCCCACCTGGAGTCTGACACACCTGCTAGTGGCCCCGCTGAGACTCCGGGTTGCACCACGCCGTATAAAAACATCGATGTTATGATGACGCTTTCAAACGGCGTCCGGGCGATGGATTCACTCTATTCAGGGAAGCGCGCGCACTCGCTCAGGGACCACAGCAGCACCAAGGCCAGGACAGCCAAAGACCTCCCCCCTCTTCCCACCTATTACCTGTACCACCCCAAGAACTGCCCTCTGCACAAGGGGGCCCCTCCCCGCCTTTCCCCTATCGGAGCACTCTCCCCTCCCCAGCGCTCTGGAGTGCCCCCTCCAGGTGCCGCTGGTACTTCCCTTAGCTCCCCGCTGTTTCCCCGCTCGCACACCTTGCCTGCCCTCGCTGCTCCCCTCTACTATCCCAACCTCTACCCTCCTATACCGCCCAGGGCGCCCCCCCTACCCCCCAAACTCCACCAGGCTCCTCAGCAGTCACGCGTGGCGAGTAAGAGCTCTCTCTCTCTCTCTCTCTCTCTCTCTCTCTCTCTCTCTCTCTTTCTCTCTCTCTCTCTCTCTCTCTGCCTACATCTTTACACTCTCTTTATGTCTGACATCTTGTTTGCATGCTTGTCTGTCCTGTCTGTTTCTCCTCTCTGTCTCTGTCTCTCTGGACACGCTGCTCATCACTTTTTCTCCATCTTTGGGGATTTACAGATTTGACAGATTCTAAGTAACTGTGGCCGCTCCATGTAGCAGACGGCGCCGCCCTCTTGGTCACTCTGCACATCTTATCTACACCGTCCTCTCAAATCTGAAAAGACCCCTCAGAGGGGGTGCAGACGCTCCTCTCACAGGGGTGTCCAAAGTCTCTCTCGTCTCTCTCTGTCTCTCTTCGTCTTCTTTCTGTCTTTTCTTTGTGTCAGTCTTGTCAGGTCTGTTCATGTTGTTGTTGTTCTTTTTTTTGCATGTTGTGTTGAAATAAACATGCATTTCATACAAAAATCAACCAAAGTATCTGCTTGATGATGCTCTAAAAGACAAACTTTTTTCCTGTTGTATCATTGATTGTGTGGATGTGGTTGGTATTCTTGAACTAATCAAGGTCCACAGCACCTTGTCCATGTGGCTACGTCTGCATTTACCCAACTAGTTTATATAAATCCATTTATATAAACGTCCAACTGTACATAGCACCTGCCCCCCTTTGCACATGTATGCATTTCTGTCTGACCTGATTCTTGTAGTAGCTCCTACACTTGTTTGTTCCCAGCGCTGCAGTTCCTCCTCTGTACACTCGTGCTTATATAAAGTGTGTGTGTGAGTATTTATACGGAGTGTGTTGGTTGAGGTTAATGCATGGGATCCTGTTTTAGCCTTCGACGCCGGACGTTGTCTCCACTGTTCCAGATGTGTAAAGCTCGCCACAGACTCACAGGATGTGGTCACACACTGTTTGTTGTCAGTAGCACCATCTGCTTCCATCTGCTTTTAGCTGCTTCTCCACTGTTTAATTGCTCTCACTAATAACACTAATATATTAGCGAGGATGTTTCTGCTTTTGCTAACTTTTTTTGTGTCCATTGTGTGTGTTCGTGTGCGTGTGTGTGTTTGTCGAGTTATTATTCGGGAGTAACTGCTGTTTTGTCACGTCAGCTGTCCGCAGTGTCTCGTTCGCCGGATCAGTGCAGAAGACGGAGACGCGCTGGATGGGCGAGGATGTGAGGCGTCCAATGAGAGGTGCTGGCCTGTCCTCTCAGTGCCTGCAGGAAAAGAGAGGTGTGGACGCGTGTTGACTTGTGTTCACTCGTCTGTGCGCGTCTCTCAGGCCCAGCTGCTGCTGGTACGGCCGCTGTCTCCTCGTCTCACTGTGGCTCGTTGTGTGTCCCTCCAGCTCTGGTCAGTGCGGTTAGCGTGGCCGTGGAAGCCGTCTTGGCCCAGTTCAGTTCCTCTCGGACTGTCGTACAGAAGGTGAGTCGCTGCTGAGAAGAATCAGCTGCCAAAGTCGATGTACATCATGTATGGGCAATACATTTCAGTCCTCTGCCTAATTTTTTGCTTTGTTTTTTGACAATGCCCCGCCCCTTCTTGTTTTGACTCTCCACATTTAGTTTGTCCCCCTTAAGTCCTCTGGTAGAAAGGTACTAGAACACTCTAGAGAGCTCAGTCTGGTCTAGTCATAATCATTTCTCTGTGAACTAACTCCACACCCCTCCCAAATTATCTCCCATCACATCATTCCTCTCCCGACCCCCTCCCTCCCCTCCCCCACATTCATGTGTCCCAATTTCCTATGTCCTTCCTCTCTCTTGAGTCATTCCCCCTCATCTCGTCCCCTGTCTCTCCAAATCACCGCGTATCTCCCTCCTCATCCGATCTGTTCTCCTCCCCTCCACGCTCCTGTCCTCCCCTCAGGCCTTATCAGGAGACAGCACTATAAATCCTTCTCTGGGCCGTCTGGTGCTGCAGTGCCTCTGCCCCGCCCTGCACAGCTTGCTGACCGACGGCTTGAAACCCCACCAGAGTGACCTGATTGCAGGCAGGAGGCCAAACTCTGCCTGGGGTCTGGTGCAGGCCTCAACCAGGCCAGGTATCCCACCGAGCGCAGCCGAACTTGTCTGTCGTGAACGAGGTGTCCCGATGTTTCCCTGGCTTTTTTTTTGTCTGGTTGACGGTGATGAAACTCTGCACTTCATCTGTGTCTAATTTTCCTACTCATCAGCCAATACTTGTGCCTTTTATCGTCTGAAAAGCTGAATAATGAGAACCAACAGGATGCAGAGATCGATCCGCCTCTAAGTGCCAAGCAGCACAGCAATTTTCCCTTCACCTCTGTAAGTTCCTCCATTGATCACCTCTCCCTCGCTTTTCATGCCTTTTGTCTTCTTGCTCTTCAACATTATTTTAAGGTCCGAAAACTCAAGCCCTGTTCAACCTACAAGTCCGGGTTGGCGATCTGCCGCAGCTCAGACAGAGCAAGCACAGGTTCAACGCCTTCCTGTTCGGACTGCTGAAGTAAGCTTTGCCCCTCAATAATCTCTTGTCCCAGTTAAGAACTGTAAAGTCACTCTTTTATTTAATATTTGATGATAACACAACATGAGAATTTTCCTGCAAACATCCTGATGACTCCCCTTTTTTCTGTCCTTGTCCTGCAGCACCAAGCTTCTTGATTCCTGGCTGTCTCACCTGCAGTCATGCAGCGGTAGGTGTCGTCACGTCCAGGTCTTGTTGCGGTGATCATCGTGTGTGCAGGTCCACTAACAGAGGTCCCTGTTTGTCTCAGATGTGCTGGAGACGTACTACTACTCCACCTCCTTCATGCGTCTCTCGCTGACCGCCTGCCAGCCGCTGTATGAGGAGCTGCTCCTCGTGCTGCAGCCGCTCAGCCTGCTCACCTTCAACCTCGACCTGCTCTTCCAGCACCATCACCTGGAGTCCGAGAGTCTCCGGCCCGAGATCCCCAGCCCGCCGCTTCAGGATGCCGGATCCCAGCCGTCAGCGAGTGTGGCCCCGTCCAAAATCCCGGGCAGCAGGCATATTGAAAGCCTCGCGATGGTCAACTTTGCAAGCCAAGAAAATCAGGCAGCGAAAGATGCAAAATCACCACCGTCAGCCAATCCAAAGAACGAGGGACCGGGCCCAGCAACATATATCGATGCTGCGCCCATAAAGGCTCCCGTCACTCAGGAGGAGACGAGCCCTCAGCTGTTGTGGGTGCAGGAGAAGGAAATGGTTGGTTTGATTCCTCCCAACATCGAGGAGGACAGCTTTGCTCACCAGGCTGGACAGGTAGCGTCCCCCGCTCCACGGTTCACTGTTTCAGCTGTGACTCTGTGATCCTTCAGAACTGACTGGTTTGTTGTGCTACAGGCCATCCAACAGGGTTGGGGGGCTGTGATGCGCTGGGGTGGTCGTCTGAGCCAGAACCTGGCCGAGCTGAGTCTGGCTACCGTGAAGAAGGACGAGATGAAGATGGATCTGCCAGATCTGCAGAACCAGGCGGCAAGCGACTACAGTCCGGTCAGCAGCGCCGCTCAGGTCCCCTGGGGTCTCGGCCGGTTGTTTGGCGCCACCAAAAGTCCCAGCAGCCCCACAGGGCACACAGCATCCAGCAGGTCAGCACAGGAATGTGTCACACCTGATTTACTCTTTTTGTTCACTGCAGCAACTCCAAACATCACAAGTAGATTTTAATTATTCCAAGTGAAAAATATCTTAACAGTTAAAATAAGACACAATTACCTAAAGGGGAAACATTTCTCTACTTATTTCAAGATCTCTGATTTCAATTTTTTTAAGAGGGATTTTTCCCCTTTTTTCATGAGCAGACTTTTTTTTCTTATTTCAAATCAACAAAATGAAATAACACACTGATCAATAACATAATATAACAGCATATCATACACAGAATGAACATAAAATGAATGATTAACTATGAATAATGAATACAGTTGAGGAAGTAAAGAAAAGAAGAGAATAAAAGGACATTGACATTCATTTGTTTGACAAACTGAATTATAGTTATCTCTAACAAAGGTTCTGTTTGTGGCGGTCTTCCCTCAGGCGCCCCTCTCAGTGGTTGGCTCCTGGTGTCACTGCTCTGACCCGGATGGTGAGCAGTAACTCCACCCCAGTAATAAAAAGGGTCCTCGAGCCCCCGGGAGAGAGCGAGCCACAGTTGGAGAACCAAGACGTGGAAACTGTGGAGATGAATGACAAACCCAGACCACTCAGGTACCACGAGGATACTTTGTTGACTCTTTTAATCATTCTAGATTAAAAACAGCATCAAGTCAAACAATGACAAGAAGACAAGAGTGCAGTTCTGACCAGACCAGATGATGGCGCTATAAGCTTGAGTAGAAATGTTTGAATCTTAAAGTGTTCCCAGGATGAGATTTATTGTGTTTTTCCTGAGGCAACTTGTTCTTTTATCTTGTGATCATTGAAGTCCAGAAGTGAATGTTTCTTTTCTGGAAGCTCACTTATTTATTTTCCCCCCACGTGTTACTTTGCAGACTGTGATGTGTTTTATGGGCCGTAGGTCTTCAGGACTCTGGGCACTCGAGATAAACACTTTGACTTTAGAGGGAAATTTTCACCTGCGTGGAAAATTTTCCAAATATTCTCAGAGATCACAAATCTTTACATTTTATACTAATGAAAGAAACAGTTACCCTTCAAAGGGGTTTGCGCTGTTGTAAATATTGTAGATGTCTTTGCTCTCCTTGCTTCTGTTTTTGTAAGTTTCCTATTCAATTTATTCAAGTGTGTTTAGTTCTTTTTATTCATCAGTTATTTACTGATACTTTCTAATTCTCTTGGGTGTCTGAACATTAGGACGTTTTCCCAAAAACAACAAAACGTGAATATATTTCCAGCAGACTGCCTTCATCCAGTGGTTGGGTGTGGCTAGTTGCCTAAAATATAAAAGCCATAAATAAACAAGGGAAAATTGTGCCTTTTTTAAAGTGACTTCCTTCCTTCCGCGAGCTGAAAGTAGAAGTAGGTGCACCACACAGCAGACTCGCTTGCTTTTATTTTGTTTACCTTCAAAAGTTTTCACTGGGTGACTCACTGGTTGGACTTGGAGTGATTCTGACTCATCCGGTCGTGCCTCGTGCGCTGACGTTATTTTTTTGTGGCCGGTGTGTGTGTTCACCAGCGCTGAGGGAGTTTTCTTTTGTCCCAGGTCAGTGCGAACGCTGTGTGACCACACTGGAACCGGTTCAGAGCTCAGCTTCTGCAAAGGGGAGGAACTGGTGGTGCTGGGAGGCGTCGACCAGGACTGGATTCGCTGTCGCCAGGGTGACGCAGAGGGGCTGGTACCTATTGGCTACACCTCCCTCATCCTGTGACTCTGACCTGATACCTGCTGCACTAAATCAATACAGAAATAAATGAATAAATACAAAATATCTATATTTTAGGTGAGTATTGAGAGGCTGTGGTGAAGCTGCACTACTCTGAGAGGGATATTTCACACGAGGTTGGTTACAATTTGAGTTGAGCGCGTAGCACCATCTGTTCTTGCTTTTCATGCACGAGGAGCAGTCTGCAACCCTTTCCCAATTATGAACATATGGGAGTTTTTCCCCCCCATCACAATCCATCCAGCTTGGTAGCATTCAAGTAAAGGAGGCGAGCAGCAGGAATCCGGCAGATGGTGTGAAATAATGACTCAACTCAAATGTAGACCATTTCACACCAGAAGACCTCTGATCTATGACTGAAATATCCCTTTAAATGTCTTTTTCTCATTTTCTGCCTTCCTTGTCAGCTGTTGATCTGAAAGCGATCGCAGGGGGAAATAATGTACAATCAGCCTCAAGTGCTTTCGGATCAGCGGCTGCCTGCTGCGAGGAGGCGGCAGTCGACAGCCTGGCTGTAGTCGCGCTCGCGTCTCCTTTTCCTTCAGCTGCAGAGAGAACGCGGCTCGCAGGTTATCGAGTGGGGAAAGCATGTCGGAGTACTGGGCCAAATCTCCTGTTGCATACTGCGTAGTAATGTAGTGAATTGTAGCCGTGTAGATCCGTGTTCTCTTGACCTTTTCACCGTTAGCGACCGCTCATCCCTCTCGCCTGGTTCATGTGTGTTTCTGCTATTATATTCGACTGTATAAATATACATAAAAAATATATATATAATATAGGTATATGAATTCAGATTGATATTACCAAGATAGATAGAAAGATAGATGAACAAGAGAAAGCGGGCAGCAAAAAAAACCAAAACACAAGCAGCAGTGAAAAGACACATTTTGGGAGTGATTGATTGAAAATAAACGGACGGATTTGTCTCCACATCTGCAACTCTCAAGACACATTAAGTGGCCGTCGCACATGCAAAAGGAAATGAATATTTGTTTATTTTAAGTATCGAATCCAGTATCTTCCCTCTTGTGTGCTTTATGTATCGCCATTGTCTTGACATCATATTCATAATGTTATTAGATTTAGCTCATACCTTTAAAAAACAGCTAAAAAAGAACTGTATGCATTGTATTGTGCCATGAATGCTTTGAATGAATGCCAGGAAGCATCTCTATTTATCCCAAACAGTTAAAGAAGATAATCTCAGACAACAGCGTTCTGTAGCTAACATCTCCACTCGTTCCACACAGAAAAAGAACAACAACAACAACAAACTAGAAAAGAAAACAAAGCCTCCGTGGGTCAGAGGAAAAAAACTTCCCAAAAACTATGCTGAGCTCTTGTTCTACTTTATCTGAACTCCAAGTGAAAACATCTCACGTTTTCGTGTCACTCTTAAAAGCTCCAGTCGGATCTGCAGGTTTGGTGGCTGGTCTTCACCTCATACCTCAGCTTTTGTATCTACCCCGACCCCTCCTGCCATGTTTGCTGCTCATAATCATTGATATTAACGATAGTGGTCGTGGTGAAAGTGAAACGTCAGTTCTAATGTTGCTCATATGGAATATGTTGCTTTGTGTCATATATTTATTCGTTATTCTCTAGATTCTGTATTGATGACTATGCATTTGGTTGTGCAGACGTTGTTTATTTTTTAACGTTTTCCGTTTAAAAGTCACAATCTTAAGTTGATGCTTTCATGCAGGTGGACATCTGAAGCGCAAAGCAGCGGCTTGAATTCAAAACTGTCGATATGAAAGATTCAAACTCGTCAGGAGAGACCGACACTGAGGACCTGAATTAGATTCAGCAGGAACGCTTTATTGCTACCAATAAATCAGGGAAAGCTCCGCTCTTCAAATTTCCCTCATGTTATTGTGTTATTGCCATGTAGCATGAGATTACTGGCACTATGGCAACAGTCCAGTAGCATTAAGCCAGATCATTGCTCATCACTTGTAAGTAATGATCATAATAGAAAAAAAAATGGAAATGCCATCAAATGAATATTATCGTGGTGTTTACAAGAAAATCTAGATGTCTAGATATGAAGAAATATCAGTAGACGCATTCATTTGTTTTTCTTTTCCAGATATGAGATTATAAATGCCTTTTGTTTGAAAGCAGTTAATTTATTGGGTGTAATATTTATTGATCTTGAGGTTTCTGAAAGGAAAAGCTCTCTATCTGACCCATCGAGTGTCTCTCTATCTATCTGGGTTCTTTATGTGCGAGTGTGTGCACACGGCTGCGAATGTGGCAGTGAAAGCAGAGAGGGGTGCGAGCACTTTATGTGTCAGCACATCCTGCAGTTTCGCTTGTGTGTGTGTGCGTGTGTGTGTGTG
>JAUESF010000008.1:3379299-3394061 GCA_032274765.1 Malacoctenus tetranemus
GCAGAGAGGGGTGCGAGCACTTTATGTGTCAGCACATCCTGCAGTTTCGCTTGTGTGTGTGTGCGTGTGTGTGTGTGAGAGAGAGAGAGTATAACAATGACTTCTGTATCTCCCTCCCCTGCTCCCCGCTCCCTCTCTGGTGTCATGTAGCCTGTAGACATCGCTGTGTCCCTCTGTTGCAAATAGTTGAGTGCCCCTCTAGTGTCAGTCACCGTCCACCTCCTGCATGTGCTTGTTTGTAAATACACTAAATAAAATTATCTGTATAAATCCAACTTCTTCAGCCGTTTCACTTGTTTTTCCGCACTACGGTTCAGCAGAAAGTGGCCATGATTGTTTCAAACAAAGGGGAATTCTCGCTCCTAACGTACATCTTCCTTCTTCGTTGCTGTCTGAAATGGGTCAGGAAGCTGCACGTCCAGAAACTCGTCTGTAACACTCTTTAAACCTCAATACACAAGTCGTCTGTTTTAGGGAATCTTCAGGAGTCGACTCTCTGTCTCTCCTCTTTGCACAGATCAAAAGATGCCCTCCGATAGTCTGAAGGGCGAAAAGGAGGGGAATGAAAAAAAGCCCCAGAGGAGCCGTCGCCCGCCCCCATCTTGTAACCACGTTCTTTTGATTGCGTCCTCCATTGTGGGTCATTATGGAGGACAACACAGCAGTGAGATATACAATCTAACACCACTAGATAGCACTGTTAGCTTAAGCTGATTACCATCTCTGCAGCACTTTGTTCAAAACACACACACACATACGCGTGCGCAGAGGCAGGAAACCTGATCGTTGACACACAGACAGCTTGCTGGATTTAGTATTAGTAGACATAAAATGCTTTTATTATTTCGGATATAGAGGCAAAAAGTCTGAGCTGACATTCAATGGCGTTGAGTCGTCACTGTTTTCTCGATGTTTCTGTTTTTCAGATGCACGTTATCAGAGGCAACAGGCAAAGGTTACAAGTCATGCAAACTAGATAAATAACTCTTTATGTGTACCTTTGCTATAAAGTTAATCATCCGCTGGCAATAATGTAGTGCTCTTAGTTTTAAAAAAGGAAAGAGGAAAAATATACATACAGTATGTAAACAGTCAAAGAAATTGCACTTTCTTGGCTCGATATTAAAAGCCACACTACTGAAAGAGAGCAGAAGTTTTAACACTGGAAAAAAACAAAAAAAAACCCAAAATAACTATTTCACTGTCACTGATTGTCTGACCAAAACAAAAAAATACACTCGGCTAAAAAAAAAGAAAGACAAATCAGATAATTCTACAAAAATCATACAATCATAGTCAATAATAAAGACAAACGTCGGCTAAATTGGTCAGCTGTATAATCTGTTAAAAACATCTCAGTAAAATCAAAGACTTGATTATTAACTTTTATGTATAATCTAGATAGTATTGTCCGGTATGATACTAATTGTACACGCTACAGCTGAGAGAAGAAAAACAGGTCTCTATGTACTGTACATTCACATGAAACTAAAAGCTTACGTTACTTCCACTATGTGGATTAGCCCAATGCGACAATCTACTATGATTCTGTACAGAGAAAAACAAAAAGAAGACCTCAAATATTCCAAACTTTAAAAAAAACCAAAACAAAACAAAGGAAGTTCCTATATAGTCCTTATCAGAGAGATATTGCTTTTAAAGACTGCATGAGTTCGCTTAGGTACGTACACGAGACAACATGGCACTTCTACAGAGCATTTTGGGGCGAATCAGTTTGAGTTTCCAGTCCCTCTCCTGGCTCCTGTCTCCCCCCCCCAGAGGACATTCTGATTGTCAATGCTCTGAAGCAACGAGTGAAACATTCTCGAAGGCAGTCTGAAGTAAACAAAAACACTTTTTACATGTCGACCTCCTCCTCCTCCTCCTCTTTCTCCTCCTCCTTCTCCGTCGGAAGCAATACTGAAAATAGCTGACGTTAAACATTCCCGTCGTGAATATATTCCGTCCGTTTCTTTAGCAGACCGGGCTCCAGCTTTTTTTTTTTCCTTTTTTTTTTCAAAAATAACTTCTTTCTTAAAACCTCATTACAAATTCTCTTGCAGTGATGCCAAAATTCCTATCGCTAAGCCCGCCCCTCCCCGGGCCTATTCACTGGTACATAGCGCACACACTGTCTTGGTAAAACCCTAACACTGTCTCAACAGCTTTTAACTGGCTCACTCCTTCTCGTGCCATTTCCCAAAGGTGCAATGTGACTTTGAAAGCTTAACAAGAAAATGAGGGTTCAATTTTGACCTACTTAGGGCCCAGGCTACATTTTTGTTCCCCCCGGGCGGCTCGGGAGCTCCTCGTCTCTCGGAAACCTAAGAAGCCGCAAAGCGGAGTACCATATATGTCCACTTTCCCCGACTGATGTCTGTCTTTCCCAATTTGCTTAAGGTGCCAAAGTACGAGCGAAGAAAGTGTATGTGTTTATAGTGTGTCCACTCAGCATACATGTAAGTCTTTAGTGTGCTTGTTGATCCAGCACTAGTGCAAATTCATTTCAGCTGGTCTGTTCCTTTCTTTTCATCCGGGACAATCTCTGCTTCTCTCATCCCTCGCCGCTTGGACAAAAGATGTGTTGCCATGGTTTCATCCTTGGTGTGATGCCCTTCAGAGCGCAGAGTTCAACACACTCATCTGTCAGTGTGCGAGATGTCTTTCTTGCATTTTTAGCTGCTATAATTCTCGAGCTCTCCTCCTTCCCTTTTCTGGCACGTTCTCCGTGGCACCGCTACCGTGAATAGCAGTGTTGTGACATCAGTTGTTGTCCATCTGTCCGGTGGTGGGCCTGGTCCCTTTTCTGAGAGTGGTCCCACCTACACGAGGAGGAGATATCAGTGAAACAATGCACGTCCACCTGGCTCTGCCCCGCGTGTTTGCGTAGCCGATGCTCGACTTACCTCTCGCTCTGTTAGCTTATGAATGCTGCAGGGTCAAAAGTAAATCATTCAGCCGCTTCCTCCTCTGTTCTCTGCTGCAGGCCTCTGCTTCCCCTCGTTTTTCTTCCTCTCCCTCCTCCTCTAGTCTGCTCTGAGTTTTAGTGGGCTGCAGCAAACAAGTACGCACAACTAATTGCAAAAGCAGATCTTTTTTTTTATATATCCTTGTGGAAATTTTGATCCTTCAAAGGGAAACGTGTCCCTGTGGGTGGCGATAACTCACACAGGGGCTGGCAGTGAGTGAGCTGGAGGTGTCCTGACTTTGGTGGTGGGGGTCACTGCTGATAACCGTCACCTCCACCCCCACAGGGTGATCTGAGGATCACAGGGCAAACAGTTTTTCTGTATGTTAGTGAAGGCAGATGAAACGAACAGCTCATCAGTTCTCTGATGAATATATCTGTGAAGATGTGAAGGTCTCCCCCCCCCTTTTTTTCCGCTTGATTTGTATCTGTGATCAGTCTGGGAGACGTTGATGGAAACTGTGGTTTCACTGCTAATGAGGAAAGTTGATGCCTGCTGGGTTCTTGGACACCAGCGGTGGATGACAGACATGGGGAAACATTTCTTCAGGCTGAATTCTGTGGTTGGAAAACCACTTAAATTGTGCTGCTGAATATGATATGGAGAGACAGGCCAAACATGAGGGAGGCGGGCTCTGAGCGAAGCACACGACACACACGTATGCATGCATGCGCACTTCAAATAAAAGACACAACAGGGACGACGAAGGAAAAAAAAAACAAAAAAGTCCACAAAGATGTGCAGGAAAAATGAAAAAACCACATTCACGTGTGCATACACGAACACCTACAGAAACAAAAACTAACACACACACTTGCTTCATGGACCTGACTTGATGTGGCAGTCGTCCCCATCAGCTTCGTCGCAGGTTAGATGCTGCAAGTCTCCCTCGTCGCCCTCGTCCCCCTCGGCGTCTCTCTCGCGCTCCCTCTCTATCCTCATCCGGATCTGGCGGTCCCTCACCAGCTCCCAGTTCCTCACCAGGAACACGCGGTGCTTCATCACAAAGCTCCTGGCCCGGCGCACAGAGAGACGAACATGAGGGCTGACTTTCATTCAGTAACAGTGCATCCAGAGAGGAAGCGAGTGGTTGGCTCCCGTCCATACCTCTCACCGCTGGTCAAAGGCTCCATGTCAAGGTGAGGGAACAAGCTGGTAATGTCACTGGAGCTCTCCTCCTGTCCAATAAAAGGCATATTGAGCGTTTTTAAAAGGAACGGAGACAGCTAAATTGCAATAAAAACAACATCGCGCCACAGAACTCACCGCGGCCTGCTGACAGGATCCAGTCCTCTCCTTCAGTCGGCCTGAAATCAGAGCGAAACGAGCCTGGTGAGACGCTGCGCTGGGGGAGTATTGATCGGACACATCAGCTGAACCTGACAATAACACACCAACTCACAGTATCGTCGCTTCCTCCTCAGAGGGACAGCAGGCTGTCGATGAAGCTGCAACACAACACCGCGAGGATTAGACCCGAATGCATTCATACCACTCCAGGAAAGACCCCCTCGGACCACCAAACACGCTTCATCAACAGCTCTTATGTCATTCGTTGCGTGTGTTTTGAAGCGGAACTCTACCTGGTTATGCTGCCAGAGCCACATCACGTCATATGGCAACTGGAAGTGAATTCGCTTCAACCTCAGATACTTCCCTGGAGAAGAGCAAAAGTGTTCAAACTGGAGTCCCGCAGCGATATGAAACTGCCAGCTGTGTCTGCAGCCGTTTTATACACACCAACATGTATGGGAGCAGGCAACAGGCTGTATTCATGCTCTCCTGGTGTGTACTCCATGCTCTCTCTGCAGTTCTTCTGAGCTTGGGAGGGAGGACTAGGAGAGATATGAGACGCATAAATAAACAAAAGGAGCCGATAACCAAAAAATGTTATAATAGGTTGTTTATGGATTCTCCGGCTCACTCTGTAGTTTTGTAATCATCCGAGTAAAGCCCCGCCCTCAGAAACTTCTTCCAAGGGGGGCCGTCGGCTCTCTCCTCCCTCTGGACGGTTTCTGGTTGGGACGGAGCCTGCCCGACATCTGGTTGGCCGAGAGCTTGAGGGAGGCTGTCGCACTCGAGTTTATCCTCAGCGGCACTAAAAGGAAAGCATGAAGAGAGAGAGATAGAACGATAGAGAGGAAAAAGAGAAAGAGAGAAAAGGCACTGGTTTAGCACACAGTGCTGAAAACAGTGGGTTAATAGAGCAGCTGTGAGTGGTTGTATTGAACATTCAAGTCAACCAGCTCAGGTGTTTACCTCTGTTGACAGGGAGAGTCACCGTGTTTTCTCTTCCGTCCTCTTTTCCTCTTGGCCTGCAACTCCAACTCAGTCACCTGCTGCACTGTGTCGCCTCCTGCCCGCTCCCTCTCTGGCACTCGCTCGTCTTTTCTCCCCCCCACCTCTCTCCCCTCTCTGCCGTGGACGTGTCCTGGCAGGAGGTCAGGCGATGACATGGACGGCGCAGCAGACGAGTGCGTGGGGGAGGGCACGGCGGAGGGCAGCGGGTGCTTCCTGGGCCGACCCGGTCGCCTTTTGTTTTTCACCGCCACACTGTCTGGCGTTGGCACAGTTTTCTGCTGCCCCCGGCTTCTTGAGTCACCTTGTAAACCTGCAGCCGCTGAAACAGAGAGCAAGGGGGGGGGGAGGCAGACGGAGGCAGGCGGGGGAGGGTGGGGTGTAAGTAGTGGAGAGGAAATGAGACAGATGTGGATCAGTGATTGAGCCGGCAGGAGGTGTGAGGTGAGGCCAGTCTAGGCTGAGTCATGCACATGGGCCGCAGATTAGGTGAGTCACAACATTTCCTCTGACCAGATCACTTCTGGGAAATGCATTAGACGTGATTTATGTACACACGCACACACTGCAGAAAAAAAATACAAGGAGGGGACACAAATACAGTGGAGTGCACATTCTGGTGAACTGCGTATGCAAACGTCTGCACTTTGCACACATTTTGTTTTTTTGCACTTTCAGTTAATATGGAACATGCTCTCAAAAAGCTGAGCACACCAAGCGGGGGAGAAACAGGCCTCTTCTGAGTGCGCCTGTGTTTGCGTGCTGCACTGATAAACACGTGTGTTTCATTAGATGGCAGACTGATGTGGAATCTCTTTCACCTCACTCACGAGCTCTCTTTTCTTTTTTGACCCTGTCCTGAACTCTGAGCGCTGTTTCTTCATCAATCTCTCCTGGGGTCATCTATCTTTTTGTTCCATTTTCCACAGCGCTCGACAAGACTGACCACTCTTTCCTTATTGGATTTTTCCAAGTCAAATGGGCCTTGTTGGCCAGCGGTGAGGAATAGGCCATGCTTTAAATAGCCAATCTGGCGGTTAACTAATGACTGTGTTCACTGGATCGCCCTGGGCTGAAACAGCGTGCGGTTCACTGCAGACCGAGAAGATTTCAAAGATTTTTCTGGCAGATTCCCATCAAGATGCTGCCCTCCTGCTATATGAGTCTTTAAAGAAAATTCCAACGGAGAGCGATGGCAGCGTGGCTGCGTGTGTGTCGGCGGCGCAGCAGAGGGACTCTGAAATTGGCTATAAAAAGAAAGGAGTCTGATTTCTTCTCAAACACCCTCCAGGCTTTGATTTATGGCTCGACAACACCTGAGACAAAGCAATGCTGTCGCTGTGTCGGGCGAACTCGCTGTGCCGCGGTTTCATCTCCACGCTGTGCAAACACTGAAATCTGTCACACTGTGCAAATAAGTGAAAAGAGGCTCTTGGCATAAAGTCTATACACTCAGCTCACTGTCACATTTTGTTTGCGATTGTTATATTTCAGAGGTAAGCACAGCAGAAACTCCATGATTCTCCATTTTAACTCAATTATTGTTGTATTCTGTGCATCCACTCTGTCTGCTAGTGAGATGAAAATAAAAAAGTCTCAATTCACCAAATGAAAATGTGTTTTCGGTGCAGATTTTTGAAGCATTTTTGGCAGTTCAAGGCGAATTGTTTCTAAATCCCAACAGAGGCACAAACTTGTCAGTTATTTGATGATCCGCACAACTCATTAAATCCTTCATGCATCCTCACCTGCTTCTCTCCTCTCTGTCCGTGCCAGCTCGTCTCTCCTCCATGACCTCTCCCCGCTTCCTGCGTTCCTACTGGCCAGTCCACTTCTCAAGCCCCTCCCCGCTGTTGCTATGGCTGCAGATGTGAACAGGTTGGTGTGCGTCGGGGATGGAGACGTCCTGTACGGGGGCGACTCTTCAATGTCCTCGCCGTCGTCGTCCTCTCCGTCTGACGCAGTCAGTCCCCCGGCTCGCCGGTCTGCAGTGAAACCCCTCCAGCTCGGGTTTGAGTTTCCGAATCCGATTCCTCCCAGACCCCCGAACTTGGTCCAGGTCTGTCCCAAACCGCCCCAGCCTCCCCCGAACGAAGACAGGTGTGAGGAACCGAGTCCCAGTGAGGTGAGCGATGTGTGTTTGTACCTCTCTGCAGCAGCTGCTGCTGCTGACGATGAAGCAGAGGCAGAGAAGGAATCACTCCTGTTCTCACATAACCAAGGTGACTCCTTGGACAGCATGCTCTTTGCTGCTCTTGTCCCTTTTCTTCCTCCTTCTCCAGGCCCCAAAATAAAGGTCGACCTCGGCTTTGGACAGGCCAGCCCTTCTCTTTCGATCCCGTCTTCCTCTTCCTCCTCATGCAGGTCCTCCTCATCCTCCATGTCCCGATCGCAGTGCCGGTGACGATGCTTGTGTTTATGTTTGTGTTCGTTTCTTCCACAGCCACAGGAGAGGCCGGACGTGAACCCTGAGCTGAGGTGCGGACCTCCTCCGCTGGCTCCGCCTATGTCTCCCTCCACCTCCCCCCCAAAAGCCCCCTCCCTCAGCAACCGGCTCCTCCGCCGGTGGAACCTGGCCGGGTTGAGGAGGAAGTGGGCGTGGTGAGGCTGGTGAGGGGCGTACTGGTGAGGGGACGGGAGGGGGTAGGAGCTGGGGAGGTGGTGATAAAGTGTTGTTGCCGGCGGGTAGCTGCTGTAAAAGCCCATACTTTCAATAGTCTCCTGAAACTTGGACGGGCAACCACACTGCCTGCGGTCTGGCTTCCTGCTACAGTGGCAGGGGTAGAAGGACTGTGCAGGGTAGGGGGGGTTCGCAGAGAAGGACGAGGGGTGCGGCGAGTAGAAGCCGTTCAGATTAATCCTGAAGATGTTGGAGCGGAGGGAGTGAGAGGAGGAGTGATGCCGCCTGCCTCCTCCGGCGCTCGCGCTGCCATCGAACCCCTGCGCCAGTCCCGTCCTCGCCCAACTTCGTCGTCCAATGTGGACCTCGCTGAACTGTCCGATCAGGTCCTCCAGCTCGGCCAGGAACTCGGGGTCCTGCATGTGCAGCTGCTGGTGCTTCTTCTTGTGTTTGTTTTTCTGTCGCTTCAGTGCGTTGTGCCCGAGGCAGGAGTAATAGTCCGAATGAGCGCACTTGTTGTGTCCCGGGCAGGGACACGGGCACAGGCAAGCACAGGAGGAGGGACAGTCAAAATCCCTGCGCCGGTGCCGGTGCCGATCCCTGTCCCTGTGTCGCTCCACAGCGTTTGGGTTGGTGGCGGGGTTCGTGTGTCTGGGTAGGCGAGAGAGGGGCGAGGACACCGGGGAAGGGCGCTCCCCGAAAGACGCAGTGTGTCGCTGACCCCCCAGGATCATCCCCGGCCCATGACCCAACCGCAGCATCCCCCGAGCACCACGCAGCTCCCCTCTCTCTGAAACGCTGTTGTTATCTGTCCCGATGCCACTGTCGCTTGGCAGCGTCTCCTCGCTGTGTGACTCACTCCTGGGGGAAGGCGTGGCCTCTTTCAGGTGGCCAGGAGAGCCGGGCGTGTGATGCAGAGGGGGGGTGAGAGACGAGAGCTTACACGAGGACTGGTGAAAGGGGAAGTGATGCCTTCCCTGACACGGACAACTCTTCTTCACAAAAGGAGAGAGGGACGAGGAGGAGGGAGGGCGTGGGGAGGTGCATGAGGACGAAGGGGAGGGAAGGGAGAAGGGTTGGGAGAAAAGCAGCGAGGACGATGGCTCTGTGAGGCTGCCCTCGCTGTAAGGACTCTGGGCTCCACTGGAGTGGGTAAGAGACGGGGAGGGGAAAGGGTGAGAGGGGGGAGGCTGGGGTTGGCTGGTGGAGAACAGGGAGATTTCAGGGGGATTGGTGAACAGCGACGACTGAGTGGAGTTCTGTGGGTTGGAAGCCAGATTAGCTGTCTGAGACTTGGGTTTGCGGCCTCGCCTCTTGCCCATGTAGATGGTCCCTCTTTTGCTCACATTGATCTGAGGGCCCAGCTTGCTCCCAAAAGAGGAGGACAGAGCTGAGAGCGTGTGTACTGTTGTAGCGTCTATTGATTTACACATTCTCAGCGAGGTCTCGCCATCTGCTGCCTCGGCTCCCCTTCCCGACTTCCCCACGTACCCGGACAGCAACGCTTTGTGGAGTCTTCTTTTCTTTCTTTTCTTCATCTCGTTTATCAGCCTCCTGATCTTTAGCTGCCTGTTCCCCTTTTCAGAGGGATGGAAATTGTTGCTCCTCTCCGTGGGATCTGCATGACTCGGCGCGTCCCCCGACGGTTCCGCGGGGGGCGGCCGTTTGGGGGGACGGCCACGCTTCTTGGGGCTGGCCTTAGCCGGAGCGGCACACTGCAGGACCGCGCTCGGCTCCGGCACCAGGACTTTCTGGCCTCCGTCGCGCCCCAGAAGAGACACCTCAGCCGGGAGACCTTTCGGGGCCAGGCGAGGGAGCACTTCATCCAAAGTGGAGCTGTGAGATTTAGGACGGCCCCTTTTTCGTACGCCGTTTGCGATGCATCTGGAGGCGGGGGGGCTAGTGTCTGAGGAGGGGGGATTCTGCTTAGGCATTGCGGGTTTGGTTGCAGAGGCCTGAGGGGAGGAGCCGCTGGCTGACGAGCTGGAAGGTGCAGGGCGAGATTCTTCACAGAGCTGAGCGCTGCTTTTGGCTGGAAGGGGCATCTTGGAGTTCTGGGGGAAACTCAGTCCGGGATTATGCGGAGAATCCGAGGGGGCTTCCTGATTTTCCACCCTCTGAGCCCGGTGCGCCAGCTTGGTCCAGCTGGGCCTTCTGGCTTTACGTTTCTTGAGAGGCCGGCTGTCCTGCTCCTGCGGGGAGGACGGGGGAGAAATGGGGGCATGGGCAGCAGGCGTGGGCAGAGAGGGAGGAGCAGCAGAGGAGGGGTGGCTTGGAGGCACAGTTGAATGTCTTGAGACGTCCTGTTCTCTTGATTTACTGGTATCACCTGTTGTGGTTGCTGGCTCGGCTTGTTTAACTGACTTGCAACTGTCATCAGTCTTTTCTTTCTCGTCTGCTCTGCCTGGGTTCACTCCTTTGCAGGTTTTTTCTGCTTTACCGTTTTCAGCCGCTTCACCACATTTTCCAACATTCTCCTCGCCTCTGTGCGTGTCTGGACTGAGCTTATCCCTTTTTTTCTCAGCCTTTCCTCGGTCACTTTTTAGCTCATCTCTCCATATATTGTCGGCTCGATGCCCCTCATCCTTCTCTCTGCCGTGCCTCGCTTTTCCATCCTTTCCTTTGTCCTTTTTCTTTTTCTTGACTTCGTCCTTCCTGCTCCCACTCTTTGCTGCTTCGGCTTCCAATCTCTCTCGCTTTAACTTCTTCTCTTTCCGTTTGTCTCTCTTCGCCTTCTTCTCTCTCTCTCTCTTTTTGTCTAGCGAGGGTTGCAGAGAGGGATCCTGACCTTGCGACTGGGCGGAGGCGAGATCCGTAGCGGGGGAGGATTGTGGTTTGGGGGCGACTGGGGGGTAGGAAGGAGAGTCTGGCTTACTCTTGTGGGAGCTGGAGAAAATGGGAAGTCTTGCTGAAGAGTCCAAAGGAGAAACAGAGGAGGGATTGCTGCTTTTTCCAACTTTGTTTTTCGATGTGGTGGACGTGCCAAGGATGCTGGCAGAGCCTTTCCCATTCGATAGTCCCTTATGTTTTGTCGTCTGCACCAAACCATTGTGTTTTTTGGAGGTGTTTCCTTCATTCCTGGGCTCCAAAGCAGAGGCTGTCTGGAGGCTCGGGGCGGACGCAGCGGCTGAAGCTGCCCGGTCTGACGTGGGTGAGCAGGGTTTGGGTCCTGCAAGGACAGGCTGCCCGTTGACACTTGGAACCTTGTCTTTCTTCACTTTCTCCAGGGAGTGATTTGAATTGGCCTCCGTCTTATCAGCCAGCTTGACGGGAACCTGGAGAATACAAACATGAAAACTCGGTCATTGACAGCAACGCCTTTCTCAAATCCATTAGTTTGCAAACAACAGTGAAGGACAAAGTGAGGGAGACAATAACTGAAATGCTTGTGTTATTGTCTGCCCATTACGGGAGAAAGTGAGTCCAAAACGACTCAATCAGGCAGAGAAACGGGGGCAAACTGAGGAGAAGGAGAGAGTGAGGTGGTGGGAACAGGAACGGGGTTGACACAAAAAGGAGAAATACAAAAGCAGAGAAACAGAGAGGAAGGGAGTGGGACAGGGACAGGAGGGGAGTGAAAGATAAATGAGAGCAGGTAGAGAAAAGAGGAGGTGTAAAAATAGAAGAGAGGGACAGATATAGAGAGCCAAGCGGAGACAGAAGGGGAGCGAGAAAGCTTTGCTATTGGATGCTATAAATTGCCACTAATAGAGATGAGAAGGCTTGACATTTTATACTTGTTCTGTAATTTTTGGTATGCTAGAGCTTGAGTGGCATTCACGCAGCGAAAGCCATAAGCTTCCCCTCGGGTGATTGTCATAAGGACTGATGGACCAATGTCTGTGATACTTCCAAGTGGTTGCCGTGCTGTCGTCCTATTTATAGGCCTGTTTATTCAAATGTGCTGCTTAGGTTTCAGTACTGAAACAATAGCTTATTTGACTATGTAACAAGTGAGTGCAAAGCAGAAGATCTCACTGCACTGAAGTGCAGCCGTAACCAAGTGGTTAAAAGTAAACAACCAAATGGAGCTAAAGCACATATGTGTTATGAATATTTAATACCTGCAGTCACTCCAACACGCAGATGTTTTTAGTTCAAGCAGCAGACTGAAGTTTCGCTGCGGACATGGAGACCGTTGAATGTGTGTGATGTGTGTGTGCTGCTCTCGTCCTTGACTTACCTGCTTGGCAGACTTGCTCCCTTGGCTGGTCACGGCAGGGACTGAGGCTGGCGTGGAAGCTGCCGTAAATGTTGCCGATGACAGCGGCTGTGACGATGAAGAAGACGTGGACAGCGGCGGGGAAGACGATGACGTGAGTGTCGGTGAGGCAGCAGATGCAGTTTGTTTGGATGTGGCTTGGCCGGCGTCCAAGCCTGAGCGTTGCTCCCTGCTGGCCTCATCCGGAGCGGAGCCGCTTTTGCTCTGCAGGGCCGCCCCTCCTTCGCCGTCCCCTCTGAGCAGCGCCCCTCTGCTCTGCCTCTGATACGTCCTGATGGTGGGCTTGCAAACGTAGCTCTCCAAGATCTTGGGGGGCTTCTTGGTACGCTTGGTCTGGAGGCCGATCCGGACCCGTACGTTCCCCTCGGGACAGCTGGCCTCGCTGCCGGAGATCTGGAGCTGCTGCTGTCCTACCCCGCCGCAGCGCCCCTCGATCAGCAGCTCCAGCACTGCCCCCTTGTCCCCTTCTCTCTTTTTTCCGACTCCTCTTTTCTCCTCCTCCTTTTTTCCCACATCGCCCCTCTCCCCGTCACCCCTCCTCTTCTTTTCTGCCACCTGGTCCTGCTCAGAGTCCTCAGGTGCACAGGTGGGGTCCAGAGCGGAGGCTGAGGTCGGAGGGGATCCCCCCTTCACTCTCTGGTCCATCAGAGGAGTCAGGGGGGAGGTAAGCGACGCCGCAGGTTTCCCAGTATAACACGTTAGAATGACCCTGGTGGGGCCGCTGGGGTCAAAGGTGAAGGGGAAGAGTGCAGAGGAAGATCGCTAAGGTTCACAAAATGAAGTCTGTGAGGACCCGAGTCCAGCTGGGCGCTTTCATCCAGCGAGGGAAGAGATTGCTGTCCTTCGGGCTGGAACTGAGAGGGAGAGGTTTGGAGGCAGAGAGAGAGAGGGGGGGAGAGAAGAGAGACAGAGAGGCCAGCGGTTAGTCGTTTCACTGAGCTCAGATGCTGAAGGAGCGGCGGCAGCACAGAAACCGAAGGGAAAGTCCCCGTCCTGCCGGCAGCTGTAGCGAGGTGCTAAAGTCTGTGTCCACACAGATGATCTCATCATACAGAAAGCCCGGGGGGCCGATCAACGTCGCAGATTCCAGGAATGTCAGCACTAACTGGAAGAGAGAATTACTCACATTCCCCCAAAACAGCCTCAGCGACTTTTCGCTGACAGACTGTAAATAAGAATAGATCAGAGAGACGCAAACACTCGCCAGACGTGTACGCTTTCACTTATGCCCTGATCTCGGTTCTGCCCCTCCTCAGATCGATACGTCAGTCAATCAGCCGCTGACTGATTCAAACACTTGATCCAGTCTCCTCCCCTCCTCTCCCCAGTGTCTTTGCGCCTTCTGTTCTCAGCTACTCCCACAAGCACTTCTCCTCCCACCCTTCCCGCTGCCGTACTTTCTTTTCTCTCCGAAACTCCCCCTTTTCATGTTTGGCAGTAAGCTTTCGCATGCATTCTCTATTAGTCCCATCCACTCGCTCTCTCTCTCTCTCTCTCTCTCTCTCTCTCTCTCTCTCTCTCTCTCTCTCTTCCTCTCTCTCTTTCTCTCTCCCTCCTTCTCTCTGTAGACCACACAGTAAAATGGTCAACTCTTACACTGTATCCACGTTAATCAGAACCATATTTCCTCCTCCACGTCGCTCTTTTCCTCCTCTCCAACCTAAATCCCTCCATTCACAGAGCGGCCGTTCCCCTCCTCCCCTTTCAGTAGTGGTAACACAAATCCGTAGGAAAGGGTAAAACTTATTTTTGGAAAGGAGCGCAAATTCCTCCTCCTCCCATTGCTTCCTCTAAGTCAAGTAAGCTTTTCATTGACCCCATTGTAAATGGACTTTTAATGTGACATTACAGCAAAGTAACACACCCTAAAATAACATTCCCCTCGGCGGAAAAAACTTTCCCTCCCGCTCGCTCTGCGTTCGGCGCAACTTATCGGAGGGAAGCAGCATCTTCTGTCACGCTTCCTTCATTATTCTCGCTCTCTCATTAAGAGAGACACTCATCCATTTTCTAATAAAACTCACCCTGCCAAGCATTCATCCAGCCCTCTCCCGAGAGCCTCTTATGAAATAGCTCATCTGTCTCTCAACGCGCCGAACTGCCCCCTTAAACTCACGAGAGCATCTCAGATAATGTTTTCGTTTAGGACCTCGGTGGGCTATCTCTCCTGCCTCTCGGTCCCTCCACGCCCCAAACTCTTCCCTTGAATCGTACTGAGCTCAAATCAACATCTGTTCCAGTAACTGCTGTTATGTAACAGCTTTAGAGAACATTTTTCAAGGCCAAACCTCCTTTTTTATGAAAAAAAATATTAGAAGCAGTGAGACAGACAGTGGTCCACCTCGATCAGTGGTTCCCAACCCGGGGTTCCAGGACAGCTTTGGTGAGGGGGGGCTTGAGCTCAGGTTTGAGTCCCCTGAGTGACGAGATTTACACTGAAAGCCACGGCACGTCCTCACCCAACACAGGAGGAACTGGGGCCCACGCGGTGGTGGTGGTTAACACGGGTGTCTTACACTACACAGGTCCTGAGTTTGATCTGACGGGGGGGGGCTTTCCGTGTAGAGTTTGCATGTTCTCCCTGTGCCTGTGTGGGCTTCCTCAGAGGACCCCGGTGTCCTCCCCCAGTCCAAAGACAAACATGAGGTCAACT
>JAUESF010000008.1:3447246-3466738 GCA_032274765.1 Malacoctenus tetranemus
GTGTGTGTGTGTGTGTGTGTGTGTGTGTGTGTGTGTGTGTGTGTGTGTGTGTGTGTGTGTGTGTGTGTGTGAGGGAAATGAGTGAGCTTGACGCTGCAGTCTTCTACATACTATAGAGACTTACAGCATTATAATGTACAACAATCAGCCAGAACATTATGACCAGTGACCAGCTGGACTCAATAAGCAAACTCTGGTCCACCTGAAAACTTGAGTCTTGGTGCCATTCAGCACCTGTATGACCATGGTACCACATAGGAATTCCATGTTTGCCTTAACTAGGCAGCCATTGCATCTGTGTGTTATTTGGTCTGCTTTAAAAGTCAAATGTGAAAGTCAACGAAGTGAAAGTGTTCCACTTTTTGTAGCTTTCTACTGAGTTCAAACTGTTTCCTCCTCCTGTCCTGGTGTGGAAGCAACCTTCAGGCTTCCATCAAAAGGTGTCCACACGACTTTCGCCCATAATGATGTGAAAAATTTATGTGCATCTCTTTAATTGGATCTCCGTACATAATTTCCACCCTGGTTCCCGTCTCTTTAATTTACATCTCTGACTTACAGCCTCAGTGAAGCTGCTGCAGCAGAGATGTTCTCTCAATCATCTTCTTACAACTGACTCATAATGTCCCCCCCCCCCCCCCCACACACACACACACACATCTTCTCACACTCTTTCCCAGATTTTCAATCCATTATCTCGATCGTGTTCTGTTCTCATCTCTGTCACCCTCTCGTGGGGGATGGGGGCGGGAGGAGAGGGGGAGTAGGAATGGAAGGCAGCGAAGAATTGGAGAGAAGACAAAACAACACGGAGGAGATAGCTGGAGAATAAGAGGCAGAATTTATGAACGACCGGCGAAACAAAGTTAAACACACACACCTGTGTTTAACATCTCAGTAAAGCATAACAGAGTGCAACAGACGCTGGATGCCTGCTGCCTGCATCAGAGGAGCTCTGCTGAAGCCATTAACATTACACACATACTCACTCACCTACATGCTTCTACATGACACATGCAGACTCACACAGAGGAACTGATCTGCCATACAAATTCAGGTTAAAGTCAAAAGTTGAAACAGCTTCAGTGTGTTCGAGTCTGATTTAAACAGGTTGCGAGGGCTAATATGGCTAATCTACTCACACTCACTGCTGGAGAGGTGTGTTTATTCACCACCTCATTCATTCTTCAACTTCTGAACAAGCGTGAATAATTACGCTGCAATTTGCCACAAATACATTTCAACCTATGGATTAACTTCACTGGGCATGTGTGACTCAGTGACATTAACATACCTGCGCTGCATGATTTCTCAGCCTATTGATCTCATTACACTTCTTGGCTGCGCGCAATAATAACGCTGCTTATCAGCAGCACCAGCACACAGCAGTGGTAGACAACAATGGCCTTTTTCTTCAGTTTCATTCTCGGGGAGCAGGAGGTGTGCATGTGTGTTTGTGTGGTCACTGCTGCGCCGCGGCCAGCATGAGGAGGAGGAGGGCCGGTGTTCGTGAGCGCAAACACACATGGCACAGGCGCCTTATTAGGGGGAGCTTTAGCCATCAGGTCCAGGAGATGGAAATGGCTGATATGATATGTGAGGTCGAGTTACACAGCTGCCGGGGTCAGAGGTTCTCGGCTGTAAGAGGAGAAGAACCAGTAACCTTTTGGCAGAGGATACGTACAAATATCTGTGATGGCCCCCAACATCCTCTGCTCGTTGAAGGCCCTCCAACCAAAGTGAAATACGTCCCCTGCACGAACGGGACTGACGGATTTACGGAAGGATGAGACTTTGAAGCAGGAACTAAACGGTTTGTTGGACTCACGCAGAACTTCCTATACGTTTGATACGTTTGGCAAATGGAGTGCGGCCAGGTGTTTTATCGGGCCTCCTCGCCTTCTCCTCCGCACACAATCACCTGAGGAATGTCTTCATGGTCATGGGTTGACTGTCACAGAATAAAACCCTGAGGGACTCGGGGAGGCACGTGTGACCATTATCCGCACATGTTGTCTGTCAGAGTTGAGGAGGTTAATGACCATATCAGCCAGAGAGACAGAAAGAAGAGACAGCAGAGGAAGTGGACAGCAGAGAACCGCTGACATGTGGAGATTCATTAAGGATGAGGAACTATGGCTGAGAGGGGCCGAGAAATATCCTAAATGATGATAAATATGTACTGCAGGGATAAAAAAGTAAATCTGGCAAGTAAATAACTCGATTCTACCTCCAAAGTGATGATTTTTTCATTTCAGGGCTGGAAAGAATCAGAATTTGGACAAATGTGACCCGTGGGTCACCAGTTGCAAATTAATTCAGAATTGCTGATGACTGAAGAACCTCATGTGTTTGAACCTTTGAGTTTACCTCTAAGTTTGACCGATAGTAACTGAAGTAATCCAATGTAGCCTCCAAAATGCAAGTGACCAACATTTAGCAACAGGTTGCCAGATTTAGAAACTTTTATGTAGCTTCAAGAAGTTGTTTCTCTGTGAGGATATCCCACACGTCTCCTTCATATCATCATCCTCTTTGACTCAATTTAAAGTTTAAGTTCAAGGATTTGAAGTGCATGTTCAGGTGACCTGAACTTCTAACTTGCTTCAAATCAAAGCAGCAGCCTGGTTACACAAGTCTGACCTGCTTTTCTTCAAACAACTGTAAAAAATTGAAAACGTTTCGATCGTTCAGCAAAATCAGAAAGGTGCAAAAACAAACAAAACTGTGGACTGGAAATCAGATCTTACCTTCAAGAAGGAGGATCAACTCCAGCAGCAGCAGGTATTTTCGCAGCTCCATGAATAAACCTAAATATAAACAGTCTCCCGAGTGATTCTCTTTTATTTCTTCGTCTTTTCCCTCTTTTTCCTCCTCAGTTTACAAAGTGGTCTCTCCCGAGCTGCTGGATACGTGCACCACACACACACACACCAACGCCTTTTCAGCTCGCTCTTTCCCCAAGAGAGGCGTAAAATCCGGTCAAACGGTGCTGCTGCAGTGGCATGTCTGCCGAGCGGGAGCGTCTCACTGCAGCTCTGAAACAGCTGGATTAGAAATAATAATGTTCGTCTTCTGACTGTTTTCGTCGCCTGAAAATGTGGATTGTTGCAATAAAGTGCAAACAAATGTCAAGAAGTGATCATAAAGAAACACTTTGTCGGCGCCTTAGTGACCATCGCATAACTGCACCTGTCCCATTCAGCAAGAGGCCGCAGGTCAAAGTCATCAGAGCGTTACAAATGTGCGACAGCGCGCCGGTAGCGCGGCTTTCTCCCGCCCTAAGGACCTCGGAGCTGAGCTCTGGGGGTTCAAAGTGTCCTGCGGATGAGTCTCATTCAGCCCCAAGTTGAAGAGGAGGTGAAGGAGTCGTGCGCGGCTCTCCTGGTGTCTTGTCATCCGTGATGCTGATCACTCAATTACTCCCGAGCAGCTGCTGTTTCCCCCGCGCGCCTCCGTCGGTGTGAATATGCGCCTCTGGCGACGGATTTCTCTCACTTTGAAATGAAAGAGCGCATTTATCCTCGGCGGTGCCCTCCCTCCATCCGTCCTCCTCCATCCACCAAACTTCAACTGGTTCACATTGACAAACCTCAAACCCACATCTCCCCCCTCTCTCCCCCTCTCTCTCCCTCTCTCCTTTACACACTTTCTCTTCTCTGTCAAACAGTTTCTCGCTCATAATCTTCCACTCTGTTTACTTCTCATTTTGCTTCTCTGCGCTTTTCACGTTTTTCTTGGCAAAATGTCTGTTTTTTTGTTGATTTTTCAAAACTGTGAATCGACAAGTTCAAGTTCCTAAAGAAAACTTTTGAAATCTAGTGAAACAACAGGTGGAGTCGGTCACCATGAAGCAATGAAGGAAACGCATTCATTTATTTTAACCTATTTTAATGTTCGTGTTTTCTCTGCTACAATAAAAACTCTTTATTGCAGCGAGTTATTTTCAACATGACAATAGCGCCATCTGCAGGAGAGAAGGCGCTACTGACGAGTTTCGTCGGTAATTGAACGAAATAAAACTGAAACTCACCATTGAGAAACTGTCCAAACGCTGATGTTTAATGGATGAATATAAATGGGATGAGAGAAAACATGGCTCACATTCTGATCTTCAGGTAACATAAGGGAAACTTGCAACGAGACTCGTGTTGAAGCCTCTTTTCAAAAGCCTTCATCACATTTGCCTGATGAACGTCTCTGACTGCGTGTCTCGGTTTGGATTGATTTGATTGGTCCAGGTGTGGCAGCATCTGTCCAATAAGTCACTCGGCGTCTTTTGCAGCCGCCAACGACTCCCAGAACACTTCCGGTCATTAGACATCTAAAAACAACAAACTCGCGAGCTGAGGTCGGAACTCAGGTATGTTTTTCCAGCAATTTTCCAGAGAAACTCGTCAGCGTGGGAGTTTACCGAATGTTTTAGGGAAAAATAAGTTCCTGTAAGTCCGATAACTCCGTTTCCAGACTGCATGAGGTCAGTGTGAGTCACTGACATTAGAAAACCTCTCGTGAGTCTGGACACACGGAACACAGGCACCGTTTTACCTCTCAGCCTCCAAACTGGAGCGCTATGGAGGCCGGAAACTAATTGGCCTTTCAGAATAAAACGAAGTTAACGAATTAACCCACATTAAATTTAAAATCACTGTTTATTCTCCAGTCACCCGTTTGCAGTTAGCTAGCAGAGGGCTGGGTCGGAAAAAAGGACATCATAACTTTGTTTATTTTGTTGCATTAAGCACCAGCAGTGAGAGACTCCAGGAAGGGGACAAAGTAAAATACTGATTGTGTAGCAGCAGATGGAACTTGGTTCCTCAAAATGCTGAAAGAGAGTCTTAAGCGCCTATTCAGTCGCCTGTATCAACAATAAATGAAATAGTGGCTTCAAATCTTTGTATGATGCTCAATAACTTCGTTGTCTTCTTTAATTTTTTATCAAAGTTCCAACTAACTGTTATGTTCATTGAACATGAGAGGATCAGATGTGTGTATTTTAATACTCCCCCATTTAACAAACCCAGCCTGTTGTGTGTAAGAAGGTTTCCATTACATTAGATAACTAGTAGTCCTGCTTTGCCTCCTGATGCTCCGTCATTGATCCAACAGCAGCTGGACTCTGAGCTCCTTTCAGTTGAACGACAGCTGATTTACTGCTGTCAAATGTTTCCTGCGAGTGCACACACGGACCTACACGTTTGCCAGACATCCTCAGTTAGTGTGACAGATTATTTTCTCTGCTGTTTATTGGGACATGAGGGAAAATGATAATATTCATATCAGAATAGCTTTCACATGTGCTTCCGCTATCTGAGACATCGATTCTCAAGCTCTCCTGCTGTGGCTTCACGTTTACCTTGCACAGCTGGAGATCTGGCAGATGAATCCTGTCGTCTGGGAATAAGTAATGATGACACATAATTTCAGGGAAGGAGCCAGGACCTTCTCACTGTGCAGCTGGAGAGAAGAAGCCTCTTCAAATTGTGATGAATTCTCTGAATACAATTACATTGATTCAGAAGTTAAGTGGCGTTAATGAGACATTTTGTTCATGCTGCAGCCTAAATACAACTGTTATGTTGCAGTCTGAATGCTGCTCTCCTCATCAGTCTGCTTTGATTTATTCAGATGCGTTTGCGCGCATTTTCCTTCACATTAAAGTTAAGCAACATTTTCCATTTATCACCACTTGGTGTCGCTCTTTTTCAACTAATCCAATAAAGAGACTGACTGAGGCTCCCGGTGTATTTGAATGGTGTCAGCAGCTGCTCAGGATTGATGGCGCTTCTTTTAATAGCTGATCTCAAAGATCATTTCAGGCCAGTTTGTCTGAGCAGAAGCTCATGATGCTGATCAGCTTACAGCAAACCACACGTTTCTCCAGTTGAATTAAAATCGCACAATGCTTCCATTTATTTTCCAGTCCCCTTTAAATGAGCCGTTCCCCTCCAAGATGGGTTGATGGATCTCTGCCAGCAGTGGGACAGAGAGCGCAGAGGGTTCGCAGAGTCGCCTTGTAAGTAGCCAACACATCTTGAAACAAGAAGGACCTCATTAGCTGAGATTTATGAGTCCAGTGAGACGAAGATGGTCATTAATGGAAAACTGACCTCAGTCTCTGCATCGCAGCTATTCACTGTTACTGCCAGAGTGACATTGGTCTTCAATAGTATCCTTGCTATCACTGCCTTTCACCTCTTCTGCTGTTCAGACCTTCAGTCTTTCTGATCCTTGTTCCATCACGAACACGTGAGGTGAGAAGTACCTGAAGGAACAGAGGCATGACAGCAACGCACAGCCACCTGAGGAAGCATCCAGCCGAGAGACGCTTGCTCTTTTATCTGTGCAGCGATGCACGTTAATATCTTTGGCACGTGTTGGTAACTGTACCTCAACTGGCAGCGTGGCCGAGCTGACTGGCAGCAGCATGCAAAGTCAGATGCACTCTGCCTCACACGCAACCGAACCTCGCTGTGCACAATCACAGATTCCTACACTGAGGTGGAACTAGGACAAGCGCCAGCACACACACATGCACACGCACGTGCACAAGCATATTTGCAGATGGCTTCACACCAGTAGCTGTGGCAGCTGTGCAGAAGCTCATTAACGACGAGCATAAAATCAAGCTGTGCAGAGTCCCGCTGCTCTGACGAGCTCCACTCAAATCAGGGCAGAGTTGGTAACTTTTATGGTCTGTTGCTGCCTCAGAGGAACCAGCACGCAGAGTACTTTATGCCGCATACTTTACTCGGTTTAGCAATTTCACGCTGAAAAGATCTCGATACATCTGTTGAGATAACAGTAACTACTCTTTTCATGGTGTGAAGCGGCAGCATATTTACCCACACTGTGGTAGGACAAGCAGCAGGTATACTCTCGCCTGTTTTTGGCGCATGTGTGTAACTTAGAAATGACATTACATGTGTCTGGTCACTGTACCAACCCACACTGATGTTATGAGAAACTACCAAACTGTTTAGAGCCAAGTAGAGCTGAGTAAAGCCAAAAAGGACCATCGCGAAAAGTGTTGATTCTTTGCTCTGCTGTTCATCCCACAAATGCATGTTCTTTGCTACTGTTGCAACTTTTCAGTTGAAAATTGACCGCTTACACACATAAAGATAATGGATCAAGCAGAGATGTTGGTACTTTCTGTGATGTCTTCATGAAATGCAGCGCATATGGACGTGGGATCGATGTCCGCTGCTCAGCGGGTTCTTCCTCTTTTCAGGGGAAATCTACAATCCAGTATGAGGGGAAAGTGGAATGTCTGCTGGGCGCACTACATTAGTTGGCATGTCAGTGGGATATTTTCTCTGCTGGATCAGTAAATCAGTGTCAGGCGTCCAGGCCGGCTGCAGACATGGATGGATGCGGGGCAGAAGGAGACCATCGCAGCTGTGTGTTACATTCTCTCTGCGCAGTGGGTTAGCTGTGATTTGTAGACGCATTGGACGGTAGTGACAGTTTGGTGTTAGCAGACGAGCCTGGTCTGTTATCTGTCACCAGGTGCTTCTCAAACGTCACTCCTGGCGTGTTGGGAAAGGAGCTGTGCCAGCATTTCACACCTGTGTCTAATGAAAAGTTCTGTCAGTGTGTGCGGCTGCTTTATCTTTCCCATGAAGAGTGACCCGCATCGCTATTTCTTGAGAAAACACTCTGTTTTTTGTTCTCTCGCACATGTGTCGAATATTGGCCTGCTGCTGTGGGATTTTTTTTTTGTTTTTATGAACACATTTTGTGTGCATATGTTGCCACAAGTACGCTTTAACAAGGTGTGTTTCCTCCACCCTTGTTTCCTCGGTCTGTGAGCAGTCAAACGACACCCCTGCACACCTCAGCCAGCGTCACGCTGAGCTCAGCCATGACGCGCTGCTCTCCTGTAAGCATCTGGAGCTCATGAGAGGAGAGCGATGTGGAGAGGAAACGCAGAGGAAGGGAGTCAGAGGCCGATAAGCTTCAGCTCATGTATGAGGTTCGCGGGCACTTTTTACCTCTAACCTCTGTAAGTGTCACCGACTAAGCTGCAGCCATTATCTTTAAAGATTTTTCAATCCTCTTTAGACCACTTTGGTTTTTCTCGGAGCTCTCAGGGATCATTTGGAGTTTAATGGCTTCAATACACTCACTGTGCTCCTACAGTCACACCAGAAAACAGGCCACTTGAAGAAGTCAGTTGTTTTTCCACTGGTAACATACAAACTGGAGTGTTTCAAGCATCTTTAAGTTTGTGATTTTGAACTTTAAAACCTCTGATAAAATAATGTCTGAGCTTATCAAATCCTACAATATTTTAAGAGACTTTTTAAAAGCTAAAGAAGTGCTTCAAATGCATCAATTTATGCATTATAAACCCCACATATATAGAAGTTCACTGTTTGAAATAGGAATCCTGTTGTTGTTATTTACTGAGATGCATTCGTATGTGAAGATGATGTTGACCTGTAGCTATGACACAGCAGCTCCACTTGGCCGTGTGAAGTCATAAATCCTGGATGCATCTTCACTGTTTTGAACTGAATCTAAAAACAAAGAATGAGTCACAGAGCCGTGGCGTCATGGTGCCTCTGTTCACATCTCCCTCCTCATCCTCACTGTACATGAAGCAGTCACCGTGCTGCTGCTCCTGTCTGGATGGGAATGTTTACAAAATACTGAGTACAGAAACAGGAACAATTTGTCTGTATTGAAATCGTATTGGGATGTAACAATAGTCAAGTTATGGCTGAAAGCCACCAACGTTAAAATAATAACACAAACTTTTATACTGTCCTCCCATTGAAACCCCTTTTTTCCCCATTTCAGTGCAGTGTGGAAAATGTACTTGAACTCAGACATCAATGAAAGATGAAGGATGAGGAGCTTTTTTGAGTTCTACACAAGTATTTTTTCAATATTTCAGTTTGTGTTGTGGAAAACTGATGATGTTTATTGCTGAACAGTCAGAGACCAGATTTACAAGAAAGAAATGCTCATTAAAGTCACTAACAACTAAAATAGCTTTGGCAATTGGGCCAATTGTGTTTCTGTCTTTAGTACTGGTTGCATGCTGCTCTCACACTGTATAGTCCACAGAACAGAGCACCTTGAATGCAACATGTACTGACTCAGACGGGCCCAAACTGCTCTCAGTTCGAAGGGGAAAATGCACAGTGACGCTGTTCGATTTAGAGAAAGATAGTTTGTTGTCTGACTTAGTGTAGAAAATATTATTGCATCAAGCAGGAAGATTCCTCAACAGTTTTCTGTGCATTGAAATTCACCTCGTCATCGACGGCTTCTGGCCTCATGCTTCTTCTTTTTCTTCTCAGGGTCCCAGTTTGTCTTGAAACGCTATCTTGCATCCAGAGGTTTATCCAGAGGTCAACATGAAGAGTCTGTAATCAGGTTTGTTATTGCATTTTTCCTCTCGACAAAGACTTCATTCATTGGACTCTGCCGTTTACTGTACGATCATTGTGCTGCTTTTTAAGAGGAGCAGGACGAGGATGCTCATTCCACCCTGGTGATATTAGTGTAGAAATTCTCCCCCACTGAGCTAACAGCAGATCTATAGATGACTGAGCACAGCGCATAAATAAAGCCCTGTCCTCTTTATGAGGAAGCCAATGATTCATCTTTCATAAAATTAGACGTGATGGTTTAAAGGAGGCCTTCGACCTGACCTCACTGCCTCTTCAGGCTCTCTGACTCAACGTCTCCGCGTCTCTCAGTTGCACTGCTCCTTCCTTCTAATTTCCGCTAACGGGAAGATTCTCTACCCAGACATTAAAGTCTAGAAGGTTTGTGGATTTGAGTGTCGTGTGAGCCTCAGTGGGCCGAGGTGCCAGCCCACAGACTGCTGATTTCCAGGCCTCGCTCCCTGCATGCCTTCCTCACTCCCTCACGTCTTTCCTCTTGCTTATTAACTCTAAATTTGATCAAGCAATAAAGGGGATTTCATTCAAATTTCAGTTCATAATTCGAGCGTACTTATTGTTTTTGGCGCTGTGGAAGAGCCTGCTTGCAGTCCCAGTGTGAGAGCAGCAGCGTGTGTTTGTTGAATGCTGCGTCATGTGCTCTATTCTTGACCAATGTTTTACAAGAGGCCTCAAAGGTTTCTGGGTGGTCCGACGGGGTTTTGCCACAGTGGATCAGTGCACCTCTGTGCGTGTAGCGGAGGGGAATTGCAGGTGTGTGTGTGTGTCTGTGTGTTTGTGTGTGTGTAAATCAATATCCAGGACAGAGACAGTACAGTCTGTGAGGGTGTTTAATGACACACACCTGTCAGCACACTGTCACATGCTGGCTCTCTCTATGAATCTGTGTGCGGCCCCATGAAGCCGTGATGGGAAGGTTCCTCTTTGTACCGTCACGCTCTCCCTTCCAGCCCCCCGCGGGGCCGTTTCCTACGAAGCCCCCTCAATTCTTCACAATCCGAGCCTCAACGATCTTGACCCTTCTGTCGATAATTGCTCTAACCAGATCGCAAATCACCCGTCTTGACTTTTGTGACACACACTCAAGTATGCAGGCAAGTGCACACACCGGGCTCCTCCTGGCACATAGGCCATCGATCAAACTGCACCCTGAGTCAGCCGCGGCCTCGGGGCACCTAAACCAACTCGCTGTCCCATAAATGTCAGTCTCACCACTGCTGTCCTTCTATTCACATATCCTGCTGATGGCCAAGGGTGACTTTGGTAGATATGTTTGAAGGTGTGTCAAATTTCCACTTATTTCTGATGAATGAAGGGAATTTGTTGTTCATCTTGCATGTGGTTTTCTTTAGGTTACGCAGCTTGTCTGTATTTATTCTGAACATAATGGAGAATGCAGAAACGAGGCATGTTTTTTCTCTGTTTTGCCAAATTACTCGGTTGTGTTTCTTATTACTTTTTCCCTTTTGCAAAGCAAAACAACCTGCACGAGTCGTTTCAGTTGCAAGGTCAACAAATCATGTCTTGTGGTCTCTGCTGTATTCTTCGGTGTTTGAGATATCGCAGGAGTTTGTGCACTGGACAGTTTGTTTGTTCACCTTTGCAGTTGGCAACAGCAGCGTTCGTATGAGGCGCTCGTACAGTGTGTAGGATGGTATGTGCAACCAGTTCCCAGAATGTGTGTTTTTAGTTTGGCATGTCTGTCTGTGTCTGTGTGTGTGTGAGTGTTTTTTTTACAGGGGTCCAATACAGGCCGGGCGTTTTGAAGGGGGCCAGACAGCTGCCTTTTACTGCCCCAGGGGGTAATAAACAGAGAAGGAGGGGTAGTTATTTACCCCTTTTATTAGAGCAGGAGGCAGAGGAGGGGACTTTATTGGGGTCACACTGTAACTACACACAGCTGCAGGGCAAAAAGAGAAATAAAGAGGAGATGGCTCCTTTTTTGTTTAAAAAAAGAAGTCTTTGTCATCACTGAATTCCTCCCTCAGGAATCCATCCATCCATATCTAGTTTTTACTTGTGTAGCTGTCTGTATGTGTGCGCTATCGCTACCATCCATCTTCTACCCACACTCCTCCCAGCGCTTTCTTTTTGAGGACCCTCAACAGTTCACTCCTGTTAAGCACATCTGCCGTCAATCAGCTTTTACCTTGTAATCCAACTGGTATTTCCTGCCGTAGACGACACGCCCACTGACCTGCACGTTGACCATGTGACGACTGGTCAAGAGACTCTTTCGACCGACCCCAAAAGATCACGACGCGTCCTCGGTTTGTCCTTCAACCTTCTGTAGTTGCCATAACAACAGATGTCCCATGAATTAGAGCATTTAAGGCTGGCGTGAGAAGAGATATGATCATTTGATCTCCTGTTTTGATAGGGAGATCGATACTTGACCCAGTGGACATTTAGCACTGCATTAACAGGAAGCAGTAAAGCTCTGATTCTTATCTCAGATTTTTGGAAAGCTGCATTTTCCGCCCTCACAAATACGGACCTGCTAAAATTTGGTCTGAACCTGCACAAAAAACATCATCTGTTAAAGTTGTTGAAAACACTTTGATGTTTCAAAAGCTTGTTCGTAAAATGTGTGGAAACTAACCTAGTTTATGAGCGAGTCGTACATGTGGATGTCATCAAAATCTGTCACCTGAAGACTCTGTCAGGCTGTCTATTTTCAGTATCTAACACATGCTAAGCTAAGTGCTCGGCTACTCGAGCTCCACCGCCCCACTGACGCTCGGGGGGGCTTCAATGATCTCAGTGAGACGCCGTGCAAAACGATGGCCTGTTGCTTTAAGTGGAGGACCTGAATAATGTGAACCACATTGTACCAACCGGTTTGCTGAAATGGAAATAAGAGCAGAGTTTAGCTCTGGCATTCGTGCAGCAGCCGGCTGCCAGGGAAAACTGCAGGATGAGCAGATCCGAGCTGGATGAACGATTTGCTGCCTTGAAACCCAGTGAGGGCAGAATAATGAGGGCATGTGGCACCGAGATGATTGACAAAGAGACGAGGAAGGCAGCAAAAAACGGAGAGGCAGCAGAGAGACTGATGGGAGGGGACAGACAAGTTATTCTAGTTACAGACAGCTGACAGAAGCCCAAAATAAAAAAGGAGCCATCTAATGCGCTTCCATTCTGCAGCCACACTCACAAACCATAAAAACACACACACACACACACACTGTTAAATACTTTCACACTCCGACTGGTTCTTTAGGAAAATAATGAGTTGACGTCACTCTGAGTTAATATTGTGTTTTATTGTGTTCCCATAGAAAGAGTTGTTTCCTATGATCACATTTCATAAAAAAGAGACACAATGTAAAAACTGACTCTAGTGTAGTAATAAATATAAAACGTCGTTATGAGATAGAAAAAGTCATGGGGGGGCGGGGCTACAGAAAAAGACACATCAAAATTGACCTGAAACTGGAAGAGCTCATTGGTTTACACCTCTACAAATATAGTCACACACTTCATCTGCAGACACACAAACACTCACACACACATCCACACAATGCCATTATACAAAAGCTGTCACACACGCACAATGCAGCATGCACGTTTAAAAGTCCAGCTGGTCACGTTTGAGGGGAGAAAGGCGCGGTGAGAACACAGGAACTAAGACTATAGTGTATATGTGACATGCTAGATACGGTTACCACACGTCTTACATGGTGAGGCTAACGGCGACGCTGGAATAAAACTACAGATTGAAATCTCTCCCAGCGCTGACAAAAGCAGAGGGGTGATGCACGTGGTGATGCAGAACGGGGGAGGCTGGAAGGATGAAAAGTGAGAAGTGCTCCTGCTCATTGTCGCTCGTAGACCCTGGTGCATATCACGTCGTCCGCTCTCATAGTCTGAAAAGAAAAGGAGGCCGGTGAGGACTCGGTGTGTGCGCTCGCTCGCACGCACAGCCTGGAAAAAAACAATCATCTGCAATTTGTTTTAAAATTAAAGCTGTTTTTATACGGCAGTAATCATCGAACCTCAGAGTTTAGACTCTAAACGTCAGGCAGTCAGCAGTTTAGAAAACAACAAAATCCCACAGTGCCAAAATGTTTTGCACAACTATTGTTCTTGCTGGATTACTGGAGTAAACAAACTGTGCTCAGCAAAACGCTCCAGGAACCTTAAATGTGAACTCACTGCCAGCCGTCAGTCAAACATCTGAGCTGAGAGGCTGTTTTATCTTTTGCATTTCTCTACAGAGAAGACTGTCAAAGGTGCACATTTCACTGTCACACAAACTATTTTACTCATTTAAATGTTTAGTTGGATCCAAACCAGCTTGTTTTTAAAGCACACAACAAAAAATGAAAAAAGTCATTATCTTTTTGCCCAGATCTGATGAGAGAGCTTTTATCAGCTGTGAAATTACAAACATGGCCATTATGCATTTTCACGACTTCAAAATACTGCCTGCAATCTCCACAGTTACTGACTGATCTTCTGCCAGGAGCATAATTAGATTGCATTTTTTTGCTTTTTGAAGAGAATTGATATAATTAGACAAGCTGAAGACAACACAGACTGCAGCCTTCAGCTCACAGTGTAATTTTGTTGCGCAGATAAGGCTTTAACAAAAATATACTGGTGGCAGCGAGCACACAGATATTGGCACTGGATGAAAAGAGCAGTAAGTACTCATATGGTAAAGACTCGTGTGCAAAATTGCAGGTAAAGAAGTGAAAGTCATTTTCAAGATGGAAGATGATACTGCAACAAAAAGTGTTGCAAACTGAAAGTATTCAGATGGTTCACAGATTTTGCTGTCGACATTCGGTATAAATTCTGGATATAAATTAACATAAAATGCCTGAGATTTGCAAAATAACCACTAGTCTTAAATCAAAGGTTAACATTTAATTTTATACTTTGATAATTTCACATACAAACTGAGTAAGAAATGTGATTCATTAGTAGAAACAGTTGCGAACTGAAAGAATATCAGCTTACACTAATGTGGGTTTTGTGTCTCTGTAGCAGCTTTGTTACAAACAAACAAACCCACGAGGACAACGACATGGACTGACCCAGAGCAGAGTTCAGTGAAGTGTGGTCACGCTGCTTCTACTGCGAACAATCAAAAGAAACCTGCTCTGAATTTTAGCTAAACACACTTTATTCATCTTCTAACAATTGCCGTCATCAGCACGGGGAGTTTGACGACTCAACATCTACAATGACTCGACTGAAATTACTTGGAAAATGAACCTTGAAAGTGGATTCCCTCTCATGTTGATGACAAAGTTTTCTAAACATTTCAAGCTTCCAGTAACTGGAGGAGTTTTGTTTGGCGCTTTTATAAATCCAGTCGGACTCAAGCTTTCGTCTCTGCAGGTAAAACTGCTTGTACAACATGACCACATTGTAGTTTCCCAGTCTGGCTCATTGTTTACTCCTTTAAGTCTGAAGTCTTTACCAGGATCAGCTTGCCGTCACTGGTGATCTCGCGGGTCCAGGACGTCTTTGGTCCTTCTCCTTTCTGCAGAGTCTGCTCACAGCTGATCTTACTGTCTGTCTCCCAGCAAGGAAAACTCTGCAGACAAAGACAGTGTGAAGAGACAAAACCATCAGATGTGTTAATGGCTGGAAATCCAGCTGAATGGAGGCAGAAGTGACTCTGAGACAGAACCATAACTAGAAATGTTTGAGGAGGCCGCGTGATGGAGCTGGAACAGGGGGAACACTGAGGGGTATAAACTAGTGATGTGCTGGTCGTTAGTCAAGTGAGTTGTAGGTGGGTTGTACATGCTGGTTTTGGAGACGGATGATCTGAGGCCTCTGACTGAAAGGGGGAAGATTGAGGACAAAGGGGAAATGAAGTATGAAAAAAGAGGAAAGAGTGGAAGTTGAAGGAGGTTATGGAGTGTGAAGGAGTTCAGTGTAGCACGAGAGGCTCCTCAGAGACCAAGGGAGGAGTAAATCTGTGTTATCAGTCCAAATATGATGAAAAGCCAAATGAAACAGATTGATGTAATCTGGACAGCTTTCTCGCCATACACCCATTTCTGTGCATGTGTGTGTGTGTGTGTGTGTGTGTGTGTGTGTGTGTGTGTGTGTGTGTGTGTGTGTGTGTGTTGCTGTATACCGTGCAGGGACGTCCGTCCACTGTGCTCTCGTTGAACTCCTGGCCCACAGTGAAGGTAATGTGAGTGGTCCGGACTGTGGTGGAGGTTTTGATCGACAGCGTCTCTCCGTCCTGCGTGATCTCCACCAGCGGCTTGGACGCCGCCTTCACTGCAATCTTACGCAGCATCACGTTGACGCCTTAAAAACACAGGAAATGAAATTTGAAAAACCTACAAAAGGAGAGTTCCATTGAACACAGAATCAAGCAACTGCTTGTGTGCTGCTGCTGCTGCTGCTGCTGCTGCTGCTGCTGCTGCTGCGTGGTCACAGAGCGCTCAGCAGAAGCAGCAGCCTTGCGATGCACATCTGTATCTCGTAAGGATTGCAAAAGAAGGACCTGAGTCACATGACAATCCATCCCGGCCCAGCTGCTTTCTTCTCAAACTTAATTATTTTTGCACAAGTACAAAGAAACAATCACAAAGTCAGGTTACTCTGGTTATCTGGATTCACTACATTGCAGCCAGAGAAGTCCCTGTTTTTAGCTTGGATGGACAGCAGGTGATCTTATCACGAGTGTGACTGGCAATAATAAGAGAGCGCAGACAAAAGACACAAATGTCGATCACCAAGGATGAAAAGGGACTTTGTGAAGGAAATTCTGACAAACCGAAGAAAACATAACAAGATCACTCAATCTTCAGTAAGATATTTGTTGTTTTTGTCCAGGTTTTGTGCCTGTTTTGTCTGTCAAAAATCGATTTTACTTTTGTTTTGTTACAACTGCCTCACAAACAGCACTGTGAAGTGAGCGTAGGCGTTTTGACAGAGAGCTGAAACAGAAACATGCTTGTCGGATCCTGCATATCTGAAAAGGAGGGATTGAGAAGCTGTGGATACTGCGTGGGAAAAGAGAGGCAGCGGAGCACAGACTGCTGTGGAGGGAGGGAGAGTAAAGAAGGAGGGGAGGGAAGAAGGGGGAGGAGGGGGAGCCAGAGCCACACGGCGGGGCAATGGTCTGTGTATGGTGTGTGAAGATTTCTGTCCAAGTGTGAGGGGAAGTGTGTGTACGTCTCCTGAGTGTGTATCTACCAACGACTTGGGTTTCACACTTCTCACCTCTCGCACATTCCCACCTGTCACCAAGTGTAAATATATACACAGAGAATTGCACTGTCATTCAGCATGCAGGACCCTCAGCGTGCACACTGTACGCACTGTAAGTAGGGCACAGGTTGGATGTGCATCGTCATTGTCCAGAGTGTGTGTGCGGTTATGCAAACTGCAGTGTTTGAAACTCTGTGTACGGAACAAATGAGGAAACACCTCCAAGCAGCTGATCATCAGCTCTTGCAGCTCATTAGAAGTTTTTCCTTGTTTAAAGGGAATATTGTCATTTTACCAGCATCCTTACAAGTGATGCTGTAAGTAAAGATTATTTCTGTTTGCTGCTTTTTGGCTAAGAATTAGCTTCCTTTAGTTAGGAATGAACTACTTCATTCACTTTAATTTAGAAAACTATGGCTGGAAGAAGTTTTTCACCAGTGTGAATTAAAAGCAGTTTGGGTTCTTGTTTGATGTTTGTTGTTTTTTTTTTAATACAAATAATTTTTCTCGCTTGTGCAATGCGTTTGTCAAATTGAATGACTCCAGTGACACTGTAAAGGCCAGTAAAACTGACCCTCAATTAGTCTGCAGGCTTGAACTCTCCAGTGCTGGTCTGGGGACCATTTGGGAGCAAGGGCGGGGGGGCGGGGGGGGGGGTTCTCCAGTAACCACCAGTTGTTGAAAGTTTGAAATTACCTCAATGTGTTTCTGTGAACCTGCAACCAACAGGCCTGATTTCACAGAGATCTGAGTGGCGGGGCCACGCATGGTCACTGTTAGACAGACTGTCAGGGTCAGGGGTCAAAGAGCAGAGGCCAGAGGAAGCATTTGGGACGCAGACGGAAGACGAGGCGAGAGGGAGGAGAGGAGGAGCAAGGAGAGGAAGAGAGGATGGATGGATCGAGGAGGGTCGTGGGTGCTGCGTGACAAGCTGCGTCCAGCTGTGCTTTGCCCCCGATGTTGTTGGGAATCACGGGGGGCATTCCTCTCTGTCAGCCATGCCAGTGCAAAGGAACATTGGAGGAACACATGCTGTGCCGTGTGAGTGAGGCGAACAAGTTTAAATGCAGTTTACTGAAAGGTTTGTTTAGTTTGTATGGTTGTTTGAATCCTCTCGTTCCTCAACGCTGCCATTTTCCTCCTCCATCTTCTAACAAACGGTTTCAAAAAAGTGATGGAGACAAATAATAGTTGCAAATGAAATGAAGAAAATTAGTGCATCAAGCCTGTATGCTGTTGTTGAGTAATGGCTTTATAATCATCATAATAGAGCTATTTAGCATCTTTTTTTAACAACTGTATGATCAGCATAGTTGCGTGTGAGAGAAAAAGCAGAGCTTTGTTTGGCTCAATCTTCAGATCTTCCCCTTCGCGCTGCGTGCTGACACGGATTCCAGGTGCACTTTGGCAAGACTGTCCAAGTCTGAGGAGAATTGGTTCCTAACGACAGACGGCTGTGACGCCGCGCGCGCACACACGCGCGCTCCAGACACGCACCAGCGAAGTGGCGCAAAACGCAGACAAAACGGGGGGTGAATGTGAGCAGCAGCAGGTGTTCGCCTCTCTCTCTCTGTCACTTCAGATCATGATGCGACTGTTCTGCACTGTATTGTGTCATAACGGTCCTGCTCATAACGCGCGCGCACAGTCCGAGGTTGTGACACAGACAGATGTGCCGCCGTTTGTCTCTATTGTGTTCGCGAGGGAGGCCAAAAGGGGAGATGAGAGAGAAAAGGGGTGAGGCTGGCTTGGGGCCAAGCACTGAGTTTTGGGTTCTGCAGAATGACAAAGACCCCCCACCCATGCAGAAGCCCACCGGGTGATCATCGCTGGTGCAGAGAAAGAGCTGACCTACAATGTGGTGAGAAAGCTACAGTTTGAGGTGACGCTTCGGCTCTGTCTTTATCCTGGCTAAATAAGCCCGGACGTCCCAAACGAAGCCTGCGTCGCTTCAAGTTTGAGAGGCCACATTTGTGACACTTTATAAACTTCATCATCCAGTCACTTACCCAGTGTTTTCAAGAGTTCCTCGAAATTTTCAGAGCTCTTCATCTCCCAAGTGCCGGAGAAATCTGGGATTTTGCGCTCCATTTTCGTCTCCAGGTAAACTGTTGATGAGTCGAGGTGAACTGTCAGGTCCAAGTCTGCCGGTTGCGCTGCGCCGGTGTCTGAGTGCGTCTGTGCGTCCACAATGCTCCAAAACCTCGTCTGAGTGCGTGAGCGCGCCGGCTGGTGTGACTCTGCTTGTCCACGAGCCTCCGTCCTGAGTGGCCAACTGTCAGAGGTCGTATCTCATCGATGCACCAGTGCGCGTTATGAGCCGCTGCGCCTCAAATGAATGGCACGGAAAGCGAAGATACTTGTGTTGTGCTGTACACGCCCCTTTTTTGTAGGGACACGCCCCGGAGGCCAACAGATTACAGGCAGAGGGCCACAGAGATTCAACCTGACCACGCCCACAAGGCAATATTTGCACTTCAGAGTTGCCCATGAAATCAGCATTTGGGGCTTGAGGCTCTTCATAGCGCTCACCTGGAATCAGCCAAACCGAGTGCACAGCGACCACCTGCAGCGCAGCGGTGAACCATCTGGATCATTACCTCTGCGGATAGCTGTTTGTCATTCCATGCAAAATGATTCAGGCTGCTTGTCTGCAGCCACTGCTGTTCTAGCAAAACAGAGAGGATGTAGTCAGGCAGCATGTTGACAGAACATGTCGTCTTGGCAGGGCGGTGCGAAGGAAGAACCAGTCAACTGGTAGACTGGCAGACTGAATGGAGGGCGCGCTCCGACTGTGTGTGCCTGTGCGTGCGTGTGTGTGTGTGTGTGTGTGTGTGTGTGTGTGTGTGTGTGTGTGTGTGTGTGTGTGTGTGTGTGTG
>JAUESF010000008.1:3477577-3488466 GCA_032274765.1 Malacoctenus tetranemus
TTCAGATGTAAATGTCGAGGCGTTGGGAGTAAATAGGACTCCTAACTGAAGTTGCACCATTATGTGAAGCTTTGTCACTGTGTTATTAACACTGAGCACAAACTCCTCACACAGACTTCATGTGCAGCTTGTTAGAGGCTGCAGGGACGCTGAAATTCATCACGTACACGTCCAGTGAGCAACAAACGGCAACACTGAAGGCTTTGGGATTAAAGCATTACTTCTCTTAGTATTGACTAGTGTTAAAGAATGTCTACAACACTGGCAACATTGTGGAAAGATGACAAGTTAACACATATGGAATAAGTAGGTTTTTTTTTCCTGTTGCTGGAATTTCTTTCAGCAGAAACACTCTAAGAGTTCAGTTAAATGAGCCCAGGAGGATAAGTGGCTGTGAATGGCCGGTTAAAGCAGAGACGTGATGGGTCGTCTAACTCTACGTTTTGAGGTCAGAGGTCATGATTGTGAACAGTGACCTGGGCATGGGAGCAGGCCGGTTACTGGGCAGGACGTCCCAGCTAGAGGTAGAGCTGTTCACAAGATCAGAAGACAGAATCGCCACATCAGAAGCAAAATCACAGAATGGACATTTCAGACGGACGGTGTGCAGCCTCTCCGGACCCTCAGTCCCGTTTCATCCTCGCAGTAGAGAGCAAAGTGCACATGACAGATTTAGACGAGTGGTTTCCAAACTTGGGTTTTAGGGGCCCTTTAAGCCTGTAACACAGGATCAGGATCTCAGTCTGGCAGCTCGTTAACAAGAGCAAGGGAGGGTTTAAATTGTGACCGGTCAGATTTGTCCATCACTGCATTTCCCAAAGACGGACCGAGCAACATGAGGGTCCGGTCTGCACACACGTTGAAGCACATTCACTTGAACTTGGGGAACCACCGAGTTAGGCAGCAAAAAGGTTAAATCACTTGTTGGTGGGAAACGCCCACCACACACTTCCATCATTGGGTGATTATGGGAGAAAGCAGGAATCAATGAATCTGGAAATCATATTACTGCAGCAGAGGATATTATCCTCCGTGCTGATCTCTCAGGTGCTTCCAGCTTTGTAGCGCTGAAATATTACAAAGAGGATTATGCACTGACTGACATTTCTAATAAAGCCCGATCAGCACAGAGCGACAAAATCTCAGTGAGATTTGTTTTTTTTAGGAACTCAAACAGATGAGCTGGAAATGTACAACTGTTTGGCTCATTCTGTTCTAGTCAATAATTTGAACTACATTTACAAAGTTTGCACGAACACATGTCCTCCCATTCAGATCCATTTGTCACCTTGGTGTGTTCAGTGAAAACTGATCGGATTTCTGTCTCCCAAAATGCATCATTCAGAAGCGATAAAGCAGTATTTTGCCACTTTTATGCAAATCGTCCTCTGTTTTCATGTTGAGATCAGCACTCAGGATTTCACTCAAGCACAATAGGAAAAAATCACAAGCAGTCAGTGGGAGCTGAGCATCCTTGTAAGTAGTGAGATCAGGTAAACCACCTGTTTACCGCGACTGTTTCACGGTGAAGGAGTCTAAAGAATCTGCCAAGACAAAAGAGGTACAATGAGAAGCAGCCGGGTTCCTCCACAACAATGGCGTCGCACATTATTCTGCTGAACATCCAGTTAAAGCTCAATAACAGTGGAGAGGCGACGGTCTGCCCCCTGTCAGAGTGCAGGCAGCACCGCAGCACAGCAGCACAGCAGCACAGCCGGCTGGAGCGACAGAGCAGCAACGCGGAAACCCTCCTCACCGTATCGTCTTCACGATGAAGCGCACGATCACTGCCAGTCCCACACAGCCGCACATCACTCCAATCACTATGGCTGTGACTTCACCTGCAGCGAGAACCACACAACACTTCACTCAGGGCTCCGTCTTCAAAACGAGTCTTTTTGGTAACAAGATAAGAGGCGAGAATATAATGAGTTGAGCCTGCGAGTCGCTAAAAATGAACATGAAAAAGACTTGTGGTCTCACCAGACGAGAGCTCCTTCCCCGATTCTACAAAAAACACATGATTATATTGTTATTATTGTTGTTATTATTGTCAGAGAGAACAAAAACAAACTTGTTTTTAATCATTGTGTGTTGCGGTTCAGACGGAGTGATTGGTGAGTTTATCTGAGCTGAATCTGCTGTTCAGCTGTTTGAACGTGTTATGACTGCGGGGTGTTTGACAGCAGTGCTGATATCATGGGCCTTCCAGTTCAGTCACTCACTACAATGAGCACTTTACACAAATTCTTTCTCCTTTGTCTTTGTCCAACACTCTGTCTCCCTCTTCCACCTCTTTCTCTCTCCGTGTCCGTCTCTCTTTCCCTCTGCCGTTTTCCTCAGTTCGACTCGTGTGATAACAATGGAGTCAGTGTTTGGTATTTGAAAATCCTTTTCTCTAATCTGCTCACAAACAAACACAGCTTGCTCTTTGCAGCCATTCCCCCAGCGTTTCCTTCGCTCTCTCTCCCTTTAAACCTGCCTTCCTAAGGCTCTTTCTCTCAGACAGATTCACTGGTAATTGTTATTATTCCTACATTCCACTGTTCTATCTCGGCATGCATTGTACTAATTGCGAGTCCAGGCCAATTGGCCACCCACTGGCATGTTGTTGTTGATTGTGTTACGAGCAGCAGGTTCGCCTTACACTCCACCAGCACGGAAGTGCAACACTCGAGTTCAAAGCAGATTGACTGTGACCTTTTGCAACCACGCATTTTCTCAATCTGAAAGAATAACGTTTGAAAATGTACTGATTACATTTTGGACCAGCAGGGCGGCACTGACACAAACAATAAAAACATTAAAACAACAGGCCGAGTCACAAGTTTGCCTGTAAATGTCTCACTGCTGACCTGTGCTCGTCTTTTATGTCAGCAGGAAACGACAACCAAAATAATGAGCGGACTTTATGTGCCCCTGAAGGATGATTTCTCCCTCTGACCTGCAGAGAAGGAGGCGAAGACGGCTCTGTGGTTGAGTGGCTGCGTTATCCGGTAGTTGTCCTGCAGCAGCATCCTGTCGGGTTCTTCAGCTTTACTGGAGTACAGCATCGTCTCCATCCTCAGCAGCTGGAGCAGAGGTATGAGACACACAGCCGGGTTTACAGTGAACCTCAGGAGCGTCACATGTTAAACAGACATATTTATCTGAATGGAAGACTCTGACTCAAACAACTTTGCTCAACCCAGACGGAACAATTGATTTGTATCGAGAGAAATTTAGAGCACTTCAGTATTTACTAGCACACTTTTCTTACTATTCAGCCTGTTGTAAGTCTCTATTGACAGTCTTTCGTACAAACAAAATAACTGTAAAAGAGAAACAGAAAAAAAATCATCCTAGATTTGTGAATTCTCAAATTATCGTCCATCAGAGATTTATTCATGCTGGTATTAACAGTCCTTTCAAAGGTAAAGTTAACTCAACCAAACTTAACTTCTTAATGATCTCCATCCTCATGTGTTTCATAAAGTCTTTTTGAATTTGTAAGTTAATTCAAATTTACCTTTTCAATAAGTTTTGCAAAACTGAGTGTGAATGTGAAACGCTATTAAAGATAGAAGATATAGTTTTCTAATTAGAATTCATGAATTTTAGATTTGCTTGGGAAATATTTGCCATTTTTCATCAATGTTTAAAAGATGACAATGATGAAATTGAGTCAAAACTTGTAAAAAGAATATTTAAAAAGTTTAGCTCCAGAAGTGAAATATGGATTATTACAGCGAGACACTTTTATTTCAAGTTGACTTTATTCTGCCGACCGCTGATTCGAGGTGTCCCAGTTTCCCTTCTTCACGCTGCAGACACGACGCGTCTCAGTGATTCAAACCGACCTGAGCCTTTGAGATCTGGACCCTCTCGTGGAACAGCGTCCAGATGACGCTCTGGTAACAGGGCGGTGTGGTTAAGGAGCCGTTATACCGATAGTAGCGTCCCAGGTCCTTTGGGAGCAGAGACTGGACGTCAAAGGCAGGAATGTACACTTTCTGCTCTGAATGAAAAGAGGAGGAAAAGAAAGGTTCAGCAGCACAAAGAAGAGAGAAAGTGAATATTCTGATGCAGAGAAAATCCTTTTTATACAGTTCAACTGGTAATAACAGAAATACAGGAACAGGCGGTGGTTGAAGAGTCAGTGTGAGGCTTACCTGCGTGTCTGATGCGGCTCAGGTAGTTCAGGATGTTATCAAATGCAGGGTTCGTCTCCTCACCTGTCTGAAAAATCTCCACTCAGCCCAGAATCTCTCTCAGAAAACGTCGGCCATGATGCCAAACAAGCAGCGTGATTACCACAATGAGAATCCCCAGAACAGCCAGGCCGTCCCTGTGGGTCATGGCTGCAGACATGTTGGGGTACAGCTCAGAGTTGAAGTGCACCACATGGAGCTGCAGGGAGGAGGAGGAGCACACGGTGGTTCTCCAGTCACACTGATGCAGAAAGATAGAGACGGAGAGGCCCTGTGCCCCCCACCCACCCCCACCCACCCAACAGCTAACGGTTGAACAGAAATAGAGAGGGACAGAGGGACGGAAACGGACTGCGTGCAAACGTTTGTCTGGGAGGCCGAATGAAACCACCGATCGAGCGCCTAATTGTGTGATTATGTAACGGGGGCACTCATGCATGTCAGGTTCCTTCTTTTAGTCATTTTTGGCCTTTTCTTGGTCACATCAGCTCAGCACGATTGGAGCGTCTCTTTGCGTCAGCCGCTCGTCCCTGAAGACGCCGGTGTGTTGGCAGAGCTGGACAGTGACAGATGGGCAGGAACGGCGGCGCAGACACGAATCCCCCCCTCCCCTCTCCCCCCCGTCTTCCTCCATTCTCTCCCACCTTCCTCCACTCTGAGCCAAGTTTTGGGCCGGTTGGATTTCTGTGGTCCTCCTGTGGTGCTTCACTTCTTATCTTTATTATCTAACAATACATTTCCAGTCTGTTGTTCTTCCCTCTCTGCCGCCCGTTTGTTCGGAGATGTGGCTTCAGTGTGTAGTTTCCAGCACACAGAATACCAGGACTGAGTCAACAGAATGAGTGTGGGGTGGGTGGGTGAGGGAGGGGGGGTCTCTAGTACAGTAATAGAGGAGAAGAGGAAGAAAATGGTCCAGCAATCTTGCTCGGCGTAGAGAGAAAAGCCATAATGCATTCGGTAATCTCCAAACAGTGCGCAGCCGTCCCGCCCTGTCGGCTCACCGCTCCTCATTTCACTCTGCATCTTGATGAGGCCCAAACGTTTGTCGCTGGAAGTTATTGTGATTAATTACCTGATAATCCTCATAATTGTTGCATCACTTCGTCCTTGACTTGTTGAGGGAATGATTGAGAAATAAATTACATTTTCAGAGGCGAAGACGATCTCATCAGTTTGGTTGTCAAGTTAACGTTTCGTCACATATTTGATTAAATATGGTGAAGACAAGCAGGAAGAGACCGAGTTTGAGGAGGAGAGGACAAATAAACCTGCTGGTGGAGAATTGATTTGAAAAATATCAAATCTCCTTCCTAATATCAGCAATAACACATTTTTGTAACAGCTCTGAAGTGTCATTTTTTCAACTTCAATTTGCAAAATCAGCAAAGCAAAGTGTACATTTTTTTTTACCAATTACTCGTTTTAATGTACAAGATTTCTTCTCTTGAATTCAAACAGAAAGTATGTGTTACAATATTTCATCTGATTGAGCTTAAAGTTTCCCATCAGAATGTTTATCTAGAGGGAACATGTCACCTTCTGTTCAAACTGATCCTTTCAGCATCATTCCTGTTTCATTCAGTGCCATCTTTCTCTTCACCATTCCTCCTGGTTTTGTATATTTGAGAGTGTGTTCATGTACCTCTGCGTCTGCACTCAGTCCGTTGATAGTGTGTTCACTGCCCCCGTGACTCGGACCGCCGCTGCCCCAGTGAAGGTGCATTTGTACGGCTGTAAAGAGCCACGGCAGCCCGCTGAGTCCCATCCATTCTGGTAGGTCGATGACGACTGAGGGAGAGAAGAATAAATCAAAATGGCACAATTTTCTCTTTAATTTCAACAAAACATCAGGAAGCCGCATGATGACGAAATGTGTTTTTTTTCTGTCCTTTGGTTGTGATTGTTCTCCCAGTGTAATTACTGGTTTGCTGCCAGGGTTTGTTTGAGTGCAGTGTAAACAGCTCAGCCATAATGCTGCTAAAATACACAGCAGAGGGTCCCGTTGGGAGCAGGGAGGCGGTGTGCTGCCATAGTTACCTGTGTGTCCGTTATTGTGCAGGACGAAGGGGTTGTTGCCGTGCTGACTGTAGCCCAGCGGGGTCACGGGGATCAGGCTGGTGTCGTATTTAGTTTGGGTGGTTATCACATCAACCGGGGACTGGGAAGTGCCGCCGCATTGGGGGAAATACTCGGACCACTGGGACTGACCGACCAAGCCTTGGACAGAGGACAGACACAAACAGTGATGTCACCCAATCACACAGCCCACTGGTTCCCCGTGGGCCAGTGAAAAGCCCCCATTGATCGGCTTCTAATTAAGCTGGACAATTCCTCCTCTATGGGTTCACAGCCTCACAGCACAGGAGTGAACAATGTGTCTGATAAATTACATATCTCATAAACATGAACATACACAATCATTTTTGAAATGTTTGTGTTCAATGGACACGTTTGACTTTATGTCCTTGAAATACCTTAAAAACTGATTTTGACGTTTTCTGACCCTTTTCTGCATATTTGCAATGAAAAAAATAACTAAAAAATATCTTCAGCCATCCAATCAAATTTCAAACCGATGCTCTACCAATAGAAACATCAAATAATATATAAAAACACAACATGACGAGTTTCATTCACTGCTGAATCCTTTTGTTGCACCAAATACGCCACAGAAAAAAGGGAATGATTATCCACCTCACTGTGAATACTGATAAAGGGAATGAGACACAGAAAGTAACAGACATGACGTTTTTCCTGCATCCTGCTAACATGGCCCTTTTGTTTCTGTGGGTAAATTAACCAGCGAATATATAGAAAAATTCTTCTTTATCAAAGGTCCAAAAAAAAAGCAGCTTTGTATTTTTGAAAGAATTTTGTTCTACGGGTGAAAAACTGGAAAGGTTTAAATCAATTTAGATTTTTTTACGTGAATTGTTTGAATTCCAAAATGGCAGAAAAATAAAGATTAAAAAACAAATCTAGTTTATGTAGATTTTCAGATGATTTAGTGTATTCAGCATGTTATACTTGTAAGTTTGGCATCTAATAAAGCAGGACTTCTCCTGTTTACTTCTACAGGAGATGTGAATCGACGAACACTCACACTATTAAATGAGTCTATATTTAAAATCTAGTCATTGAGTATTTTTGCAGAACAGAACATATTAAAGGTGTGAACGATTTCTAATGTAAGAGGTGGACAGAGAGAGTTCCAGATAAAGTAGCAGAGGGAGAAAAGGAGTGATCACGGTGTACATTGGATGAAAAAAGGGAGAGACTGGTCTGCTCAGTTGCATGATAAAAGAAAGCTGAAAAAAAACAGTCTGGGTGAAAACAAGAGTGACAAGTGAGTCCAAGAATGTGAATTTCAATTGTAAAGAGAGGAATGCTTTAGAAAACAGACCCATTTACTCCCTCTGACACGGTTTCTCTCCCAGAAATCTTCGGCCCATTTTGCAGCAGCATGTTTGCGAGCCACGGATGTTGTATTTGGTCATAACGCCACACAGCTCATTAAAACCAGCAGCTTCTTCCACGTTAACACAGTGAGTATGGGAGGCCCAGTGTGCATCTTGGTCATCTCTCTTTTTTTTCCCACATTCGCACACAATTAGAGGAGGGAACCCTCCGTCAGTGATGTAAACATGCCACTGCCTGTAACCCCCCTTGCACCTCTAATCTGACCCCGACCCTCAACCCCTCGTTCCTCCCTGCAGCAAAGCTCCGCACCACGACCCCACTTCAAAAGTGAGTCCCGCTGTCCTGCCACCGGTTGTCATGGAGGTCTCCATGGTGACCAGAGGCCGAAATTTTTTGACCCTCCGCACCCGCTTTACCACTCCTAGCATGCTGTTCACGGCCTGAATGCAGCTTAGAACAAAGACGCACATGCAGATTCGCTCTCTGACGGCCTGAAGAGGTGAATCACCGAGTTTGGCCAAACTGTCTGAAGTGCTGAGGCGGAAACATTTTACACAACACATAAAACCGACTTCTGTTCGACGCCGCATCACCCAACGCAGTAACACACGTCGTCTGTCCGAGTCTATGAAGGGTTCCCAATGGTGTGCAAGTTCATAGAGAATAGTGTTTGTTTACAGCTGGATTTTTTTAAACGTAGTCGTTCAAGTTGTTATTGGAGGAGATGCAAACTTGAGAAATGACTTTTGCATCACTTACTTACTCTGTCCTCATAAAGTGCACATAAGTTTTGAAAGGCAGCGTGGCAGTGACACATTAGCTGACCTGTCAGCTCGGTGTGGCTCAGTCTAATGATCAGTTCACAGGTTGTTGTGCTGATGCTACACCAGTTAATGGGAGGAATATGCTCCTTCATCAGAAAGTGTTGGTGCCTCTTGCTAAAAATTAACATTCTTGGTCATCCACCACAAGGAAACGCAGCAGCTGAACAGCTGAGATAAACTAACTGAATAAAGGAAGCTGGTCTTATTTAGGCTGCCAACACCTGAAGTCATCCCAATGACTTATTTCAAAGTAACTTAAGGTAAAAAATTTTATGTTATGAGGAAAACAAGGTTAGTTTGAGAATAATGAAGCACTCCACCTTCAGCTGACAAGAGTTTATGGAAATAGTGACCTTCAGAACAACAGCTTGTCTCATGATTTTGCCACCAGTTGGTACTTTAGGGAGAAAATCAGCATCTCTGACCAAAGCAAAATACTCACAGAACTTTATTAATTGTAACTGTGCTACTAATCTCTTAAAAGTAATCAGTTACTTCCAAGAACAGCTCTTAACTTTGTCATGTGTCATTCCTGACACTGCTTCTCTTTGACTGAGCTGACAACAAGGACTAATTGGACATCAACAAATCATCATGTTTGTGTTTAGATTTCACCAGATGTTGCCGGACGACGCACGTGCCTGCGTGTCCTTTGTGATACGACCTAAGCAGACGCGTACTGATGCCAAATGGTTCCAGGCAGTGCTGCGAAGGGTCGCTGTGCATTCTGCATGTACCATACATCTCAGTGTTGCCTTCGTGAATACATGCAGGGGGTGAAAATCTGTGTGCCCCATTCATTCCCACAATGTCATTGTCCACGACAGGCAGCTCAGTGTGCATCAACAACACAATAAACACATAGGTTATTGTGCACCGCAACAATACAGCGCACGATTCGGCATGCTTTAGCTTCGTCCCGTCCCATCTCGTCTCAGCTCAATACACACACACACACACACACACACACACACACACACACACACACACATACACACACACATACACACACACACCCACCCACCCTTGTGCACCTGCCTCCCTCCACTATCCTTAATCTCTTTTTTCCCTCTCGCTCTCTCTTTCTTGCGTTTTTCCTCTTTATCGCCCCCCACCCCTTCATCATCTCTGTGTGACTGCTGTGCTCATGCCAGCTTGTTGAACTGTAACTAATACAGAGAAAGTGGGAAGGGGAGGTAAGTAGGGTGGGAGATGTGAGGTGGGGGGGACGCAAATTCCAAGGTACAGAAGCTTTTTCAAGAAGAACATTTCAGAGATTGGAGTTTAACGCGTGTTGGTGCGTCTGTAAGGAGGCGGCAAAGCGTCTGATCGAGTCGTTTCATTCATCCATAAAAGAAGAGGCGTACAGGATTACACACTCATCCCACATTAAGCTAAACAAAAACTCCACATGATGTTTGTTGCTCTTTTGAAACACAACTCCGCATTCACCCCCTCCCCAATTCTAAAGTTTGTAATAGTTTTGGATGAGTTTGTAAGTTACGTGGGTTATACAGGAGTAAATATCAAGATCATCAACCACATTCTGTCTGAGTTATTGTCTGCATCTGTTTTCTGATTAACATGCCTCTAAAACACGCTTTTCCTGCATAACTAACTTACATTTACAAGATGTTTCTCTCTCAGATAAAGTATGAGTAAAGTACAACTCACCCGAGTAGGTCCAGCTGGTTTCCTCTGAAAAATGAAATGAAATAGAAAAAGTTTTAACTCTCTATCTTCACAGTATTTGTGAAAAATACAACTGCTGATGGAAGTGAAAGCCGGTAAAAGAGTGAGTCCACTACAACAGTGAACCAGCAGAAGTTGAGTTAATCTGAGTTTCAGCAGCATCTTGAGTACTTTACAAATCCCTCTGTTACGTCTCCCGATGCCGACGCGTTCACCACTGAAACAACCCAACAAACTACCAAACACCAAAGTCAGAGCCAAAACCTCTCACATGGTGCCTGGTCCTGTGTTAATTAGGACCTTACCGGCAGCAGGAGCAGCTGGCCACTGGAAAAACACAAGTATTAGCAGGATAAAAAGACCAAAAGAATCCATGTTCGCCCTCTTTGCCCATACACAGAAATGAATAAAAGCGGCCGGAGATGAGGACCAAATGAGGGAGAGACAGAAAGAGAGGGAGAGAGTGAGCGGGGGGGGGAGAAAGTGACCGGGTCTGGTGATCCCACCTGCCACTGCTCTGTTTAACAGCGAGTGTTGACGTTACATGCTGGTTCCACTCCGGCATACGAGGCACCAGAGCAGCTCTCAGAGCGATGGGCAGGAAGCATGAAAGGAGGGAGCAAAAAGAAATAATAAACGTGTTGAGAAAGAAAACTGGAAAAGACGGGACTTCAAACAGAGACCACTGAATGAGAACTAATTTAGCTGTGGAGAAAGTGGTGAAGTGCAACAGAGAGGGTGAAAAGCAGAGAGAGGGAGCAAA
>JAUESF010000008.1:3488566-3502395 GCA_032274765.1 Malacoctenus tetranemus
TGAATGAGAACTAATTTAGCTGTGGAGAAAGTGGTGAAGTGCAACAGAGAGGGTGAAAAGCAGAGAGAGGGAGCAAAAGGGAGCCGAGTCAAGAAGGAAACTGCTGAGAGGCAGTGATGTCAATGATAGAATAAGGTCTGAGTGGGTGCAGGAGAAGAAAACACAAGCAAAGCAGCATTTTATCACTTGTTTAGACCAATGTAAGTTTTTCAGTTTTGTTGTGGATTTCCTTAAAATTCAAATAGTTTGAAAAAATAGGGAAAATGAATAAACCCCTCAAAAACCTTCAAAATGATCAGCGATCAAAATGTTGTAAATTAGACTTTTGATCACGAAATAAACAGTTTTAGCTTATTTATGTAAAGTGGGATTTGTGTGCGAGATTGTACTCAGATTTTGTGAGTATTTTGACCCTGTAGGTCAACATGTGTTGACGAACGATGCCATGGAAATGCACATCTATAGACAGTCAGAACCTGGTGTGACAGAACTAAACAGAAGGAAGAAAGGGAAATAATAACAAAAGAAAAGTGATTTAAATAAAGAAGTGAAATCAGGTGGTGATACAAAAAAACAATGTTTAAATTCTGTACTCATGCAGTGTGGATTTTTGTAAAGATGTTGTGCTTTCAAATCATTCTGAACAAACAAATCCACAGAAAAGGGTTGATAATAACTTCATAATTACACTGTTAAAGAATTGTCTCGCTGATACGTTGCCGCTCTAACCACCAGAGCTGCTCTGTCCTCACAGCGGTGTCCTGGCACACGTCTCTTTTTAAGGCGTTGCTCCTGAATGACTGAATGATTGAATTAGCTCTGATTGGCCTCTTAGTGTGATAATCAGAAATCAGCCATCATTGGTCTCTCCTGAGCTCTTCATAACACTGGACCCTCTGAACACTGAGATGAACCTGGAGGGCCTGAACACACAGTACGATCACGCCCTGTCACAAAGGCTTTCTTTACTGTGAGGTTAGAGCGCAGAGCGCCACAACGCCATGCTGCCATTTTCACAAAACCATGTGGTGATGAATAAATCAAGGCTGTTATTCACATTTTGTCTTCTTGGTTTCCAGAAATGAGCAGTTTGATGTTAGAATGTACTGAAGAAAGGCTGTATTCCTTTGCATCATTCTGTGTAAAAGAAGATGGTTTTCAAGCCTGTGAATTGCCTTTATTCTATCGGGTGTGTGATGTTTCTATGTGAAACAGATTACATAAAGGCTGAACATACTGTATGTTCTTTGCAGTCAGAACTTCAGTAGAGGTCGTTGTGGCCGCCAGAGGGCGCTCCCTCCACGTTCGCTCCACCAGGAGGAAATCCGCCCTAAAATGAGATGATCGTTACTCGTGTCTGTTAAATTGGCTGCTGCCCTTTAAGTGTAACTGTTGCCCCCTCGGGCGGCGGGGGACACAACGCCGATGGAGTCCCGGTCAAACGTTTCCGACCAGCTCCAGTCCGTTTTACTGTCGCCCCTGCTGAGCTGCACCACTGGATAAAGTTTGACGATGCTCCTTATTTATTTATTATCGCTCCTGCAGGTTAGGTAATCTCGTAGGGTGCATTTTCCTTTAAAAGCCGGCAAGCAAGAAGTCTTCTGATCTGAATTACATCACAGCGTGGAGTCAAGGATGTAGTTGAAACATTAGAATAAAACTGCAAAGGTTACATCACTCCCTGCATCATGTATGGAGGGAAGCGTGAGGCTCTCAGGCGACACAGACGGAGGAATGGACGATAACAACTAATCACTCTCTGATGGATTTTTGTTCACGATCCAAAGATTTTCAATAAGTTAAACTCTGATCATCATTGTTTCTAAAGTTGTTGTTTTTAATCTCAAGGTTTAAGTTCAGGGTGTCCATTCATAGATGGATGAATCTATATTGACGCATCTTAGTTTGTTTTTGTTTATTTTGTCTGCATCTCTACGTAACCTGATATTTCGCTAAAAATCAGTGCGATCACGTTACTGACTCGTTTCCACCCTCCGTGCTGGACTTCTTATCGCGTCTATTTAAAGCTCCGCTGGCGGTAGTTGGTGAGACTGGTGACGGGTGTTTCCAACACTAACTCCGGCTCTTTGGCTTCGATGCTCCGCTTTTTGTTTGCTCCCCGCCTCCTCCGTCTGCCTCCCAGCTCCATCTTTTCACACTGTGCACCGGACCGCTCAAACGTGAAGGGCTCCAGCCAAATTATGCAACAGCAGTCACCGTGGCCGGCCCCTCATTGGCTGCCCGGCTTTTCACCGTGGGGGCGTGGCCAGACCGTCCGCAGACACCAGTGGCTGCGCCTGCGTGGGGGGCGTGCCGGCCGATTTCATTCACAAATCCAGCTGCTGAGCATCTCTCTGACATGTGAAGATCGCTCCGTATACGAGGTGGCACACATGCCTCTGCTCCGCCAATATGAGCGGACATAGCAACTGCAGCCCCGCTAGCGACGGAGGAGGAGGAGCTTTGATCATTTCAGAGCATTTACGACTTCACTGTGACAACTCGTATGGTTTAATGTATTGTTTTATTGCTCAATAAAAAGCCTCAGCAGAGGCAGGAGACAGAGCCCAGGTTGATTTTCAGTCTGTAAAGAAGAATAAATGCATCAGTGTGCTGCCTAAAGAGGACCAGGGAGGGGATGTAATGGCTGGTAGCTTCTTATAACGTGAAGAATCAATTAAGGCTTCAAATCAAATCAGTTGTTTAAACAAGACGCCTGCTTGTCTCACATACATAAAGGTCCAGTCCAGGCTTGGAGGCACGCAACCAAACACTGTAACAGCCTCCACAATGTGTTTTTAATCCTATTTTCTCTTTTGCTTCACTTGAGGAAAGAAACCAAAAAGTGTTATCTTTTAATTTCAATTCCACCACGTTCAAACTCTTTGTTTGGAATTTTATCTCCTCCTGATTTTTATCTTTTTTTTTTTTAATCTGCTGACATGTGTGAATTTCCCCCCGTGGTTGGAATTTAAAGTGTCTACTCGTACTTTCCATGACGTGAATTTCAAATAGCAGTAAAATATTCTTTAATTCAGGGGCTGATGAGGGAGATGAAGGCGGGCGAACAGGTGCAGCGCAGCAAAGACAGAGCGCCAGTGTCTAATTGTTTCGCAGCCGCCGCGGTTTTCAGGTGAAACGTGATCCGTCGGCGTGGAATGAGGGAGAACGACGGTTTAGTGTGTGCTAAAGACGCTGCCTTCCCCCGGGCAGATTAGATTTCTGTTGTGGTGTCTCCGTCCGGTCACACCTGCTCGTGCCTTCGGCTCAGTGGGGACGTCTGCATTTTTTCACTCTAAGGCTCGCATTCTTTCACAGGGCACGACACCTCCGCGGTGTCATTGAGGAACCACCGGTGAGCAGGACCTGTAAACATTCAGCGATCCAGCTCCTCCAGCGTCCCCCCCCCACTGAAATCTAAATCATCTGCTGCACATGCCAAGAAGTCATTTGAGGACATAATCCTCAACATCCACAAACTGTTCTCACTACACCATAAACGCTGCGATGACAGCGATGGATTTATTGCCAGCGTGCATACATTGTTTTTATCCACAGTGTCCCAGTTAAGATTGGCTGAAAATTCTGCCTTAAAGACCCGCTGGAGGAGCTGCACTTTGACCCACTTCATCGACCAACACACCGTCCACAGGCTGAGACCCAACCCCACCACCCTTATTGGATTCTCAGGCATGTCAATACATGTGACAATAATAAGGCGAGGATGGAGGGGAAGGGAAAAACACTGAAGCCAGGTGGGGGGATGGGACTCTGGGGGAAGGGAGAAGATGGAAATGATGGGGGTGGTCTTCAGCACGCATGAACTCAGCGTAGGTTCACCGGGTTCGTGTGCTGCAGAGGAATGCTGTGGGGGATGGAAAGCTCTTTCAACCTTGTCAATGTTACGTATACAAACAGCAACCTTTTCCGTTGGTTTACTATTGCCAATGGTTAACCATTGTTGTGTCCTCACAGAGAGGGGTGGTGGTTTGTTGACCTGGTGCTGCGGTCAAAGTGTGGACTCTGCATGTTTACGACGCTCAAATACAGCCCCTGTCAATCAGGCAAAGGCACTGCCTTGTGTAGGTCCGCTGAGGAGAGGGGGTCAGTGGGTTCGTGTGTATGTTGTATGTTTAGTGGGGGAAGGGCTCGCTGCACGTACGCCATCCCTGACTTCAACACGCAAGGCAGGCTTAGAGGCAAACGCAGCTCCTCGTGCTTCACACTGATTTTTCGCATCTATAAATACCAGTAAGCCAGCCTACAATTAAAGTCTTAAAAGGGGGGGAAACACCAGTACGTATGATGGGTTTGTGACAGATGATGGAGCGTGCATGTGCGGTCTATGTATACTGGTTATACTGGGCGGCATGCTCCAAGCGGAGGTCAGTGAGTTTGCTCCATAATAGCCTAAAGGCACGGGGGAGGCTGCCTGTAGATCATGGAGGGAGAAAGCCCAGTTTCAGTGCGCTGGCCACATTCCAACCACATTTTGATGTTGTTGTGATATAAGTGAACATAAAAAAACAAGCACTCTGACAAGAAAACAGAATGAATAATTGAATGTGTAATGATGAATAAAAAAAATCTCCCTTCATCTTTTTCTCATGGTGACTTTGTTTTGCCTCTCCAGCCTGAACCTTCACCTCATGCAGGGATGTTTGTGACGCCTAATATCTTAATCCCAAAGCTGACGGATTAAAGAATATTCATATCAAATATTCTTTGAGAAAGCAAACAAAACAACAGCACAACATCACATTTGGATGAACGAACACACGAATGAAGGGGTTTTTTTTCAGCTGTAAAAGGAGAGAATAACGTTGGATTCAGAGACTGATTGGCGGGGATAGATTACATCGCTCGTTCCAAGCATTCCTACCAAACATACAGCATTTATAGGCCTTCGCTCCTATAGAGTTTTGAAGCACAACACAAGCCCGTTGATGATATTCAGCCTTAAGGATCCAAGAGAAAAGGGAATGTGTATGGCAGCATTATTGGCTGCGACCATCGAATCAGTGAGACGAGCAGGAGAGTTGTCGAAGTTGCCTGGAGACAGATTGTGCAGCATGAATTTCATGTAAGAGCCCTTTATTCCACCGTGTTGCACATGGGGAGGATTCCAGTGAAGAGGAGCTGTTGTTTTCCCCACCGATCAGCTTTCGTTCCCATTTACCACCGATACATAGGTCACTGTTCACCCTGCTGTATTTAGTGTGAACATTATAGGAGATGTGTTTTGGTGCCTGAGTTATGGACGGCTCGTAAAGCAGCGGGCCACCTCCGGGCTCAGGCACGTGAGACACCTCCGACTTATCTCACTGAAGATTAACAGATGCAAAACAACCGCAGACCCCCACCTCGGACCGCTTCCTGGTTATTGTTGTGTGTCTGTGATGTAAATGTCACAATCATTCACTCCCATTGAGCATTTCTGCGGTTTGCTTTGCATCGATTTGCTCATTTTCAGTTTGTCTTCTCTGAATGTTTGCTCATTTGTTTTGGCCTCACGGTGGTTTATGTGTGTCATTCTCTGCCCCATTTTGGACATTTCAGTTGGTAGTGTGCAGGAAATCTGGTTCTTTACCATCACATAGTTGGTGCTAAAGATTCCTGTCTGCTGGAGTGTTTTTGTGTCACATTTCTTCCTTTTCTCTTCTCATGTTGATCAGACACGTTGTGGCAATTCCATGTCTCCTTCAAATGGTTTGGAGTCACCTTCAGGATGGAGCATGTGGGCCGTCTGTGTCTTGGTTGTTTTGTGGGGGGAAAAAATCCAAATACATTAGTGAAATCTTAATGTCAGTTTTCATCATTTTGATAGTAGTGATTCATTCTGGGGTTACTGTGGGATCTGTATTGATTATGGGAAATATTCTGTGATAAGAGGAGGGTCTCTGGTTTCATGCTCGTGTCCTGATTTATGCGCTAAAATCCACCCAAAATGTTTTGGATTGGAAGAAGTGTCACGATGATTCGCGGGGGTCCGTTAGCGCTACATGCTTTGCAATTAAATCAGTTCTGGGTGGGTTGTGTTGCATAAGGTTTTCTCTTTTTTCCCGGGCGCGCTCACAGTGCAGGCGCGCATTTATGTTTTTGGATAGGGGGGGGGGGTCAGCATCTCGGTATGCATCAAATCGTATTGTACATCTTGTGCATCTCTCCGAGGGATGCGTAGTACGTCCGTGAGTGTGTTTACACCCGCCCGCTGTAGTAGAGCAGCCCTGCCCGGCACCAAACACACGGGCGACACATGAGTGGGCCGGGCCGAGGATGCCCGGGTCGCCGTCCACTCAGCTGCTCGAGGAGCGATCACTGGCTGCGGGTGTCAGCCAATGGCGCGCGCCGCCGCCGGGACGGCAGCCAATGGCGTGCGTGCAAAACGTGGGCACGTGGATTCGCGCACATGTTGACGCTCGTAAACTGGCTAGAGAAAGACTCGGCGGAGGCACAGACCGACGATCGGCCGGGCGGTGCGTACGTGTGAGAGCTGCTGCCGCTGCCGCTGCCGCCGCCGCCGCTGCCGCCGGGCTGCCTGATGCTGCTCCAGCCGCGGACTGAACACTGACGGAGCCGCCGCAAGTGGGAGAAAGAGCCATCACAGAGAGTTTATGGAAGCTGCTGTTTTATCCGAAAATACTGAAGGTAGGTGCTTCCACCAGCGCTTCTTTTTGTTCTGTGGTTTGGGCTCCGAAGTTGTCCGGCTGAGCCGGCGGCGTTTCCTGTCCCACTGTGCCCTCTTTGTCCCGCCGCTACGTTCCGTTGTTACACCCACAAACCAACTGCTCACATGTTGTACTGTCCCTCCGCCTGATTGTTCTCTGACCGGGGTTCGGATGCTGCCAGCAGCATGAAATCACACCATGTTCCTCCCGCACCGAGCGCTTCGCTTCCACCGCAAGTCGCGTTACTTCGTGCACATTTGTGGAACACTTTGTATCCATACGCGCTGTGCGAGTTCCTTTGGTTGGCATCGTGTTGCGCAGACACACACACGCGGGCGCGCGCACACACACACCTGAGACGCAGCCTCCTAGCCCATGTCTACCTGTGCAGGCTGTGGCGACACATGCACCATCCCAGCCACCCTATCCCAGCCACCCTATCCCAGCCATCCTATCCCATCCCAGGGTACCGGAGCCGACAGGGCGTGGACAGAAACAGAAGAGAGCCCAAATTGTTTGCTCTGTTTGGTGTTTTTGTTATTTTGTCTCGTAGTTCCGGCTGATTAATGCATGTAAACAACATGACATTTGCTTTTCCAGCCATCAGACGCACATTAAGTGGCGGCTGCTGAAAATGATGAACAGGTTTCATAAAGTCTGTGTGAAATGAGCTCTGCTGCCTCCCGTCGCCCGCGCCTCCTTTTGCTTGTGGGTGACTTCAAAATTGATTTGTTGTATCAATTCAAGTCCTGTTAGTCTGCTCACTAGTTCCTGTCTCCCCCCCTTCCTCTGTGGTGGTGGGATCAGAGACCAGCAGGCACTCGTAGATCACACAGACTGAGCAGGAAGGGAGGAAGACAGAAGACCAGGGAACGGCACATGGCCAAAGATACAGAATGTAAAATACGAGTAAGAGAAGAACGGCAGCAGCAGGAGGAGGAGGAGGAGGAGGAAGAGGGCTGGTTTGGAGAGGAGAGCAAGAGAGAGGGGGCACCGGGCTTGTGTGCATAACGAACAGGATGAGCTGAAGGCAGAGCAGAGCAAGATGAGAGGCATACAGAAATGCAGCCGGGGAGGAAAGAGAGTGGTTTGTGTGTCTGTGTGTGTGTGTGCAGAGAAGGGGGGGATGGAGAGCAAGCCCGAGACGGAGAGGAGGGGCGAGAGAGTGTACCGGAGGCTGTGGCAGAGAGAGAGAGGGAGAGAGAGAGAGAGGGAGTGCTTATTCTGATTTCACTACTCTACCAGCTCCCATCCCCCTCACATTTTACTCTCCTCCAGTCTCCAATCTCCTCAATGGGAGCCAGACATGCACCACCATTGTGTGCCTACTGCCTACCCCCAGTCCCACTCTGCACCATGTTTAACTAGGGCACTGGTATACCCACCATTTTGAGTAATAGGGCTCATTATTTTTGGTAGAGAGATAGGAAAATGGAGTATGGCCAAATGGAAAGGAATGAATTTGCGGCCGTGCCGTCTCCTTCTTGTGTGTTCACATTTGAACCAGCTTCCACTTGTGTACCAACTTCAGACACTCTGATTTTGTACAGCCATGTTCCAACCCTGCTTTTGTTGTGTTAACTCTCCTGATAATCCCTCTGCTGCCGTCCCAACAGCAATGCAGTCCCAGGGCAGTACCTCCTCGCAGCCCTCCTTCGATTCCCTGAGCTCCAGCGACAGCCTGCTGCTGAGCGACTCGGAGCAGGCGGAGGACGACACCGACGTCTTCCTGACCGACAGCTCCTCCTCCGTCCTCACCGACGGCTCGGGCGGGGCCTCCGCCGGCGGGGACGGGCGATCGGAGAGCCCCGGGTCCCAGTGGACGTGCGACGGCTTCACCGACAAGGAGGAGGAGGAGGAGTCGTACAGGTCAGAGAGAGGCGGGGGAGGCAGAGCGGCGCACCTCGGCTTGGGCGACGCGGACCAGACGAGCCAGGTGCCGAAATCACAGGGAGACCTGCTGTTCGCTCAGAAGGTAAAAAGGATGACGAGGCAGTGTGTGGTGAGAGGAAAGCCCCAGCAGACTCCCAGGCCTGAGTGGTCATCTGTCTTCTCTCCTTCTCCCTCTTGTCCAGTGTGCTGAGCTGCAGGGTTTCATCAGGCCCCTGCTCGAGCTGCTGAATGGACTGAAGAGGGGCCGATTCGACCGCGGTAAGCATCCTTTACATCGGTGGCCGCCAGCGAGCGCGTGTGCAGACAGGCGGCCCGAGTTGTGGACGCCGAACACAAGTTTGCAGGCTGCCAGCGGCCTCGGTCCACTGCTCCAGGGAGCGCTCCTCTGTGCAGCAGCCCGTATTGACGCAGCCTATTGATGCAGTCCCAAAGTGCAGCGTGTGTGAAACGACAGTCTTGCGGCTGACTCATTAGCTCCCAAGGCTTTACCGATGCCACGAGTAAAAGTCTGCGCCTGTGTGTCTGAGAGAGAGAGACAGAGACAGAGAGAGGGAGAGAGAGAGGGAGAGTGTGTCTGTGCATGTCCACGTTCATTCAAAGTAAACGCTGACATGAGGATTATGTTTTTGTGTGACAGGTTTGAGTAGCTTCCAGCAGAGCGTTGCCATGGATCGAATCCAGAGGATTGTGGGGGTTTTGCAGCGACCAAACATTGGGTGAGATGTCACGCCGTCCCCTCACCCACCCCCACTGTTGCTGTCCCCTCACTCCCAGTCTGCACCAGCATCTCCCCACACTTGGCCGGCTCCGTTTGATGAGGACAAACTTCCTCTGCGGCCGTTTTATTGGCGCAGCGCATTTGAAGCCCCCTTGACCACTGAGTCCTGTCTTGCACCAAAGATAGAGACCCCCCCCCCTCCCCTCAAGGAGGCGGACTTGGTCCACTGCCCAACAGAATCTTGATCAAAGCATAAATGCGGCTCGGACTAAAGATGACTAAGCCAGCCAAACACAGGATGTGACAGGGGTCTTAGCGGCCCTCTTCCTGCACCACATCTTCCTCCCATTGTCTAGACTCCTAAACATCCAATAATTGATTGTGAACTGGTACCGGCGCCACACAAAGAGCCCATGAGCACATTTATCTGAGGACAAAGCTTTCCTCTGGAAGTCGGAGGAGTCCTGTCGCCCAGTACGACGTGTAAAATATGCAGCGAGCCCTCTGTTTACGTCACTGGGTTTGATGTTTAGAAAATCAGTAACAACACAGAGTTAACTGGAGTGAAACGTGATGCGCCGCCGCCGCCTTTGTTTGAGTGTGAACGATTAATGAATTGTATAAGGTGCACATGAGGTTAGTCTTAAATTTCAAGCCTCAGAGCATGTTTTATTGATCAGACCTCGGGCAGGTCGGGTTACGGCCGTCCCGGGCGGCGCAAAGAAACAGCAAACTTCTGCAGATCTTCCACACGTGTCCCTCTGCAGCCACGCCACCGCCTCTAATGAACGCCTCCGCTTCCTCTGTGTGTCGCAGGGAGAAGTACCTGAACACCCTGCTGCAGGTGGAGATGATGTTGAAGCTGTGGTTCCCCCAGATCTCCACCCAGCCTGTGTCCACCGCCTGCAGCGCCACCGCGTCCCCCGTCCGCTCCCTCCAGGACACGTCCAGCTCCACTCCACCGCACAAACACAGGGATCAGTTACATATTCCCGTCAAGGTGAGAGCTCACACATTCCTGGCTGTGCGGGAGCATAAACAACCCCTCCCCTCCCTCCTCACCGCCATAAATGAAGTTTTATATTCACTGACAAAATACCCCCCCCCGTATTTACTTCACAGAAGCGCAGACTCAGCTGGACAGGTACGGACTCCCCCGCGCCGTCCCCCGTCCTCCTCAAGTGCCCTCGTGTCAGCGCGGAGGAGAAGAGCGCCAAGCAGGACGAGGTGGAACGGGACGGCCCCCCCTCTTCCCCCCCACTCGCATCTGACGCCAACCAAAAGTCGCCAGATGTAGCCAGCAACAGCCAGAGTGATGACACAAAGGGAACAGACAGTGACGGCGAGGAACAAAGCACGCTATCCAAGTACAAAGGGGGCCAGAGCTCCGAGCCCAGCCTGACGTGGGTGCACGTCGCGCCCATCCCGTCCCCGCGGAAGACCTGTCCCTCGCACGACGGTACGATGCCGACGGCAGGCGGCTACGAGAAGCTGCTGTCGCCCGGCAGGCGGGGCAGTCCGGCCATGCAGGACAGCTCCATCTCCTCCACCACGCCCCTCAAGCACCCCAAAAACCAGAAGAAGCCAACCCGGTGCCAAAGCCAGCCCGGCGCTGGGACGCAGAGCGAGGGGGAGGGTCCCGAGACGGGTCCGGCTCGGAGCCCCTCGCCTCCTGTCACGCTGAAGCCTTTGCCTAGGGTGTGCCCCACCACCTTAGAGACCTGATGCACCCGCATGAGCTGCTGTGGCAGGAGGGAGGGAGGGAGGCAGGGAGGGAGGGAGGGAGGGAGGAAGGAGGCTGAAGGCCTGATCTTATAAATCCATTACAGAAAAAAACAGAAGTGGGGGGAGAATCGTTGGTGACAGAATGACGGATCGAAAGTAAACGCTCATCAAGGCCGCAGCTCAAACAAATATTTCAAACGAAGTCCGTTTGGATGAGTCAACGATAATCACGTCTGCAAAGTAACCAGAGGTGATGGGGTGGTTGTCGTTGGAGCAGAGAAAAAGAATACGTTCAAAGATGTAAAGTATTTCACAGGTTAGGGAAAAAAAGAGGAGCAATCCTGAAGAATTCAGAGGCGTAAACAGGAGTTTAGCCTCAGCATGAAAGCAATCATTATCTAGAGAACCGTCTGTTTCAGCAGGCATCTACCTTGAAGGACGCACTGAAAATAGAAAAAAAGCTGATGTCAGTATTCAGAAGGAAAGCTTCCCACGTGTGTTGTGATGAAGTAACTCGTCGTGGTTCGATCCTGAGCGAGCGAAACGGAGCGAGCTCGTCCTCGCGGGGCAGCCGGAGACGTTTGACTTTCCATTCACCTGTAGATAGAGCCCCGGCGCCAGGCTCGCCGAGGCAGAGCGGCGCGGGAGTCGGTGGGAGTCGCGTAGCGTGTCATGTGAGAAATAAGTTGTTAAGAAAAAGAAGAAAAAAAAAGCCGCAGCATTAAACTGTACGTGTGCGAGTCGGAGTCATTGGAGACGGTGGAAAACTGATGTCACAACTCACGAATGTAATCCAAGAGTCGTCGGGGCGCTCGCCGGGCAGATCAGCGGCGCGGGGAGGAGCCGCATCCCGGCGGTCCGGGGGCCGCGTGACCTCGCCGGAGTGCCGTGGATCAGATGTTTCCGCTCCCCCGCGCCCCCCCCCCCCTCGACTGCAGACCGACCGGCCATCAGTGTCACAAACATTGAAGAGACTTAACGAAGACCAGCTCGTGTACAAAACAACAAAAAAACAAGGACCACTCAAAGACATGATGACTCTCAAGTCCCACAGTTAATTTATTCATGTGTTGATCTGACACTGCATCTATTTATTGTTTGTATTTATTTATTGGGCAGCTGATTATTGCCTTCTGTGCCCTCGCACAGTTTGGCCTACAGTTTTTTCGAGGCGATTTTGAAAAGATGCTGTTTTGTTTGTGGTGTTTATTGCGATCATGAGGAGGGAAAACAAGATGGGGAGTATCTTATGATTGGACTACTGTGCCTTTGAACCAAATAGGATGTGTTCAGAAAAGCACTCGGTGCTTTCAGTGCATTCATACTGCGTTTTGATTGTTTGCTTGCATTACGCGAAAAACCCGAACACATTCGAAAGCCTACATGTAGTCGTCCCGCTTCAGAAACTCACACGCAGCATCGACGGTATATCAACAACTCTCTCTAGCAACCCGACAGTCAACCCAAACTGCCTACATGTCTGACGCACACCTCCAGCAGTGGCAACTATCGGTGCGATAGTGTTTAAGTGTTGAAGCCTTCCTCTGGGGCTTCTCCTTTTTTTTTTTGTCCGGATCAGCAGACGAATAGACTGAACTGCACTTCTCGCTGGTGCTCTTGAAAACTTGAAAAAACAGAGATATAAATGTAAGGGAGGCTGTCTATGCGCGCGCCACCTTCCACCGCTGCTATTCTAATGATTCCAGATCGACCTGTCGTTTTCATAGGAGGCTCTCCCTCTCGCTGCGTTGGGAGACCTGCTCACGGTCTTCTTCTAAACGTGCGAGAGGTTTTTAGTGATTGGATTATGTTATTAAAAAGGTGTATTGTAAATATATATATTCAGACTGAAATATTTTTAAATTGGTATGTGTGGTTCATACACTATTTACCTGAGTAGAAGAGGGGAAATCTTCCTCCCCCCCCGACCAGACTCCTCCAAAATAAATAAATGAATAAATAAAAGCACCATGTGTGAACACAGAGCCGCTGGCAGCAGCCACCTTACTGCCTGTGTGTGCGGAGTAAGGAGAAACCCTCGGTAGGCAGATCGAGGGGGAGCCTGCCTCACCCCCGTCCCGTGCGATACGTGCCAGACGCTGACGCTGTGATCGCGGGCTGGGGGTGTCTTCCACCTTGCTCCTGCTTTTATACGGTTGTGGTATGTCAGAGAAACCAATTGCACTTATTTTTTTCATCGTGTTCTGTTTTGTTTTGTTTTTTTCCATGTACGTTTTTCTACTGCGGAGAGACCACTGCTGATTGGTCGTGAAATAATAATGTCTCGTTTTATTTTAGCTGCCTTCTTCTTCTCGTTACGTTGTGTAAGCTGACTGTAGTTACCCGCCCCCTCCCCCCTCCCCCTCCCACCCTGCCTCCCCTCCCCCTCCCCGTCTCTGCTGCACTTGTCTGCCCTTGCCTTCTCTCCTTCATCTCCCTCAATCCCGTTAGAATCTTTTCTTTCTTAAACTAAACTGTCTCTCCCTCACCGCATCCTTACACAAAATTACTCCCATGGTTTGATTTTTTTTCAGTGACAATACAAAAGGAAAACAAATCTTTTAATAAATGACACATTTTTGAAAAATAAACTGTCTCTCTGTAGTTTGTGAAAATGTTCATCTGAGCTCACAAATCTTTGTTTTCTCTGGTGTTTTTTGGTCGCTCGAATGCAACTCCTGTTTTGGCAAGCGGCTCTCACTAAGCAGATGTGTGACTCAATGGGGTGCAGATTTAGAGACTGTACATTTTTGAAGTGTGTGTGTGTGTGTGTGTGTGTGTGTGTGTGTGTGTGTGTGTGTGTGTGTGTGTGTGTGTGTGTGTGT
>JAUESF010000008.1:3607842-3623025 GCA_032274765.1 Malacoctenus tetranemus
CTAATACACTCCGACAGCAACTGCATGACATGATGAAGAATTCTTAGTCAAACACTTTTGCTCTCTTGAGTGAGCAGCTGGCTGCAGATTATGATTTCAGCATGTGAATAATTCACATTTGGTTTCAGAGAAAAAGGCACGATACTGTATCCAGGAGATGTATATTACTTTGATCTTATTGAATATGTTTGTGTGTCTACAGTACAAGCAGGTGGAGCAGTACATGTCGTTCCATAAACTTCCTGCAGATGTTCGGCAAAAGATCCACGAGTATTACGAGCATCGCTTCCAGGGTAAAATGTTCGACGAGGAGAACATCCTGGGTGAGCTTAGCGAGCCCCTCAAAGAGGTAGGAGACGCCCACACAGCTCCACACACAACACCAGGACGCCACGTCCGTGCTTCAGTAAGCCCTTCTGACTCCCACTTCCGTCCACTCTTTATTTCCCTCTTCCTCTTCACAAAGGAGATCGTCAGCTTCAACTGCCGCAGTCTGGTGGCCAACATGCCGCTGTTCGCCAACGCCGACCCCAACTTCGTGACGGCCGTGCTGACGAAGCTGCGCTTTGAAGTGTTTCAGCCGTTAGACTTCATCATCCGGGAGGGCACAGTTGGACGGAAGATGTACTTCATCCAGCACGGGCGAGTCAGCGTGCTGACCCGGGGCAACAAAGAAACCAAGCTGAGCGATGGGTCCTACTTTGGAGGTGAGAACATGGCGGTCCCTCTGTTGTTAAAGGGGAACAAGAACGTATGAAGAAGGACTGGTTCAGATGCAGTTACACTGATGATTGTTTGGTTCTACACAAATGTAAACTGAGGGAAGAATAATCCACTAAACCTTCTCACTGACATTTATCTACTGATTTACTGTTGCTGCTTTTCTTTTTCTCTATTCTTTTCTCTAATTCAGAGATTTGTTTGTTGACTCGTGGGCGAAGGACAGCCAGTGTTCGAGCAGACACATACTGCCGCCTGTATTCTCTCAGTGTCGACAGCTTTAACGAAGTCCTGGAAGAACACCCGATGATGCGGCGCGCCTTTGAAACTGTTGCTGTGGACCGACTGGATCGCATTGGTATCAAATGAACTTTTTCTTGCATATCTTTCCTCTCTTTGCCTAATATATCTCTATTCAGCCACATGGGCGACCTTGATAAAAGAGCAGTGCTTTGTATTATCCAAGCACGTCTGTCAGGCCCTTGATGTGGATTGTCCTCGGCTCGAAGGTCAGGAATCATTGAAGGAGCAGAGAGAAATAAAAGTTGTACTAAATGAATAAATGAAGGATTAGTGATGTTCTCAGTGAAGCAAAGAAAAACCTTGAGGCTAAAACTCCAGCTGTCCACTCTGTTTATTTCTCATCAGACAAAAACAAGTTTTCATTCTTTCCAGGCTGCCAATTTTTGTAATGTGCTTTCACACTCGATATCTCAGCGACTGGAACATGTGCTCGTCGATCTTCGGTCACATGTTTGCGTTTGTCATCCACAGGCAGGAAGAACTCCATGCTCCTGCGGAAGTCATCTCAAGGTGGTTCTCTGGGGGGCAGCATAAGCCGTGGCGGAGGCCGTGGAGGAGGGGGCCCCGGAGCTGGAGGGGGCCTGACAGCGGGGGGTCTGGGGTCATGTGACAGCATGCTCGTGCAGCAGATCGTTAAACATGACAGCATGCCAGCCATGCAGGATGCCATCGCGGCAGCTGCAGCGGGACGAAGTGGCGTCATGGGTGGAAGTGGCACAGTGTCTCCTCGCCCTCGCCCGGTCATCTGGGCACCGCTGGTCCACGCTCCCCTGCAGACTGCAGCCGCCACCAGTAATGTAGCAATCGCCCTCATGCACCAGCAGCAGCAGCAGCAGCAGCAGCTCCAGCAGCTGCAGCAGCAGCATGCTCTTGGTGGGGCCTTCTTCCTCCCCTCCCCTCTTATTTCCCCTTCTCCCTCTTCCTCTTTCCCTCTGTCTCCTCCTCGTGCCCCCGTGCTGCAGCCCCTTCGCCCCTCTGTGAGCTCACTTATTGGGATGATGGCGATGGGAGGGATGAGTGGTTTGTCCCCAAGAGGATTCCCTGTCTCCCCCTCCGCAATGGGCCCTCCTGGCGGGGTGACGTCACCCCCTGTTGCGAAAACACCCCCCACCCCAGCTTCTTCTGTGCCGAATCCTGTCCAGCAAGGTAGAACTGTCCATTACAGCCTCCGCCTTCAGGCTGACCATCCACCGGTGATTGCTGGATCAATGGGCACGCCAACAGGAGGAGGGCAGGCTCCCCCTCTCCACAAGGCAGCGGCCGCCAGCACGGCCGCTGCTTCCACCGGTTTGCCAGACGCCAACACTTCTGCCGCGAGTCAGCAGGGTGCAAAAGAGGCTCTGTTGCGTCATGGAGGAAGCAGCTCTCAGGGTCTGCCAGCATTGGGGAGACTCACCCAGGAGGCCCGGTTGCTGTCAGCCTCACAGCCCACTCTGCCTCACCGCTCCTGGGCCGCCGTGCAGCCCCACCCGCCCCTCCATCGCAAGGCCTCCGGTGGTAACTTGTTGGCAGCTCCCTTTCTTGCGGGGCAGTTGGCCCGTGGAGGCAGCGCGGGCATGCTTACCTCCAACCCTCCAGTGCAGTTGGTGACAAACACATTGTTTAACGCACAAACACAAATGCAGGCCTCAGTTCCCGTGCAGCCCTCTGTACCGCAGGCAATATCTGCAAACACTGCCGCGCACACACAATCTCTTGTTCAAACTGCCACTGTACCCACAACAGCTCAGCACATGCCTTCTGCAGCCTCCCTGCCCCCATCTGCACCCACTCCTTCGTCTCCAACATCTCTTCTCTCCCAGACACCTCGTCCAAAGCCAGTCTCAATGACCCCCTCTCGCTCGTCCTCTCCTCCTCCCTGTTCGACTCCCCCTTCAGCAGGAACAAGCCCACTGTCACTGTCTTCAACTCCTCGCCCCAAACCCATTCCCACGCCTTCTCCACGCTCCTCCTCACCCTCGCCATCCTCCACACCACCTCCATCTTCTGTTTCTACCCCCGTTCCACTACCTCAGCCTTATGGGACCAAGTCATCACTTACTTCCTCCTCTCCGCCATCTTCTTTGGTCACTTTAGTCACTTCTCCACCACACTCCCAGGGCCCCAGAGCCAAAGCATCAATTACACCCCCGTCTGCTTCTCCCCTCTCTGGCCCCAGCCCTGTTCTTACCCCAGTCCCTTCTCCTGTGCCAACTCCCACCCAGGCAACCCGTACCCGACCATCCACCCCTGTCACGCCTGTGATTCCTGCCCAGAACCCCACCCCTACAGCGTCCTTATCTCCCATCCCTGTTACACCTCTAACCTCCATGACTAAATCCCCAAGTCCAACACCTTCCCTCCAGCCAGCTCCAACCAATCCAGCCAGGAGCCAAATCCCAAAGCCAGTCTCACCTCTTACCCCTACTCAAGCCACAGCACCACCCCAGACTACCCCACTGCCTACGAGCACAGGCTCTCCAACTAAAGTAACCTTTTCAGTTCATCCTGTGAAACAAACTTCTCCTGTTCTTACTCTAGGCCCCACTTTAGGCTCAGGCCGCCCCATGAAGCAGGTCCAACCAACAACCCCTTCCTCAGCAACTCTATTCCCAAACCAGAGTCCCACCAACCCCTCCTCATTTCCCAGCACCTCCCCTACAACCTCCACCCCATCTTCTAGTGCCCACTCTGCTTCCTCTAATCCTCCAAAACAAATGCCAACCACCCCGACTGCCACCTCCCACAAACCCAACACGCCCTCTGCCCCTGTCCCCGCCACTCAGGCGTCCAGCACTGCATCCACCCAGTCAGCACACACAACTGCACCTGCCAACTCCACCTCTCCTAAAGGTGTGACAAAGGACCCTCAGCTATCACTCGCCAGAAAAGACTCAGAAGGACTCCGACACAAACTGCCTGCCAACATGTAAGAAAGAGGATCTGTTGGACTTTGTGCTGCTGCCAGGGCTGATTAGCAAAGCCGTGGGCATCCAGAGGTACATCAGCGGCCAGCAAGCGGTCTTCTGTGGACAGGTGCATCATGTTTGCATTCACTTTAGGATGTGATTGTCTTAGAACATCAGGTGTTCAAGTGACTCTCAACCAAGCAATTGATGAAGGGGAGAGACTTTCTAGGTCCGTTGGGAGGTCGGCTCCGACAGGAGAGCCTAAAAAAACCCAACATCCAAATGTATACATACATACATATCTGTGTTAGTGATTGTTGGAGCAAGCAGGGGAGCTGAAGTGGAAACATGCTGCAGTAAAACACAGTGAAATGAGACGGTCGCGGCTTTGAGTCTAAAAAAAAATCTAAAAGTCAGTGAAAACAGCAATACTTATGAAGCATTCTACTCTTTGCAAGGCAACTGAAGCTGGTGCGATGGATGGGTGTGGGAAGATGCTGAAGTCTTTTGGATCTTGTGAGAGGCCATTGTGATGTGGAAATGTGGGCAATAGAGCAGATTTGTCTTGGCTTCCAACTCCAACTCCCTCTTGCCTCCCATTCTTCACCAAAGTGTAATATTTTTCATCAGACTAATAATAATAATAAAATAGCAATTACAAAAGCACTGTAAAGTTGATACTCATATGAATTTGAATAATTAGGAGCAGTCCTCTGGTAGTTTTATTGTCCCAGGTGTGTGGTGTTTAGTTTTTTGATCAATACAAAACTTTTAAACCTACATGTTCACACTGACAACTTCTGTAAATTGTGTTGTTTTTTCCCCCTTTCCTGTGTGTGTGTGTGTGTGTGCGTGTGTGTTGGACACACAACACTGCTCTGCTGTGCACTGTGGTTCTCTTGATTTTGTTTCCCCGGCTCCCTGTACTGTAAATACGTGCCTCTCTGTGGGTCTGTTGTACGCTTCCTCACTCCTCGGCCTCTTTGTCTTTCATCTCCCGTCTGTCTCGCTGCCTTTCATCCGATTTCACAGCTCTGGTCGCTAACTGTTTGACGCTCGCAGACTCGCTCCCTTTCTCTCGGTTTACCCAACACTTTGCTCTCTGCTGCCATCGGCCTCATGTTCAATTGGCGGGCTCCTCCTTATGTCGCCCTCCCGACACATTTCCAGTAACGTTTGATGTTTTCTGTGGGTAGCAACAAGGCATTTCTGTCTTAACCCTGATACCATGTTGCCTAGACTATATATTTAAGGACCAAATGTTTTATTTTTTATTTATCACAGCTTTAGCTTTTGAAAAGAAGGAGTAGCTAATAATGCTGTCAAAGACACAACACTGAGTGTGGCATTGAAAGTGATGTTTATGCTTGCGACACTGACGATGTTGACAAGGAGATGATGGTGTATATCTGAATAAAGTGGTTTTAGATATCATCTTTTCCAGTCTCCACGAGGTGGTTTGTCGACCTGCAGGTGTTTTTCTGTCACTCTGACGGGAACATTGAGACAACACTGATTCAAGAGTCATCTCTGACTTGAAGCAGTTGTCTGTTTTTTGAGTATTTCAGACAAAAATATGACACTCATTTCAAACAAGGGTTACTTTTCATTCAGTTTCACACTAAAAATCTTTATCATGTCATTTGTCATACAACTTTTTGGTCATTTTTGCCAAAACTGCTTTGTCATTCTGTTATTCAAAGCTGGAGAAAAAAAAATCTAAAAAATAATCTCTAAGTGTGTAAAAATTAGGTCATTTTTGCGAAACTCAGTCAAGAATAAACTTTTTACAGTAATGAGGAAATTGTTTTTGGAAAGATGTATGTGTTAATGCACAGTGCTAGACGGCTGATGGCAAGAATGTCTGAAAACTGACATCACAAAAACCCTCAACTCACTCTCACGCACCTCAGCAAGTTTTGGAGCATGTGCCAAAGTCATTGTTTCAGCTAATACTTGCAAAGAGCTCAAATCCCTCATTTCTTCAGTGAAAATTTAGACACTTTCACTGGTTTGGCTTCCACAGTTCACAATATTGTGTTATTTACAGACAGATACAGAATTAAATTCAAAAGTACACCAGTCTCTGCTTGCCTTGTAGTTTTCAATTGAAGAGACTTCAGAGGAGAAACTGCACATTTTTTTAATTGAAAATGAGACAGTAGGGACAGAGGTAACATTACAAATAGACGCCTCTTCCATCATAATTCCGTCACTTGGCTTTATATCAAGCTTCTGCTTCCTTGTTTTGGTAAAACTACCTTTGTATTTGCTTTTTTTTTTAGATTTACTGGATTATCCCAGACAACTGAAGGCTGGATGTGGGTGTGTCCCTGGTGATTCAATCCTCCGCTCACACTCTGAGGATTAAAGACTGCAAGTTAGGTGTCTCAAAGCTGCAGTGGTGTTAAACATCCTCCTCTATGAGCTGAACGGTGAAGAGCTGCCTTGTCTGGGCCTCAGACTCCTGACTCTGCTGCTGGAGCCCCAACCCTAATCCCGTACCTCTCAGCAGAGGGCAGGCGCACACAGATTCAAGGTTAAGCTTTTGAATGTGGGGGCACTTAAATCTCTGCTGCCCTCAAGAAGAACTAAATGAATATCTTCAGGAGGGCGGATTACAGTCTCACTGATACACCTGCTTTCCCTTCCACTCATGTAACTCTCTCTCGCACACATTCATTTTCCCGCCTCTCTCATTAGTGTTCAAGAGGTTTTCAAATGCCCTTCAGCTCATGTGGGTGTTGAATAATTTCTCTCATCTATAGGTTAAGAGGCTTTAAAATGCCAGATATACACTTTCTATTTTCTTCACTGCAGTAAAACAAACATTGACTTCTTAAGTAGTCTCCATTGGAATATGAATGATAACTTTGTCGCTGTATATTTGTCAGTTTCTGATTTGCAACTGAGTTGGCCTACCTGTACAATCATTACTGAGTTGAGGCTATTTAGAGATGCACCTGTATATACTAGACATTAATTGTCAGTGTGGATGTTTATGTTCTCTGTTCATTTCTTTCACTAAAGGTAAAGAGTTGATCCTGTTGCTATAAACTGAAGCTGTTGAGGCTGTCATACCGAGGGTCCTTGGTAAACTAGGTGAAGGTTGCCATTTAAAATTCGTCTCGGAAAATACGAATTGGGAAACTTACAAACTTTCACAACATAAAGAGAAAAAAACATGGCGAACCAAACAACACGGACAGTACTGCCTGTTGTGTTACAGTTTTTAAATGTTTCTTTTTTGACGATTTCTGGCGTGTATAGACGCTAACTTTCATTGTCTGACAGGGTTTGGGTGTGTTTTTGTGTTTTAGCGCGGGACTCGTGTTATTTTTCCGAACACTCCGGAACGCATCATATCACTCGTTGCCTTGGCAACAAAATTACGTTCGTTAAACGCTATGGTCGTTGTGGGTAAGTACAAATTGAGGTTCTTTTTGGTCAAATGTCTTTGTTTCTACAGAGTAGTATTTTATTGGCAAGTACTGAGTTTTGCAGTCACCCATGGAACATGTCGGTCACACTGTCGCCACGAGATGGCAATGACGCTTCAATAATCAAACGGGCGGCCCTGGAAAAGGCGAATCTGGCGTGATGGCTCAATTGTTTTTTGCACTTTTAAACAGCCTCCATGTTTCTAGCATCGCGGGGAAACAGACGGTCCGATAACGTGAGGAAACTCGGTAAAGTGACGAAGAGTTCAGTGTCGGGACGAAAGACTTTGCGGAAGAGGTTAATGATGGCAGACCAGCCTGGATTACCAGCCATGAATAGAGGTGGGGGATAAACAGGACTTTGTAATTGCTGCCTGACACTGTGGCTCTGAAATAGACTCGGAGAGAAGCCTTCACTCGCTGGAAACCAAGTGCCCGGCCAACCACCCCGTGAAGCCAATCCATCAGTAGTGTCATTATCATATTAATAATGAAATCATTATTAGCATACGTCCTTGGAAAGGAGGGCTATTGTGTCATTATGCGGTCTCGTATCATTTAATTAAGGCCATTCGGTTCTTCCTGCTTGCTACACAGCGCTTTAAAATAGCTGTACTACTAACGTCGCACAAATTCACCGCGTCACTGAAAGCAAGACTAAATTCAGCAGCATTTAGAAGATGTGGGGTTTAAACCAAACTCAGTCAGAAACAACCTCAAGCTTGCTATCCAGATAGATGTTGTGATTCACAGGCTTGAGCTGCATCTCACAGGAAAGCATAGAATGATAGTCCTTTGTTTTACCCCTTAAGCCCCATTATGATCATAGATTTGCAATTTACAGACCAAAATGTTGTTGGTGTAAAGTTTAAGACAATACTAAAGCCAGCTGAAATTAATCGTTAAAAGATACAAGATAATTGAGGAAATATAGGGTACTATTTGACTATTTGATGACTTTGTATTAGCCAATAAATCGTGATAGGACACGAAGTTTTATCACCTTCATCAGTTGTTTTTGATAACTTTCCTCAAAAAATCCATCACGATAGTTAGAAACAAAGTCATCAGTGTAAACATATCAGCCTTTATATTAGGAATGATCATTTTCATCATATAGACATCGTGCGTCCTGTCCTGACCCGATCACGGTGATAGTCCCTGATTCCCAGCCTGAGGAGCGCTGCTGTGAAACTCGGTGCACATGGTGGGCACGGAGCGCTACGACGTATCCTGGCGGCGCAACCGCAGCGCAAGCACAGATTTCAGGTTAGGGGGGCGGTAATGGGTGGGCTGTTAGAGTTCACCGCAAAATTATATATAGCCTCGCTGCACCCAGGGTTCAAAACCCACCAACACGCTGCAGGAACTGCAACAGACGAGGACGAGAGTCGAGCTTAGAGAGAACAAGGTGATTCCCATCCCCTCTTCTCACCACTTCAAACACGGTGCATGGAACCGAGTGTCACGTCTTCAAAGTGGAGTGTCTTGAAAAACAAAGCTTCTGTGTAGTTTCAGCGCTTGTGTCTCAAAAGCAAATGTGGGCCTGTTCACCACTGTTTTTGGGGCGGAAAAATGATGTCATTAAAAAGTGGATTTGGGCTTCAGCGTGAAAAACTAAGAGAAAAAAGTTGAGTAATCTCTTCAAAAGTCCCTCATCGCGTTTCCCCTTGACGCCACCACGCGATGACACATCCCCCGTCTGTCTAATTCATCACACGAGTTTCCGTTTGACTTGAATCATCGATCGGTCCGCTGTCCGGGCGCCTCTCCGTGGGCTGCCTCCCTCTCTCCCATCCTCAGGTCACCTCCAGGTGGGAACATTTGCTGAGTCATGAGGAGAGAGACAGAGAGAGAGGGTGGGAGGGGGAGGGGAGGGGGGGGGGGTGCTAAATCTATTCCCATTGAAAAAGCCCTCACATCTGACAGGTAGGCTCTAAGCAATCGGAAGATTCCCTTCAATCCGCTTTCGCTGCCCGCTGGGCTCTACCCACCTTTGCGCGGTGATGCCCAAGGGAGAGAGGGGGAGGAGGAGGAGGAGGAGCGGGGTCTTCAAACCTGCCCACCTCTCTCCTCCCTCCGTCACGGACTGCGCGACAGACACCGCTGCTGGCCTATCGCACCGGAGCCGGACCCCCTCCCGTCCTCACCCTCCCTCCCCCTGTGCCCTGCCCACCCCGGCGGTCTCCTCTCCAGCCCTGCCAGAGCCAATCCGCGACTGGGTGTAAGTAGGGCAAGCCGCTTCCTGGTTCTCGGAAAGGAGGAGCTGGGAGTCGGAGTGGGCCAGCGAAGCCAGCAGACGGGGGGTCAGAGCAGCCCAGAGAGCCGGCGGTCTGCAGAGGGAACCGGCGCGGCGGAGCGGAGCACCACCTTCCAGGACGCGGACGCACACGGCGACGACATAGGACGCTGCCGGGTGAAGAGCTGAAGCCGACAGGAGCCGTGACCCCCCCGCCGGTGCAGAGAACCACCAGAGCTGTGAGGATTTAAAAACAGAGAAATAGAAGAAGTAAAAGAAGTGAACGGGGTGGGACGAAGTGATCCAGGAAGTGTGGAGGCCGGGTCAGGTGGGACGAGTCAGGACAGGTGACACACCGGCGCTCAGGTAACTGCTTCACCTGACTGCGCACGTAACCAGCGAAAACTAGAACGCAGTTATAAGTTAAACGTGATTACAGCGACATGTCTGCGCCGCATGACAACACCGGCTTGCCTCAGCCTCCCTCCTCCCTCCTCCCCGGTTCTGATCGGGGTCACGGGAGGACTAACCACGTCACGGGTATTCGGTAACTCCCGTCGACATTTCGGCTATTCAGCGCGTTTCTTCGCGGCTCTCGGTCGCTGAGAACGAGTCCCCCGCTCACGTCGTTTAGCCTTTTTGTTTTTTTTGGTTACGTTTACGGCGCAGGTGCCGCGGCCGCGGTTTTGAGCGCTCGTGCGCGGCGGCCAGGTGAGCGCAGAGGGAGCGGGGTCGGCGGGTACGTTTCTGGAGACCGGCGCTGCTAATTATAGCCGAGAACACCGGCTGACATCCAAAACCTAACCTGCTCCCTCTCACGCACATCACCTGCCTCTGCGCCGCGCACGGGCACGCGGTTCAGTGGATCTGCTGGATTTAGCCTCTTGCACCGAAATGATCTCCCTTCAGTGGTCTGTTTAATCATCATTATCATCCTCCTCCTCCTCCGCGTCCCCGCGGCGCACCCAGTGTTTTGTTTTAATCCGGCCACTATCCTGTGTTACAATAGGATGTGCTCAGGCTGTAATGTTGGGTTAAGGCTTCTGCCTGCATCATGGGTGGGGAGGGCAGTCATGCAAGTGGGCTTGTGTGTGTGTCTGTGCGTGTCATTGCGGAGGTAGATCTGTTGCTGACTCGCCCCTCTGACAGGACCGGCCGAACAAGCTCAACTGGCTTGGGTTTGGTTTCCTTGTGTTGGCCACAGCTTGTTTGGTTAAATCTTTAGGTGCACATGCAGGCAGCTGAGGTCTCATGGCTGCTCAGCTCAGGTGTTGTCAGAGCTGTAGGAATAAATAAAGTGTTATTGGCTGCTGAGGAGAAGAGAAAACATTTACAGAACTTCCTGTTTTGACTGGCGGGAGGAAAAGTTGTGAGAAGACAAAACTGAGGTACTTTTTGTCTTGTCTTTCCCATTGTTCTCTGTGTACCAGTTACCACCATCATGTGACTGGGAATTCCTAATGCGCCTTCATCCTCGGCTGGTTCTCCACATATGGAGGAGCCATCAGGGTTTTGAAATAAATTCTTAATGCCGGCTCTGTTTGCCCTAACTTTGTCTGCAGCATAATTAGACATCTGTGCCTCATCCCTGTCTCCTGCTGTCCTTACATGACCTCCATCCTGCGCTGCTGCCTACAGGCCTGCTTCTTGTAGCTGGTATCCGTTTCCCTCCGACACCCAGCCGTCGCAGGTTCACTCCGTGTCGCCCGCCAACACCGAGTAATTTACTTCACTCAACAACATAGTTTGGATGTTTCTCAGACAGGATGCTGCCACTCTGTTCTGTCACCATTGTCCTTGCTGCTTTTGGGCTTCACCAACCGTACTGACTTTGGAGTTCTTTTTCCAAAGAAGTCAAAGCAGGAACCAGTCAGTTTCTATCAGCATCCTTTTTTTCTGTTCTTTTACCAGAATCTCCCCCCCTCCCCCCCCTCCCCCCTCCCCTCCCCCCACATCTGATGCATCATATGATAACTCGTTTGTCTGCGGTTGCTTGTGTGTGTTCATCCACGTGCACTGTGGCCAACACTTGCATAATATTTTCTACCAATCAAAAAAGAAAGGAGCCGCTCGATGGCTCGGCTCTTGGTGTTCTCTCCCTATCTTTACATCTGGCCTCCATGTTTGTCGACACGCCCTTCGGCAAAGTGGCACTCCAATCGAATGAGATGAATTGAGGTGAACTTCTGTCCTTTCCCCGCAGGTCTGTGACCTCTGCTGACCTCTGGGAACCAAAGAGGAGGTGGACAAGAGAGAGTGAGAGGCAGAGAGCAGGCATCCATCCACCTTTGGGTTTATGGACTGGAGGTAAGTTTTACACCAAACAACAAACATGTCAACATCAGTCGCTCTGCTTTTCCACCAGTTTACTTTATGCTAACCAGTAGTGGGACACACGTTATCTGGACGGCTCAGTTTGTTTCAAATGGAGTACGTTCAGTGTCATCTGGACACGTATGAAGGGAACAGTTTAAGTAATGGAGATGAAAACTGTTGTAAAAATGAGATGTAGAATAATATCTGAATGTCTCTAAATGCAGTGTTGCTGGACACTCTCTACATTTATTTGTTCCCACAAACTTTTACAAATGTCAGCCTTTTGTAAAATTAGGACAAAATAAAGAACAATTCAGTCAAACTCCAGATCAGGACATGAATCCTAAATAGTTCTAAACTCTCTGAGATTATTTGCAATCCGCTGTGACGGTTTCCTGCTGCTGGACATTGTAGACAAGTGACTACCTGGGGTGGATCTGAATGATTCTACCTGGATTCAGCACCGAGTTTAAGCTTTTCTTGAACTTATGTTTTGTCACTTCCATTTTTGCTTCGCTGTTACACTTCACACGCAAACACGCCGTGAGGGTCAGACCTCAAAAGGCTGCTTGGGAGCTTCTTCGGCAGATCCCCGTCCCCGTGAAAAAGTATGAGCTGAATAAAGTGGTCAAGCAGTTAAATATTTTATAGGCAACCTGGAAGTTAACTCCTCTGTGGTTTGTTGGCTGCAGACACTCTATTACTTCAACGGGCTTTTAGGGAGGGCGTAGGAATAGCACAAGAAATCAACCCCAGTGTTTAAAGCAGACCGAGTCTTTTGTCTGACAATTAACACAAAGGATGTCTTGAGCAGCTTATAACCTGATTGAGATCTTGATAACAGTACAAGGTTCAGTGAAACCACACAGGAGGGACTGCACTCGTCTAACTGCTCCTTCAGCTTCAGGCAATGACACGCAATTTAAATGGAACAAAATGTTTATTTTTGTTGACTTTTTGGCAATAGGTTGCCTACATTTTCTTTTAAGAGGCAAAAACCAGTTCATAATTCATAATCATACAAGAAGGTGAAAAGTGACTGTTGTTAGGGCGACATGAAGTTGTTACTTCAGGAGTTGTTTTTGATTATAATCCAAACCATGAAGATATATTGTCTCATAATTACTGTCAAGAACACAAAGAAATATGAAGAAATTAGCATAAATAGGCTGAAATAAATCGTGCAAGTTGATCGTCGCTCCTCTTCCTGTCGATGCTGTTTCCCTCGATGAATCATACAAGCCATAGAAAACTGTGTTGCGTTGCGTTGCGTTGCGTTGCGTTGTGTTGTGTTGTGTTGTGTTGTGGGCCTTTTTCTCTGATTGTTTGAGGGTGAAAATAAAAGGCACGACATCGTAGTTTTTTCTCCGTCTAAGTTGATGTTCAAGTTAAAGTTGCTTGTGTATTTGATGTGTGAGGCCGTGTGTAAGGGGCTGGATGGTGTGACAAGTCATGTGACCATGGCTTTACTTGAGTATGACTGGTGACTACCATGTGAACTGGTGGGTAAGGGGGAAGTGACATTGAGTGGTCTGTCAAGCAAAGAGCGCGCGCGCGCACACACACACACACACACACACACACACACACACACACACACACACACACACACACACACAGTGTATAGATGTATACAAACACATGCACACAGTTCCAGGAAATGCTTTAATTAGGACATTTAGGCCCATATAAATTCCCCCTTTTCAAACATGGGTCTTTCAGTTTCATGCAAACCAAGTGAGTGGGAGGAAGGTGGGGAGGCAGACAGACAGACAGACAGAGAGAGAGAGAGAGAGACAGAAAAGGAGCTAAAAGAGAGGTTTCCCCTTTTTAACCCAAATATTTGAAGTTAACGGTCTATTTCTCGTTGGTCGTTTTTCGCGCGTCTCAGTTGCTCCAAACTGTGGCTCCAGGTTCTGCACTCGGACTGGTGGCTCGTCCTGCACATCCAGGTCACCATGCTTTAATCGCTGATGTTTTATTTTCAGTGCGAATCTTTCAATTGATTCACAGCAGCAGCGGTGCAAGTTCCTTCAGCCACTGGAAGTTCCCTCCATCTAAATACCTGTGAATAGCACAAATTCTGGATAAATGTTGTGTTGTGCCATATATGGGAGGTTGTTTCTCCACATTTAGGCAGTATGGCTCAGGGGTGACTACATGGTGTCCGTAATCCAGGCTGCTGCTACTACGGTTGAGTCTTGCCCCCACTCGATCTGTGTCAATAGAGGAAGTTATGTATTTGACATTTCCTCTTTTCAGTCATGAGTTTCTGTAGCATTTAGCAGCCCTCCCTTCACTCTCGACCACCAGCATCACAGCCCACGCCGCCCCGGCGTTAACCAATAGGCAGGACGCCGTCACTGTTCTTCTTGTAAAGAATGAGGAAAAGAACAAGCCTGAGAAAAGGCTGAGGGAGTGATTGTGATTCAGCTCTTCTAGTAACAGAGCCATTGTTTCTGCACACGTTAAGCGGGCGGCTTTCATAAGCTCGTACAGCAAAGAGCGCTTCAAAGAAAGTGAAAACAAACCGACAAACACCGAGAGGTAAACGATGCCGGTGATGCCGACGCTGACCCTGGTGGCAGCTGCAGCTGGGGGCTTCATTCCATATGGCTGCATATCAACATGACGAAAGAGAGGAGTAAACCAGCAGATACGTGCGTCCAAATGGCAACATCAGAACGAATGTGCTTTTGGACAACACATTTAATGAAAAACCAGCCCATCATTTGGCTTTTTGTTCGACGATTTGGGCCGTTTGAGACTTTCACTGTTGGTATTTTTTGCTCCGTCCTCCAGAAAGAAGGTGGAGTGAGTTACTCTTCAGGTCTGTTCGTCTGATGCTCTCATACGAGTCTGGTTGGTGACTTTTCTAACCTGAAAACAGTGGGCGAAACAAGTGTGTGTTTTGGTTGTTTGTTTTTTTTTCTAATGTACTTACAGTAAAATCAAACTGTCTCCTCCCCTTCCCATCCTGCAAAATGGTTTGTCAGGAAGATGACACATCTGTTACTCATCTCTTCACATTGTCGTAGTCTCTCTGTTTCTACAGATCAGTTCGATTAACGTTCTGAGAGCCGCGTGCATATTTTTGTATGTTTGAATTCACTTATCTCTCCATCAATGCTTGTGCTCGACCATCTTTACTGAGGACAGGAAGAGGAAACTGATCAGGATCAGTTAGTTTGCGACATTTCTCACACTGTGTGTGTGTGTGTGTGTGTGTGTGTGTGTGTGTGTGTGTGTGTGTGTGTGTGTGTGTGTGTGTGTGTGT
>JAUESF010000008.1:3686140-3698903 GCA_032274765.1 Malacoctenus tetranemus
GAGTGCAACCTCAGACAGCATTCAGTGCTGGGACACAGATAAGAATCTTTCATTTCTTTGTGAAAATACCAGTTGGGATCACCAGTCTGGTGTCCAGAGGCGACGACTTACAAAGATTTAGAGCAGTGTCTCTTTCCCATAAAAAAATGAGCAATGGACAGTAAAGCAGTGAAGGACCTTGGTGATCCGACTGGAGCATGAGGTGAAAAAAGTCTCAGAAATTAGAAAAAGCAAAGCCACTGAAAGGCTTATAAAGCTTCCAGCAGCAGCCGGCTCTCTGTGTTGACCAGGATGAGGCGATAATTGAGGAGATAATTTGATCTCTCTCCTGTCGTCTTGTCTAAAGCGTGTCTGCAGCGTTCCAGCGAGGTGCGCTGCCCCCACAGCACATCTCGACTCGCATCACAGGAAAACAACAAAACTTCTGTTTTTTTGACTCAGTCTAAATCACTTTGAAAAACAGGACAATTTTCATTGTTTTTTTTTTACAGTTAATTTCAAATCAGAATCTGAAATGACGGCACATTTGTTTCTGTCAGTCTACCGTGATTAGCTAGCATTGAATCTGTTGTCTCTGTTGCTGCTTGATGACCAATTCTGTGAATCAGTCTTGTATTTTTGACACCCTCTAAATCTTGATTCATCTCCGTCACAGACTTTAGCTTCACTCCCTCTCTGACTTGAGGAACGCTTGTGCATCCCGAGAGTCTCTTGTTTACCTACAATCCCCGCTCAGTGGACATTAATAGAGAATAATTGTTTATATTTTAAACATTAATTAATTCCTCTACTGTTCATTTTTAGCTGCTTCCACGTTCATCATATCAGCTTGGAGAATTACCAGAATTACCCGAGTTGCTTAGAAATAAGAGGAACTCAGTATCATTAATAGGTGTTCATATCAGAATCATTGCACACTTTGTGCTTTTTTACTAATGGTGCACATCACCTTTTCTATTCTGAAAGTTATTATTGACCAATTTGTTGATTCAGCCTTCAATTTCATTTTTTGGTCGGTCTTAATTCTTTGTTTTTCACCCCGTAAATTAGTCACTACCTTCAGACTTGTCCTTTTTGAGTTAAACCCTGTTGGCACTTTGTCTCGTTCCTTCCTGTGCTGTGTGACTCATTCTACACCTAAATTATCCTCAGGTACATTGAAGTTGACCTCACTTATTCTCCTCAAGAGATTGATTCTTGTGTTTGGCTGAAAGCCCATGAATGTGTTGCTTTTTGGCACTTGATTTTAACAACAGAAACAGAACATGATGATGAGTATCGTGCCTGCAGTCATTTCGTAGTTTTTTCCCCTCGTTTAATCTGTTTTTCTCTCGGGTCCAGTCGGCCAGCATTCGGGAGGAGCGCGGCGATGAGGTGGAGGTGGAGCTGACAGACAGCCAGAGGAAGCTGACCCTGTCCAGAGAGGAGGTGCAGCGGATGAACCCACCGCGCTTCAGCAAAGTGGAGGACATGGCCGACCTGACCTGCCTGAACGAGGCCTCGGTGCTGCACAACCTCAGAGAGAGATACTACTCCGGCCTGATCTACGTGAGTGCACAAACCACTGAGGACGCCAGAGAGCGAGAAAGAACCCATGACATAAACCCAAACGTTCTGCAGCCCCTGCACACATGTGGTCTGTGATGTTACGTACAGGCATGTTACCTCTGAGCGCTGTGGCATCTCCTGTGTAACTGATATGTGGGGGAACGAAAGGTGAGGAGTCTGTTTACAAAGTGGCTGGTCTGTGCTGGCAGTGCAAACGTCTCCGGTTTCCTTGTGTAGGAAAAAGCGGGGACGAAAGTATAAAGCACAGAAATGAGTGAGATGGAAAGAGACTGAAGCCATGTCAATGTAAGATAGTGATCACATACATGTAGCACATACATGTTCAATTAGAGATACAAAGAAACTTCTATTGAAACACTTCAGTGGTTGAATAGTGGAGGCTGTAGCTGTGAGAGGACTGATGAGGAAAGGAGCAGAACTGAATTGTTTGAATAGCTTAGAGAGGCGTATTACAGCAAGAGATAAGAGACTGAAGTTCGTGTGTCATTCTTGACTTTCACTTCGCTTTGAATGCAAGTTTGGAGCCTTGCCAGTGCTAATGAACCCTGTGTAACAAACGTGATGGCTCGTTATGGTCAGCAGAAACACTCTTTCTTCGGGCAGGTCCTCTAAATAAACCTTCCGATTATTTGCTTGACTGAAATCATTTCGATAACTCCTCTTTGGGTGTTGGCTCAGTCCGGAATATTTGGCTAAGGTGTCCCATAAAGCTGTGTTACACGAAGCAATCAAGGAAACTGATGTTCTGTAAAAGACGAATGTGTATGAGGTGTTGACTGTGTTCATTAGCTTGACAGGAGAAGCCAGGCTTTATGCAGCACATGTTTAAAAATATTTTGCTTCAAATAAACTGAAGTAGGAATGCAGGAAGAAGCATTAATCCAAGGGAGTGTTTTTGCACACAAGAACTACAAGAGCTTTGTTCAGTTATGAGTCAAAGCATGTGCCTATCAACCCTTTTGAATGGAGGTGGATGTAAATAGCACAGATGTATTCCTCTGGGTTAAAGGCTAATGTAAAGGTCGGTCTACGTGTCTCTGTCCTCTCATTACAGACATATTCTGGGCTGTTCTGTGTGGTGGTGAATCCTTACAAGAACCTGCCAATCTACACAGAATCCATTGTGGAGATGTACCGAGGCAAAAAACGCCACGAGATGCCCCCGCACATCTACGCCATATCAGAGGCTGCCTATCGCAGCATGCTTCAAGGTAATCTACACTATCTGTGACCCCTGACCTCGAGCTAACTCTGACCCGGCAGCTCACCAACACATTCGCTATCTGCCACTCTGAGAGTGACGTGGTACTAAATAACGTCAGCGATCTTTGATCGCTGGGCCGCACCATGAATGCTATTAAAAGGTGTGGTAGATGCTCAACTTGAGGCTGTTATCAGAGGTCTTAAAAGTAAAAACAAATATTCAAGCTGCTGTTCTTGACAGCTCAGACTTCCTCCTGGGACACTCTTTATGACAAACGGTACAGCTGGTGATATGAATGTGTGTTCCCGGTGTGGTGAACCACATATAATACTGTAGATAAAAAAAACAAGGCATGTCAGACATTTTTTTCACACTTCACCTGTGGTGTTGACTTTATGAAACAACGGTGAGAGAACTCCCAGGAACCATTTAAAGCAGTTAAAGGGCGATTGAGCAACATCTCTGCCTCAGGGAGTCTACCCGAGATAACAGGACGGGGCAGCTGAAGCTGTGTGTCATCAGGACTAGGCCTCCACATGCGCGCGCACACGCACACATGCGCGTGCGCACACACACACTCACACGCACACACCCCCTTCGTGTTGGTTTGTAGGTGTGTTACCACAGTGATTGAACCTGCAGGACCAGTATGAATTTTTCCTGGGTGAATGATGCGTGGGAATCTGAAAGCAAATTCAAGCAGCATTGTGAACAATGTCCACCCATTGACTCCCACTGCGGTGTGGTTTGTCTGCCTGCAGAGACCAGTTCAGTGTGTGAGCAGCTTCTGTGTGCAGGACCAATAATTTAAAGAGTGCCTGTCGTGCCAGAAGAGAATCAAACACTTGAGTGTGAATGCTTCTGTATACTCAACAGACTATTAGCTATGAACACAGGAGGCGTGAATCCCTGTGGCAGTTTTCACAGCGCTTCAGTCTGTTGGCGAGGGCGGAGGCTCAGTGCCTAATGAGCCAGCACCTGTATGGACAACCTCCTCAGTCCTATACAGCACAGTGTGTTATTTCATCATCATGATCATGACTGCAGCATCATCATGTCTCAGCAAAATGCGTTTACCTTAAAGAAGGCGGGTCTACAGGTGCTGTTTTTTCAACGGATTTTTTGTCACGCAAGCACACGCCCATACATAGAGAATGTTTTCCTGCAGATGAACATTTCCTTTTACTTTGAAACTCTTGCCATTTGGTGTTTTTTCAAAATCAGCAATGAGTCTACAATAAACCAACTCTAAGATGACCTTTTCCTGGAGAAACTCTGATTTCACCTGTCTGACTTCAGGCTGTTGTTTCTTTTACAGATAGAGAAGATCAATCAATTCTCTGCACGTGAGTAGCTCGCAGTGAGACGTGTGTTAGTGTGTGCGTGTGCGTGTGTGTCCCATCAAACTTAAATGTCTATCACTGACTGGGTGCAGTGTGACCTTTCAAATCAAAAGCCTCCTGCTGTTTCATACATGGTTAAGTTACTTTTTTTCCACATTTATATTCACGCATTACGTCACAAAACATTTTCAAAAAACACAGTGGACTTTGTTCAAAATGAAAAAATACAACTGGACTTAATGACAAAGAAACAGAAATTTTCCCTTTGTGTCCTTTTGTCTGTCTACATTCGTCTCTTTCGCCCTCCTGCCTGCTTGCACCTTCACCCGCCTTGAATCTCGCGTCTTCCTGCCAGACTCTTCCTGTCATTGTCAGGGATCCCACTTTACCCTCATCTTGAATTAGTACCCGAGTGTGTTTGGAAGCAGGCGACTGCTTCTTTTAGCCGTTTTACAGCTTCTATTTTTGGCCCTTTTTTTTCTTTAAACTTCCCCAAAAGCAACAACACTGACACAGCCTGTATCCTCCACACCTGCTCTCTGTTTGGACCTGTGGCTTTGAACGCACCGCACAAGCTCTGTGTTTATTGCTGTGGTGAATGTGTGTTGGGTCACTTGTTCCTATGTGTTCTCGCTCTTTGATTTTATATATGCACTGAATATATCATTGATAATTGAGACCATATGTTTAGGATAAGGCTTTTATTGTGTACATTGTGCCAGACTGTTTCCTTTACATAGTTTGTGTACATTTCAGAGGCGAGTCTGGAGCTGGGAAAACGGAGAACACTAAGAAAGTCATCCAGTATTTGGCTCATGTGGCCTCGTCCCATAAAGCTGGAACTCTGGGCAGGAACAAGGAGCCAGTGCAGGTACGTCACAGCGGGGACACTGCTGAGGAGGAGTCAGGGGAACAAACAGAAGCCAGCACACAAGAAAAAACTCGGTGTGACTGACATTCATGAAATTCTACTACCTTGCAGTAACTCCACAGGTTTCCTGTAGATTTATAGCTGCACTCTGAAAACAACCATTTTCCCCCGAACTTCAGTGAAGTCACGGAACTATTTCCTCACTCATTCATTCATACTAACTGCTGAAACAGGTGTAATATATTACGACTGCTTTTGTCGATGCGTTCAAGTTTCTTTCGTTTCACCTTGATGGTGGATTTTCTCTCAGTCATTCCTCTTCTTTATCCTTTCTGACCTTCCTTCCTTCCTGCACTCGTTCCCCCTCCACCTCTCCTTTTGCACCGTCCCTCTCTCTCGCCTGCATGTTCAGATGGATGGCTGTAGGTCCTTAACGAGAGGCAGTACTTTGGTAAACCGGGTGAGTTACTTCTAAGCTGCTGTCCTGTCCTTCCCTCTGCTTTTGTCCTTTCCTGTTTTTCTGCTTCCTGAACTCTGCACTAATTCTGACTAACTCAACAGAAGTAACCTTAAAACTGTCACTGCTGATGGAGCTCCTTTTAAACAGTCGAACCCCTGGTTGTGTGATTTGATTTTGCTTGTTTGTATTTTTTCCATTTGTTGTTGTTGTGATTGTTGTCTTATTTGTCTTTTTTGTTTCTTTGTTTATCCCATCCACATGTTCATCCATCCACTCAACCCCCCCCCTAAACTACATTTTTTCCAAACAATTCACCAGAGTATGCAATATGTGAGTATGAAAGTATTAACCAAACGTGCGCTTCACTTGTGGGGGGCTCGTTTAGGTCCCCTGTAGAAGATTTACTGCAACTGATATGATTCTCAAGTGATCCATGAGAATCATGTCTCCTGTGCTTTCTTGCTTTCACCTGAGTAATTCACATTTCTGGGTCTTCAGCTGTGACACAGTTTATTTCAGTATTCTAGATACTGTGGACATTTGTAGTGGGCCGAGGATTGCTCCCTCATTCCCAGTGACTTGTGGTAGCCAGTCTTATTTGTAGAGCTTCAGCTAAGCAGGTGGTTTTAAAGACGTGAACTTTACAGTGTAGGTGCATGCAGTTGAATGAGTGCAGACTGGGTGTGGAAGTGGGTGTGTGGCTGCAGCCGTCTGCAGCGATTGAACTGTACATACTTTTCTCTCTTGCTTTGGTAATGTGTGCGGCGTACACATTGTTTGCTCTGTGTTTTGTTGCTGTACGCGTGCTGACCTCTTGCTGTGTGCGTGCGTGTGCGTGCGTGTGTGTGTGTGCGCGCGCGCGCGTGCGTGCGTGCGTGCGTGCGTGCATGCATGCATATGCGTCTGTGGCTGGCATTCCTTGAAAGTTTTTATAAAATTCCCTTCTCCTGTAGAAAATTCCTTTGGTGTACATCACTGGCTGCTGCTGCTGCTACTGCTGCTGCTGCTGCTGCTGCTGCTGCTGCTGCTGCTGCTGCTGCTGCACTGGCAATGCGACATCTGCAGTAATGCATTGCAGCTTGCTACAATCAGCCACTATGCAAGCTGCAGTTTACTGTGCTGCTCTGTAACAGTGGTTCTCAACTGTTTTGTGTCAACAGAAGAATTCAAAATGTGTGAATCAGTTACACCCTGTAAATTATTTGCATGACTAATAACATAATAATTGATTGCTTCTCTAATGAGAACCAGCATTAATTATTTATGTTGAGAACCATTTGTTCATGTGGCAGGGAATAGTGTGTGTGTGTTTTGTCTTTGCTACTTTGCACCCTAAAATGCATCAGTATGTGTCATTGCTCTTTGAGAATGAGTCACACTTACTTTGTGTTCTGCATAAGGGCGCAGTGGTAAATTCAAACAGAGCAGGATTAAAGGATGCATTTTAGTTTTTAAGCCCTGCAGAAGTCCTCTGTCACGGCGCTCGTCTTCCGTGTGCTGAAGCTGATTGGACGTCTCCTGTTTGTCTCAGGGCGAGCTGGAGAGACAGCTGCTGCAAGCCAACCCCATTCTGGAGGCTTTCGGCAACGCAAAAACTGTGAAGAATGACAACTCCTCAAGATTTGTGAGAGCAAATTATATGTTCATGATACCAGCAGACAATGCTTATTGACTACTGGAAGTTTTATTAACAGCATTATCAGCTTGTGAATTTACCCCATAAACATACATTGATCACTTCTTCTATTTCAGGGTAAATTCATTCGTATTAATTTTGACGTGGCGGGATACATCGTTGGTGCCAACATTGAGACCTGTATCCTTTTTCTTCCATCTTTGAAGTTCCACTCACATTGCCGGTTGTCTTTGTGTGCAACAATATAAAGTTACATTTGTCTTGAAGTTTTACATATGATATGACTGATGCAGGGCAGCTCACAGCTGGAATGTTTTGCAATAAGATTGACATGATAGGCTTCATTCGTCCATAACCGCATGAATCCAGACCTCCTTGAAAAGTCCCGCGCCACCCGTCAGGCCAAAGACGAGCGGACCTTCCACATCTTCTACCAGCTGCTGTGCGGCGCCAAAGAGGAAACGAGAGGTGAGCAGTCACAGGGGTGATCGTCAAAACTCTGAATCTGGTATTTTTATGAAGACCATGAAAAATAGATTTGTTTGCATTCTGTAATAATTCATGTTCTCCATTCATCTTTTCCATAGCTGACCTGCTCCTTGGAACTGCTGACGAGTATCGGTTCCTCTCTGGCGGCTCCATTCCAGTTCCTGGTCAGAGCGATTCAGAGAATTTCACCCAGACGATGGACTCCATGGCGATAATGGGCTTCAACCCCGATGAGTTATTGTGTAAGACTCTAAATTAAATAGCAGTTTAATGGAGTTTGAATTTTTTCCACATGAGATTCATAATTTAAACCTGCATGTGTTCCTGCCCCTCAGCCATGTTGAAGGTGATCTCAGCTGTGCTCCAGTTTGGGAACATCAGCTTCATGAAGGAGAAGAACCAAGACCAGGCCTCCATGCCTGACAACACCGCTGCCCAGAAGCTGAGCCATCTGCTGGGCATCAACGTGCTGGAGTTCACCCGGGCCATCCTCACCCCGAGGATTAAAGTGGGCAGAGAGTATGTGCAGAAGGCGCAGACTAAGGAACAAGTAAGATTTCATCTGCAAAGACATTTCGGAGAAAATGGAGACGATCCTTGTCTCTGTGGAGGGTTTCAAGACGGATCTGTGTGTTGTAGGCTGACTTTGCTGTGGAGGCCTTGGCGAAGGCGACCTATGAGCGTCTGTTCAGATGGCTGGTCCACAGGATCAACAGAGCTCTGGACCGCAGACAGAGACAGGGCGCCTCCTTCATTGGCATTCTTGATATCGCTGGGTTTGAGATCTTCCAGGTGAGCTTCTGTGATTCAGTGCTGAAACATTCAAGAAAATAGGAAAAATGGACACTCACTGATATTTATTCTCAGCATGAGCATCACCAGATGCACAGTATTTTAACTTCTGTTTTCCACATGGACATTAATCAGTGAGGTTTATGCAAAGATACAAACAGGTGATTTTCTTGACATAGTTTGGAAAACAGGAATCATTGATGATATGTTTGTTTGTCTTCATTCTCTCTCCTGCAGCTGAACTCGTTTGAGCAGCTGTGCATCAACTACACCAATGAGAAGCTGCAGCAGCTCTTCAACCACACCATGTTCATCCTGGAGCAGGAGGAGTACCAGCGGGAGGGCATCGAGTGGAACTTCATCGACTTTGGCCTGGACTTGCAGCCTTGCATCGACCTCATCGAGAGGCCGGTACGTAAACATTTTTACTATTATTTAGTTGAACCTTCTCAGTCTGTCAGACTGTGTCCCTCTGTGCTGTGATAACAAATGAAGAGTCCTCACTTCACTGTAAAATCTTCTGTCAGGCTCACCCTCCGGGTGTCCTGGCCCTGCTGGATGAAGAGTGCTGGTTCCCTCGAGCCACAGATCGCTCCTTCGTGGAGAAGGTGACTGGTGAGCAAGGCAGCCATCCCAAATTCTTCAGGTCGAAGCAGCCGCGCGGGGAAGCCGACTTCTCCATCATTCACTATGCTGGAAAGGTATCCCTCACTTTTAAAGAGCCTCTGGGTCTGACAGCTGGTAAAATGTCTTTGTTGCATCTTGACTTTTGGTTTCTCTTCATCTTCAGGTGGACTACAAGGCGAATGACTGGCTGGTGAAGAACATGGATCCTCTCAACGACAACGTGGCGTCTCTTCTCCACCAGTCGTCTGATCATTTTGTCTCCGAGCTGTGGAAGGAGGGTACGAGTGATCAGCCCACCCATGACTTACAGACATGTTTTTAGGCCTTTAACTGCAGACAAATATCTGTAATGTCTCCAACTTACACAGAACTTCACTCAACATGAAAAACCAGCTTTTTCTATGGTGGCCAAGTTGTTCTATTCATTTTTATCTCTCTTTATTTCACTGAATCTATATTTTGTTTAATTTTGCTTTTTTAGTATCAATTTTGAAGCCATTTTGGTGCAAGTTGAATTAACTGCTGTGTTTGTCTCTCTTCTTCTCTGTCATGCTCTTCTGTCTCTCTCTGTCCTTCACTCCCATTTTCCTCCTCCTTTTTGTCTTCTCCTGCTCGCTCGCTCGCTCGCTCCCTCTTCTCCTCTTTATTCTCCATTAATGTGGTTTTCAACGGGACTCCTTCTATCCTTGCTTCTCCTGGTTCCTGCACCAGATATCCAAACTCTTCCTCGTGTGTACTTCTTTGACTCGTATGCCACAATACAGACTAATGGCTCCGACAGTAGGTTTTTCATTTACCTCCTCGCAACTACCTTTCTGCTTCCCACTCCTGCCTATTATTGTCTTGTTTTCTGGCTGCCAAGTGTTTTGTATGGTGCCTTTGTGTGACTGTTTGCTGTTTGGTTAATGTTTGTGTTGCAGTTGTCGTTTAAATCGTCCTTGTGTTGTTCTGTTTCTCTCTAATTGCTCTTTTAGCTAGTACTCACTTTTAGTAGCAGTGTCGTGATTTTGTGACATTTCTTTCCAACATCTCAGCAGTCCTTCATTTTGTAGAAGCTGCACTCAGTAGAAGCATGCTCTCACTTAGTAACAAAAGCCAGTTTCAGGATCACATATGATGCTCACCGCTGCCACAGACTGTAGCCAGGAAGATTTAAACAGTCCGGAGGACTGATGTTAAATCATGTTTACTGTGTTGTTTGTCAGTGTGCTTTGTCTTTTTCAACAAATGAGGACAAACCACACAGGCAGAAATGTGATCCTGAAAAAGCTTTAGAGTGCTGATATTTAAACCCATTCAGAGAGCAACTACATCGTCTGCTTAATAGTGTGAATTATGAGACATTTGGATGATTGTGGCATTTCCATGTCATTACGGAGCAGCAAAATTAGATAAATGAGAAAAATGTAGTTATTAGAATTTCAACAAACACATGAAATGAAGTGGAGCCTGTTTGTTTTGGGGGATTATCTCTCCCAGTACCGAAAAACCAAGTAGTCCTCCGACCCTTTCTCTGCTTCAGTGTTTAATTGGATCTAACCAGAAGCAAGCAGCTGCTGCGTAGTTTAACGTTCGGGAACAGAACAAGTCATTGTGTCTCTTTCAGGGAAACCTGTAGCGGTTCCTGTCTAGACTTGTCCAGAACTGGCAGGTTAAGCTTGAGAAAATCTTCCCACGACTCTCCTGCAGAGTATGACGAAAGTGAAGTTTGGCATCACTAATATGGAAGCCGCCACTGCTCCCAGTCTGTCTGATATGACTGAAAAAAGCTCTGATGGCAGATGTAAATGCATGTGTGAAATACTGACATGAACTCCGACAGAAAATGCCAAATCACGCCATAAAAATGTAACCATTCATTTTTATTCCACTGATTGTTGCTGCTGAAACTGAGTGTCTCTGTTGTCCCCCAGTGGACAGGATTGTGAGTCTGGACCAGGTGACCACAGGAGAGAGCAGCGGGCCCGTCTCATTTGGGGCATCAGGTCTGAAAACAAAGAAGGGGATGTTCAGGACGGTGGGTCAACTCTACAAAGAGTCTCTCACCAAGCTGATGGCCACACTGAGGAACACCAACCCCAACTTCCTGCGCTGCATCATCCCCAACCACGAGAAGAAGGTGAGAGACAAGGGTCCGAATGAAGGCATTCGCTGTTCATGTCACTTTGTTTTTGTTGGAGGAAAATACTATAAACAGCAATAAAATGTCCAGCTGAACCACAACCAGAGTAGATCATCAAGCAGCAAGAATACAGATGGCTTGACTGAAAATGTTGTTCAGGCTGACCAGACTTGGCACGAACAAACAGGATTGTTTCAAACATGCCTGTCGCTTTTATTCTCAGGCTGGAAAACTGTCGCCCAACCTGGTTTTGGACCAGCTGAGGTGTAACGGTGTCTTGGAGGGGATCCGTATCTGCAGACAAGGCTTCCCTAACCGCATCCCTTTCCAGGAGTTCAGACAGAGGTGCGCATCAGCGATCGGCTGGAAAGGAGCCGCCTTTCATGACCATCTGTGCCTCCCTCTTTCTCGCTGCTCCACACTCTCACTGCGTGCTCCCTCTTAAGCACCTTCTCTGACACCTGCTCGTGACCCTTTTTCACACATGCTCAACGTGAAGCGTCCCGCTCAAACACACAGTTGAAGAGTCACATTTGTCTTTCAGATATGAGATCCTAACTCCCAACGCCATTCCTCGTACCTTTATGGACGGGAAACAAGCGTCAGAGCTCATGGTAAGAAACGTCCCGGTGGAGGTCCACTCACAATGTGTTTCTACACATGCATGGAGTGACTGATGATTGATGCCGGTCTTGGTTGTCCAGATCAGGGCCCTGGAGCTGGATCCTAACCTGTATAGGGTGGGTCAAAGTAAAGTCTTCTTCAGAGCAGGAGTCCTGGCTCACCTGGAAGAAGAGAGAGACCTGAAGATCACAGACACCATCATCCGCTTCCAGAGCGTCGCCAGGGGATACCTTGCTCGCAAGTAAGTAACCTGGCCACAGGCTTTACTCGCATGCTGCAACATCTCATTTATTTTTGACAGCTCTGATATAAACACAGAAATAAACGCCAAATATTTTCATTGACCACTTGAAAGTCACTTGCTCTGAAGTGAAACTCAAGACGTGGAAGAATGCAAAAATGTGATCCGGTTGGGGTTTCTGGATACTCGCTGCTGTATTGTGAGCAGTTTTGTATTTCGCTCTTGAATAAGCATCAATATTTAATGTTTATTGGCCCCTATCAGTGACCCGGGAAGGGCAGCAGCACTGAAAGGAGTTTGGCAAAGTTTCTTCAAGTCACTAGATGTGTTGAGTTGTTCAGTGAGCCACTTTGAATGATTGTAGAGGTTTTCCTCCTGCACATGTGATGTTTGATGTATTTATGTTTCTTTTTCTCACATCTCAGAGCCTTCACCAAGAAGCAGCAGCAGCTGAGCGCTCTGAGGGTGATGCAGAGGAACTGTGCCGCTTACCTCAAACTCAGGAACTGGCACTGGTGGCGACTGTTCACCAAGGTGAACAAAGACATAGAAACACTTCAGTTCTATTGCTATCATTCAAATACGAACACATATAAACACAATATAGATAAATCAATTTGAGTTTGAATAAATCATAATTTGCAGCTTAAAAATGTTTGGATGTTCTGCTATTGAAAAAAAATTAAAGTTCATACAACAGTTTTAGATTTGAGGTAACAGTGAAAATGAAACTATAAAATTTACTGGGGCTTGTCAGGTTGTGGGACTTGTTTGGCCTTGACCCC
>JAUESF010000008.1:3719197-3737494 GCA_032274765.1 Malacoctenus tetranemus
ATATCATATCATATCATATCATGATTTTCGTTTTTGCTGAAATTTTAGATGAATAAATACAGTTATAAAATGCTTCTCTATTGTAAATGTACGAGTGGGGGTGTACTGCTTGGTATTCACATGTATTTATGGCAGGGTTAATGATAATAATACTGTAAAAAAAAAAAGTTGTACTTGTTTATTTCTGATGCCTAACACACACAAGACACCAAAAATGCTTGAAAATTTAAAAGAGCACCTGTGAGACTTTTAATAATCATTCAGTGATCTGATAATGAACAATAACCTCCGGAAAAACCTATAAAGATTTATATTTTTAACCTCGTTTTGTGTCAATGTGCGCGTTTGCCGCGCAGTTTTCTCCACTAGGGGCGCCATCAGAAATCCTCAGACGTTTTTTTGCTGCGTCTGACCAATCAGACGCAGGAGACGAGAGTTCACAGTTTATCGCGAGACCTCGTCTCTTCCTTTTCCCTTTTCGCTCCGAGTCCAAGATGGTAGGTACCGCTAACTGAATTTTCAAGCGCGGTAGCTGAAGTATCCACCGTCATCCTCCAAGATAAACCATCCAATCGCTTGAAAACTCACATTTATACTTTGTAGTTATTGATTGCGTCGCAATCGCGACACGATTTAGCGTTATTTGCCCCTACTGCTCTCCTGAGCTTTCTCCCTCTGTAGAAACGACACCGGTGCTGTTCAAAGCAGTCGCTTTACGCCTTTACGTTGATTAAAAAGCGGCAGTGAAATTGGTCCGAAATGCTCCTCATGAATATACATTCGTTTGTATAGTCTTCCAGGTTTACGTGTGTTTCTATCAGCCTAACTTACCTGCGCTAGATCCAATTGTACATCTGTGCTATTGGCGCTAGCTGCTAGCTCGGTAATGTCAACGTGTGAATTGGACAACGCCACCAGTTAACAGATCAACCTGCAGTGTGTGCTCAGATTGGTGTTTCGAGTTAATATTGTCATAAGTTCTCTAGCTGAGGTGAATCTGAACTTTAAAGCGCCAGTCTTTTGTTCGTTAATTCAGGATTGTAACACAGTGCTCGGTAGAAAGCATGATGCCTCCTGTCATTACTGTTTTATTGATTTCCCTTTGATTTCTTTAAGGGAGTCGACATCAGACACAACAAGGACCGCAAGGTTCACAGGAAGGAGCCAAAGAGTCAGGATATCTACCTGAGACTCCTGGTCAAGGTAAAGTTACCTTCATGTGAAGTTAGTTTTTATGTAAAGGTGCATTCTGGGATTCTCAAACATCGTGCTGGTTTGTCACAGTTGTACAGGTTCCTGGCTCGTCGCTCAGATGCTCCTTTCAACAAGGTGGTCCTGAGGAGGCTGTTCATGAGCAGGACCAACAGGCCTCCGATCTCCATCTCCCGTCTGGTAAGAGTCATATGGTGCTGTGAGCTTCCTCAGCACAGTGATTGAATGGCAGTTCATATTGCCTTTTTTTTAAGTCATTGTTTTATCTTCAGGTGTTGTGAAAAGCAGGGTTAATAGGGTACTGTGAGATGAGAACAGGTTAGAGATGAATAGATATTTTTGGATAGTGTTTTCTGGTGTTCATGTGACATTGTCACAGCCTTTGATATACACACAGGATATCCTGTGCTTGTTGTCAGTGCACTGAATTGGTTATTTTTCAGTACATATATACCCAGACTTTGTTTGTTGGGACAACTGAAGGGAGAGAAGTCAGCAGAGACCAGAGCACATTGTTTAGCAAAATCCTATTAAAGTTGACATGAGGTCAAAGAGGATTTATAGTGCTGCTGGTTGTTACCATTTTCAGCATTGATCCTTTGAAAGCAAATAAGTGTAAAACTGCCTCATTATAAACTTGCTCTTAAACATGATTTTGCGGTCTTCTGAGTCCATCCAGTATTTCAGCCTCAGACACATTGGCATGTTGCACATTTACTTTCTGTATGATCATTTGCTCAATGAGTTCCTGGTTGATCAAGTGTTTGTTCTGCTGCAGATCCGTAAGATGAAGGAGCCCGGTCGCGAGAACAGAATCGCTGTTGTTGTGGGAACAGTGACCGATGACATCAGGATTCAGGATATCCCCAAGCTCAAGGTAACACAATTACCTCCAGTAAAGTCACCTGGAAGATGATGGTTTATAGACTGGAGCCGTTTTCTGATCCGGATGGTCTTCATGTGTTTGCCACAGATCTGTGCTCTGAGGGTCACTGACGGCGCCCGCCGCAGGGTCCTGAAGGCAGGGGGTCAGGTGATGACCTTCGACCAGCTGGCTCTGTCCTCTCCTAAAGGAAAAGGCACAGTGCTGCTGTCAGGTAAATGCAGGCTGTGCTTTTTGCATCTTTTCCACAAGTGATCGCATGTCTCTTGACATATTTCCAAAGTCAGTGGTGTGATGAAGTTTTTCAGCTGGATTTAAGTGTTTTCTCCGATCAGAAATGTGTTTTTTTTTTATGATGGGGTTAGTAGGCAACTCATTCTGGACTGGAAAGTGCATATGGAAACTGCTCTGAAAAGCACTGTGCAATGTATATTCCTCTGTGAAGGTTTGAAATCAGCTTTAATGTAGACTGACAGCTGCGCAAGTTTTTAGATTCATCACATTCTCAAATTTCTTGTGCACTTTGTCTATTTTTGGAGCAATATGCAGTTTTTTTTAAACATACCTTTAAACTATAATATTACTCTACTTCCCTTATTAATAGTGATCTGTGCTATAGGTTTTGTGATGAAGGCATTGTTGTCTGATGTCCCAGTGAGGTTGATGTGAAACATTTTGTTGTTGTTGCTCTTCAGGACCCCGCAAGGCCAGAGAGGTCTACAGGCACTTTGGAAAGGCTCCTGGAACTCCTCACAGCCACACCAAGTACGTTCAGTCCAGTTATTTGTTGTCTTGTGTCAAAGCTGGGGGACCGTGTGAACATGGTTGGAATCTTTGCTTATTGACGAGTTTGGTAATAAATAGCTATAAAATCAGAAGGGTTGGGTCATTTGGGCTGTAACATGCAGTGTTCCCCTAAAACAACCTGAAATGTAATTTTGCTGTAAAAACTGTTGAAAACTATTGACAGCTGAGATGCTGCTAACCTGTAACTTAGACCTGTTTGACAGGTAAAGAAGCTCTTTAATAGAGTTGGTTGTGTATTTTTAAAGTACTCACCTTGTGGAAAAGCAACAAGAGTGTTTGTTCATAACAATTGTTCATTGTGTGGAATGTTTGAGCCGTTAGTGTAACATGACTGATGTGTGATGTGTCGTCATAGCTGGACTGTGATTCACAGGATGACATAAATACCTCGCCATGAAAGGTTTTAGTCAAACATTTGGCGGGCAGCTTTTGTTTTTCAGTCCCAACATGATAAAAGTCACTGAGCTCCCGGAGACGACCAAGATAAACAGCTTGACTTATTCAGGGTGTGTGTTGCTGTGGTGTAAAACGTGTCCCTCTTCTCTGTTTCCAGGCCCTATGTCCGCTCCAAGGGCAGGAAGTTCGAGAGGGCCCGTGGTCGCAGAGCCAGCCGTGGCTACAAGAACTAACCCATGTTTTTGTTTTCCAAGCAATCTGACACAAATAAAAGATTGGCTGTACAAAATGAGCTGTCTCTGTGTCTTTTTGTTGAAACTCCACAATTATTCCTCATCTGTTTACTTGAATTGTGCTGTTGTGAACCAGTGATAAAAACCTGATAAACTTGGCAGAAGGGGAGGAGAATAGTTATTAGTCACTTAATCTTTAGCAGATTTTTTCAAGCCTAATAATGAATGAGGGGTCTTTTGATCAGCGTTTATCGGCCGGGCCGATAACAAATGGCTTGGCCAGGAAGCGCTGCTCTGTCAATGATTGGAGAATGTCGGTGGGTGTTGCAATGTTTTCCTTATCGTCATTGGGCTTCCTCTCCGCCGCTCAAAGCTGCTGCTGCTGCGTCTCCAGACACTTCCTGCACCGAGCCGCCGCTATCACAGCACAGCGGCTATCTGTCGTCGAGAACGGGGGGGACAAGATGAGGTAATGTGGCCCTGTTTTGTTGCTTCGCTGCACTAGACTGAACCTTTTTCCACTCCATTCTTGGTTTATGGTGAGACGCTAAAGCGGCGTGTTTTCGTGCCAGTCGCCCTGCTCGAAAACCAGTAACGTCTGCCAGCTAACCCCATCCGCGCTAACTTGGGCGCCTCATTAAACCGGGTAAGAAGTCCATCGTAACATGTCAAACACACCTTTCCGTTTGCCCGGAGTGTGGCTGAGCAGTCTCGGTTGATGAAAAAACCAACAGTGTACTTTACGGGGTTTAACTTTGGCGACATGTCAACTAGCAAACCGCTAGCCGCCGCCGCCGCCGCCGCTAGCTGACGCCGCTGTGCTGCGCTTGTCAGACAGCGGTTTGCAGCGGCTAACGTCTCCTCCGAGCCGTCCCCCGGTTTCTGATCCTAAAGCGCGACCGGTTCGTCCCGCTTTTAACTATCCTTCATTTTCACGACTGTTTAAAATGCAGCACTGTGTATCAGCACTCTCTTCGTGGTGACTGCTCTAAGTGGTAACTTGCAGCTAAAGTTGTGTGGCTAACCCGCTGGCGCATCGATTAAAGTTTAAAATAGCGGGGCTCGTTTGATCTTCACGGCTCTGTAAACGGGCTTTTAACCCGTAGCAGTGGCGTGAATAAAGTCCCCAGGTTCAAAGCACAGTGTCGGCGTCACATGGACCAAAAATACCCTGAAGTCACAAAACAGCAGCCGCATTGTGTTGGAGACAAAATTAGCCTGCGCATATTATTATTTCTGGGTGCCCCCGCCCTGCGTTTTCAAGGACGTAAGGTGCAACAATGGGCATCAGTGAGGTGCTTTTCTCTGCGGGAGCTTTATCGGCACAGGACATCAGCCAAGTATTGATTTTGTCTGCAGCACCGCTTGCATAATGTTTCCTGTCTGTTGTAAAGATGTGACCACTTTATTAACTGGGTCCATGTAGACCGGTCCATCTCCTGAAGTGCCTGGACTTGATCTCTGGGACCCTGCTGATCAGGAGCTCAAACATCACTCTGTCCCTAAATGAACAGGATGTGGTGTGAAAAAGAAAAGGTCATGCAACCATTGAAAGTGAATCAGTTGTTCAGTTAGTTAGACTTGTGGCAAATACAATGACTTATTGTAGCGTTTATCCATCCTGATTATAGGCGACTACAATTGTGAGCCTGTTTCTTTATAACGGTGTGACACGGTTCAATGCCAGGGTTGGTTGCAAAACTTTAGAAACCCTGTGCTGTCAGTCAGCAACCTATAAAATGCTCAATCAGAGACAGAGATTGTGGAGAATTGAAAAACACGATGTCCTTCGAACGTGTTTCAGAGACGTCTTGAATTGTGAAAAGCGAAACTGCGGTTGCATCGATTCTCCTCTCCCGGCCGATGATGCCTCGTCCTCTTCGTGCAACCTTTCGTCCAAAATAATGTGGCGCCTCAGCACTGCGGTGGAGGATGCGTGACTCTGAGTCATTATGTGCATCAGCACAGGCGCACCTTCGGTCAAGGGACATGATGGATCTCCTATTGCTTCACTCTGCAGCCGTAATCTCTTCTCCTTATCATATCAGTTCTTCTCTGAACTATTGGTGAAGAAGTAGAACAGAATAACAGCATCTCAGAGCTGCTAGTATGTTTCTTATTGATTTGTGTGACTTTTGTTTTGGTGGTACTTTGGTGGTTTGCTTAAAAGAAAAAGTGCTTTTCAGCCACTCTGACACTTGATTGTTGTCCTTCTTTGTCCTCATGCAGGAACAGAGATCTTTGGGAGGGAACGTGAGGCTTGATTTAAATGCATAAAGATGACTTAAGCTAAGGAGCCACCTGGAACTCTCTTGTTTGTCTTTTTGTTGTTTCTGTTTTTTTCCTGTTTGTTTTGTTAGTGCTCCACCTGTCTTATCAAGTGAAGGAGGAGTTCATGCTTGGATGAAACCTTGTTGTCTCACACTACTGTCTAAGGAACTGGCCTTGTCACTCCCCTTGTCTTTCTTTCATTTATCACTGAGATTCGAGATAGCAATAGCGGTATCAAAGGTCTTGAAAAACCTGCACTCATCACATCTTTGTGGCATTAATTACATTTTGGGCTGCACTTTTTCATGAAACACACTTCACTGAGATCTTTACTCGTGCATTATTTTTATTTAATTGTTGTTGCCTCCTTGTCTAAACAAGGTGTGTTTACTTTTGTTCTTGTTCCTACTTAATGAATCATCTTTAATGCAACTAAGCGTCTCATTTTTGTCCATTTGTGTAATTATTTAAAGATTTATTGTTATTGCCAAGTAGCTGCTTAGCTGCCGTATATTTCTCTCAGTAAAGGCGGCTTGGAGTGTTGTTGTAAACCTGTTTTTATACATATGCAATCTTTTTGAAGAACACTTGTTTAAATGACTGATTTTACATTTTAAATCCTCGTCTGTTTTTGAATATGTTGAAGTGTTGCCGATCCACTTTTCAGCTGGCAGCAAACTGTAGAAGCTTTTTAGATCAAACTGTGATGGGAAGTTTCAAACTGTGACTCAAGAAGAAAGACATTTAGTCGTTCCCATCGCCACTGGATGAATTCTCCATGCAGAGGGTTTGAACTGGACAAAAGACTTTTCTACGTTGAAATGAAGACACCTCTCTGAAGAGGAGAAACAGGAACAGAAGTTCCACCTTGACTCTGCCTCTTGACTTCGAGCACTGAACAGAAGGAATTGTTTTGTCGAGACTCAAAGGATTAAAGCTCTCGGAGATACATTTTGGCTTTTTCCCTCCAATCCTGAAGAATCGCCAGCTTTCGCTCATCAAGCCTCAGACTGTAGGAAACTCTTTTGTTGGCCTGGTAAACTTCGTCCACGTGAGCGCTCGAGATGCGATCCCCAGAACCGTCCTCGCCTTCCCCAGCAGAAGCTCTCCTTCACGGCCAGTTTGCCAGCTGGGGATCAGGCAGCAACAGCAACAATAACAGCTGCCCCAATAGCCCTGGTGGTCCAGGAGGGCTCTCCCCTGCTGCTTCCCCAACTCCTGCCCTGGCATCCAACTATGCCTTGACCCTCACTCACACCCACATACATATCCAGCGCCTGTCACCGCGGCCGGGGAAAGAGGCTCGCCTCCTGCTGCCTTTGTCGGAGCTGGTGGGATGCAGCTGCCCGCGGTCCCCCGCGCCCCCGCTGCTGGTGCTGTACTGGTACCCGCCAGGAAAGCGACGGAAAGGGGTGTCCCGGCGCCGGCAGGTGAGGGCCTACCTGGCAGAGAGCAGGCCTGAAGCTGAGAGGTGGTCGGCTGCCGTGCAGTGTCTCCTCAGAGATGTGATCGTCACTGCTGACACAGGTGAGTGTGACGATCAATCAGGGGTGAATGTACCACCTTCTCTTTGCCGTCCATTCAGTTGTCCTCCATCAGTTTTTGGGAATGTCTTTGAGTGAAGCTGAAAACTCCAGTTCATCTCTGATTCATGCTTCTTGCAGCCTCCACACACCGTTCAGATGGCTCCTTCATTATTTAGTGACCTTTGTCGTTGATGCATTGATTTACTGAGGCGCCCTATCAAATGAGCAGCACTGATTGCCTCCTGTGGACGAGGGTTTACTTTGCGTGACCTTTTATGTTTGTCTCCCTGATTATGGCTCAGATTCCTGTTTACTGCACAGAACCACACAATGTCACCTCATTCACCCTGATTTATGCCCTCTTTGTAAAGGCTTTCTAAATATAGCTTAATGTCACAGTGACCCCAGACCTTTGAGTATGTACAGCCTGCTGAGGGCATCGATGGGATCCACCACGGTTTGGTATTTTAAGGGTTATTTCACAACATGACAAAGAAAAGCAGGAGGAGATTAGTGTTTATTACGCAGTGAGAGGCTGTGAGATTTACTGTTTCGTTTTTGTTTCACACGACTCTGTTTTCTGGAATTCTGTCCAAAAATATACTTTTTAATGTCACCCTCTTATCTGCTCTGCACACTCGGCCTGCACCATTTGATGTCAAATGTGGAGACGGAGAGGGTGGGGCTGCTGCAGACTGGCGCTCTGTGCCGGTCAGGGTACCCTCACACACAGTCCACAACAAGATAGCCAGACCCCAACTCAGGACTCGCTTTTCAGTTTTTCAAGTGTCACACTCAACAAAAGTCTTTTGTTTCCCTTTCCTCTTTTTTCAGTTGTCCTCCTTTAACTTGTAATTGTATAATTTCTCAGAGATCTTTGGGTTATTTCCCCTCTTCAGTCCAAACCAACTTCACTAGGATCAATCCTGAGCTGTCGAGAAACTGTCATTCATTTTTTTTTTTTGTTCTGTTTTGTGTTTGCGATCAGTCTGTTCTTCATTCACTGCTCACGTAACGTTTTCGTGTCACACGCTCGTTTGATTTTTTGCTGATGGGCCTTCCAAATGTTGGGTTTTTTGGGGGGGCTCTGCTGATTCACTGGATTGTGGTTTGTTGCATAATCCAGGATTATGAGTGTGCTGTTGTTTTGTTTCCCTCTTTGTGCCACTGGCATCCATATGACATCTCATAGTGTTCTTTAGTTGCTGTGAATTCTGATTTATTATAATCACTGTCACAAAGACAGAAAATGAGGGCGGTTTAATTTTCTCTTCTGCTCGTTTTCACTACTTCAGTGCACCCCAAGGATCAAAGTCTTTGCAAATAGTTTCTCATTACTTTTCAACCAGGTTAGCTCTGCTACATGAATGCATTATTATAGATTCAGTCCAACTGATAAGGTAAATTCCAGCGTTGCGCAGAGTGAAAAGGGTCCTGTGAGGTGAAGTAAAGCAGCCTTAAATGCTTGAGTGCTCAGAGTCCAGCGTGAGGCAACATTTTAATAACAGCTTAGCTTACGTCCCAGTTGGCTGATCTTGTTAATGCAGCGGAGCTCCTTCATTTCAGTGCACGTTTTAACTTATTCATGCTCTCCTCTCTCTCTCTCTGTCTCTCTCTCCCTCGCAGAGTTTTCAAGAAGTCTGCTACCTCGACCCAGGCGACTACTGTTACTGGTCAATCCCTTTAGTGGAAGAGGCCAGGCCATGCAGTGGTGTCAGACCCACATCCTGCCAATGATAAGAGAGGCCAACATCAGCTACAACCTCATACAGACAGGTAACACGCCAAAGTGGAAAAAGAAGCTTCAATGAGTAAAACTACCATTCAGCTTAGTTTGCTTTAAAGTAAAACACAAGTTTTGCCTCACATCTATCAGAGGAAGATGGTACAGTGCAATGAACACAATAGAACATCCTGAGTATGATCGTCATACTGGAGTGAATTCATCAAAGTGAAGTTTGACAACCTGAAAAACATAAACAACAGGAACTGACTCAGTTGTTTTCTATCAGAGCGTCAGAATCACGCCAGAGAGCTCATCAGAGAGATTCCGCTCCCAGAGTGGGATGGCATCATCATCGTCTCTGGGGACGGTCTGCTGCATGAGGTGAGCTGCTTTGATCACAGGGGGACAATGAGGGGTGCAATCAAAGGGAGAAATAAACAGCATAATGTCTGCATTATTTATGATCATCATTGGGTTTTTATATTTGCACATTTGTGACCACCAGCATGTTCTTTTTCTAACGTTGCTGCGTCACCATGCTTCAGGTAATAAACGGGCTGATGGAGCGCCCAGACTGGGAACAAGCAATAAAAACACCGGTCGGCATTCTGCCCTGCGGCTCTGGGAATGCACTGGCTGGCTCTATCAACCACCACGCAGGGTGAGTGCGTCTCCTATTTATATCTGTAAATCATGAGTCCTCTGTGGCTGAAACAGTCTTTACAGCTCAGGAAACGGAGACTTAATCTTCACATCTTTGTGTTGTGGCTGATATTTTATGGAACTCGTCTCTGTTTCTCTCTCAACGGTTCATCTTGAGTATCTACAAAGTGGACGGCTGTGTTGCTGTTATTTTCTGAGCTTTGAGCTTCACTGATGTGAGGTTGTTGTCTTCTTGCGTCTCCCTCAGGTATGACATGTGCCTTCGAGAGCCGCTCCTTCTGAACTGCTGCTTTCTGCTGTGCCGAGGCGGCGTCCGACCCATGGACCTGGTCTCTGTGACAACCAGCCCCGCTCCCTCCAACAACAGCCGCGCTGCAGCTCCCAGAAGGCTGTTTTCTTTCCTTTCAGTCGCCTGGGGTTTTGTGTCCGATGTGGATATTGAGAGTGAGAGGTGGGTGTGCTGTTGCATATGTTTGGAGTGAAGCGTCGCATATCTCACGAATCCCTCAATTTTATGTGTCACGCTCATGTTTCCAGGTATCGCGGCCTGGGCTCGGCTCGCTTCACGTTGGGCACCTTGGTGCGCATTGCCTCTCTGCGTTCCTACAAAGGTCGTCTGTCCTACCTGCCTCCTTCCATCGTCGCCTCATCACCGGACGCCACACCTCCCCCACCGAGGAGACCCCTGTCCCGCAGCATCACGGAAGGCCTCGAGGGTTTCTGTCGAACGCCCATCCATCGCACCTGCTCGGACATGGGCATCAGCGAGCAGAGGAGCCTGCGAAGGGGTGAGGGAGAGAGGGAGAAGGAGGAGAGGCAGAGGGAAAGGGAGAGGAGAAGGGAGAGAGCCCGAGGAGGTGGAACGGGCGTGGTGAGAGCGAGCAGCCTGGCAGAGGACCGAGAGAGGGAGGGGGAGATGGAGATGGAGGCAGAAGAGGAGAAGTCAGGGACCTGCTCGGAGAGGTCGGGGACAAGTTCAGAATCAAACGAACGGGTGGAATGCCTCATGGGAAGGGAGGACAGGTTGGCGAGGATAAAGGATGAAAGGGAAGAAGAGGGAACAATAGAGCAAGACTCAGGTGAGATGGAGGAGGAGGAAGACACAGGGAAGGATGGGGAGGGCAGCGGTGGCTCGGTGGAGGGAGAGGGAGTGTTGCACGCGACAGAACTAGGAGAGAGCTATGGGGTGGACATGGGGCGAGAGGCAGATGAGGAGCCCGAGGGTTGCACCACTTACCAGGATGACCTTCAGGAAACCAGGCAGGCACTGAGGAAGAATTCAGCCCCCTCCAGCCAGATAGCCAACGCTCTGTTCGGCCAGCCTCTGAGTCAGGAGGTGGAAGCAGATTCTGGCCCTTCATACGGCGTGGAGGACATGGACCTGAATGGGACTTACTACCAGAAAGAACCTCGGGAGCGAGCCCTCACTATCTCCTCCCCGTTTCGTCACTCTCCCTTCTCATACAAGCCCAAGAACCTGGACCAAAACCAAAACGCCTCCCGCCCGAGGCCCCTCTCACTCCTCCAGCACTCCCACTCAAACTCTCTCCCTCCCAAACTCCCCTCTCTCTCTCTTTCTCTGTCACCAACACCTCCGTCCTCTCCTTCTTGCGCCTCCCCACACGCATCATCCTACCTCACGCCCCGTCCCAACACCCCAAACTCCAGCTCGCCATCGCCATGTTTACGCACACCGTCCTCTTCATTCAACTTTGACATGGCTGAACCAGCAGGACCCCTCAAGAACCGTCCATTTGTCCCACTGCCTTTAAATCTGCCGAGGGATGACTTGTTACCGCCCCTCGACCAGCCCCTCCCCACCAGAGACTGGGTCACCATCGAAGGGGACTTTGTCCTGGTCCTGGCCCTTTATCAGACCCACCTCGGGGCCGACCTCCACGCTGCGCCCCAGGCCAGGTTTGACGACGGGCTGATCCACCTGACCTTTGTGCGGGCAGGGATCTCCAGAGCCACACTACTGAGACTGTTCTTTGCCATGGAACGAGGAACTCATCACTCCGTCAGCTCGCCGTATGTGAGTCATGTTACCTGCAGAGCCTTCAGGCTGCAGCCTCTGTCCGCGCGGGGGACACTCACGGTGGATGGAGAACTCGTACCCTATGGGCCTCTGCAAGCACAGGTCAGAGAAAGGGTTTGTTCTGGTCCCCTGATATCTATAGATATGTGTTTGTTGATTTGCATATACATTACTCTGCATATATCGTCTCATCTGAGTAGTTTTCTCCAGAAGAAATGACAATATGTTCACAAGAGGATGTTTTGGATTGAGTTTGTGTAATCTGATTCAATATTTCAATGATGACTTTTTATAACTTTAAATAACGTTTTCTTCTTGCTCTCTGTCTCATTCCCAGGTTCATCCTTCCATTGCGCGCCTCATAGTTGGAGACTCTGGAGAGAGGACCACCAGATTCTGAACCAGGCGTCGGTTGAATTGATTGACATATCAGCACTCTACTGAATTACATAATCTCTCTTGTCGTCTCCACTCAGAGGGAAGGTCGTATCCGAGACCCTTCACACAGCCTGAGTTGCAGGAGCTGCTTTTTCTAGGGATTAATGAAAGGGATCACCCACCGAGCCACGCGTCATTCGAGCATGACTGCAGGGATTAATAGTGAATTTGAAAATGGATGAAAAAATGCGCCTCATTGCACAGCTGTTGGATTACGCTCAGCAAGCGTTACCCTGAGAAGCATGAAAACTGCACAGCCTGGGATAATAAGAGGGAAGAACAATCGAATGTTTATGGTTTTAGTTGTGCAGATAGTGCATGTGTTGGATGTATACATACGTAGTAGTATGCATGCAGAGAAGCACTACCTGATTTTGCCTTATCTTGAGATGGAAAGAAGTCAGACTAAATTCTCAGAAAGTTGTTTTTAAACACGAGCAGTGACGGAGACACGTTGAGGTTCACTGGGGGCCAGTTCCTCATGGAAACTGTCTCCACCCACTGTCCAGTGGTTTGAACAGAAAAACTGAAGTTCCTCTGAGGAATGCCTTATCTGACACTGTACAGTGCTGTTGTACTTTTGCCCTCTTATCTGAAGAACCTAAATCTTAACCTCTGTCCACCTATCAGAGTCCATCCACCACACGAAAACAAAGCTATTACCCATTTAGACATATTGGTAAAGCCACCTGCCTAATGTTGTCTTTGAGCATGCTACATAACCACTGTTCCAAGTATCTTAGTGGAGGAAAATGTGGCTTTGAGGACATGTTTGCTCATGCAAGTGAGTTGGTAAAGAGCAGCCAGATCAAGCTTTTAGGAGTTATTTTATTAGTAAAAGAAAAAAAAACAAAACAATGGAGCCGTTGAACGGTGACATCACTGACATTTTTACGTAATCTGCCTGTTTTTCTTAGCCAATGGATGCACGAAGACGATATCGGTGATGTCAGCTTTTGCAACATGTTGAACGTAAACTGTCTGAACAAAGCAAGCTTTCATGTCAGTGCTTCAGCCTACTTGTTTTCAGAAAACCTCCGAGTCGGAGCCTTAGCCCTCAGCACTATCTCGTGTCTACAACATGTCACTGTCTCAGTAATCATCTTTGAAAGTGTATTTAGAAGGCTTTACTTGCCTCGAATAAGTAGTTGGTAGTGCATTTATTTTGCACAAAACTGGAGTTGACACTGCACAGAGAATCACAACACTAGAATGCATAACACTGCTTAGCAACAACCGAGAGAGTAACACTCAATCAGATATGATAGTTTGTTCCAGAGAGAGAGAGCACTTAGAGTTTTTGGCCAACTCCAGATACTAATAAAAGGATTTCATCACATTCATTGCCTGAAGTCAATAAATGTTGGTGTTTGAACACTCATAGCTTTTGGAAAGTGGAACTGACTGTTTACAAAATCTTTTCAAGACTTTAAATTCCTGCTGCAGAGTTAGACCAGACTGCAACACTAAAACCCCGCGGTGCCATGTTGTCCGATCAGGTGTTTGATCTAAATAAAGTTTGAATTAAACGCAACTTGCACAGTGAAATTTAGCCAACAGAAACGCCCGATGCTGGAGGAAAGTGAAGGATTTAATAAAATTCTACCACATTTCCTTCAAAATGTCGATTTTAAGTGAGATCAATTCGCAAGATTGTGGTTTTTTAAAGAAAAAGATTTCTTGTGTTGTGGAAAACCATTTTGTCAGGATCAAGCCTGCTGATCTTCTCGGTCTTGACATCATAAGCATGTGCAATGTATCAATCAGTGAGACTATGTGCCAATTGCTTGGGTCGTCATCAACTTACTGTATGTCTTGGTCATGCCTGGACGAATCAATGCCTTTGTTGAATAAAGCCTGTAAATTCTGGCTGTTGATCATGAACTGTTGAAACCTGACTGCAGAAAACAAATGAAGTAAACCTTTTTGCTTACCACAAGTTTTTATTATTTTATTTCTTTTTCCATTCAAGCGCACAAAGCAGCTAGTTCACCGCAGTTACACTGTGTTTGCGTAGCTACAGAATGTGAATGCACCATTTCGAGTGTAGGCTTGTAAAATCACCAAATAGAAGAGTCTATCTATACAACTTGAATGGAGTTGTTTTGCCAAAATGTTTGCTATGGTTGATTAGGAGACTCGTTCACCTTCCTAAACACTGAGCCGTCTCTGACTGTAGCTGGGACCATGGAGTTATAGACCAATTTGATACGACCATGTCCGGGTCATACCTCCTCAAGTGATTATGCCATTAAGATGTCTGTAGTGGACTGCCTGTAATGGAAGTGTGATTAATACTAAAACTGGAAATACAATGTACAGGTAATAGTTATATATGGTTTGGAATAAATGTAACTTTATAAGTTTGACTGGAGTAAATCAATGGAATCATGTCATTTGTCCGGTGATCATATATCATTTAAATGTCTCGGCACTGGTGACGGTTGCAGAGGCAGGAGACGTTGTGGTTTCGGCCGGCTGGTCTGTTGCACTGCAGAGGAACCTTCTCCAGGTTGGTCGCACACAGTCGTCCACACTTCTAAACTCAGGCCTTTATTTACCATCACAAACGATCTCCAGAGGTGAACCTCATCATCTCTGCTGGAAGTTGACAGAAAACTTCCTGCACCCAAACATCTACAAACATAAAGGTGAAGGCTGTGTACCACAATAGTTGGGGTTCTCTCCATTAGTTTGCCAATAAAGTGGCTGTGTGATCTGCATATAAATAATTTAATACTGGGATAATAATACAAAACCAGTGGGTGAGCAGAGGTGAGTTATCTTCCAATCCCAAGGTTAAAAGACACTTGAACTCCAAATTTTCAGTCAAATATTCCCAAATGGGATATGACCCGAGTCACTGAAACAAGTCCTGAAGGAGACATTGCTTCTGGTGGGTTTCTTGTTTCCATGACACCTTTGTGTCTCCAAACCACACCTGTTCAGAAAAAAGATATCTGGAGACCTTTGAGCATGAAGTTATAAAGTCTCCTCAAAGACTTGAGACTTTATCAGTCCTGTCAGATGGAGACAGACTTCAGATACTCCCTCTGAAGTAGAGGTCATGCTAGCTGAGTCTAAAGTGGCCTTGCATAACATTAAGAGTACAAGAGTCCCAGCTAAGTGTTGTTCAAAGTCATTCAGACAAGAAATCTGTTTCAGAGCTGAGACTGGATGGAGGAAGTTTCCCACACTTCGTCATTCACACTTGTTTCTGGTAATCAGGCATCACATTGAGGTGGTCTGTAATCAGTGATCAGTTCCATTGCTTGGTGGTCTGTAGCTCCTCCATCTTTAAAAAACTATTGTTCTGTTTTGTTTGTGTCCTGCCGTGTGGGACCCTGAGCTTGTCCCCATCTGTCTACTCAGGCCCATCAACGCGTCTTCTCGAGCTCAACAAAAACATTTCAACACTATTAAGTTGAATAAAGGATTCATTTTCCCGTCGTTGAAGCTGCGCAGCTTTTATTCGGCGCCTCCACATGTGAGCGGTTGTATTTTGAAAAGCTGCTGACCGGACGCAGACCGCTGCACTCTCGCTCAGCTCTTCCTGTGTCGCCACCTTCTTTGTCTCCGGCCCAACATCTCGACACCAGGGGCTGCCTGCCTTCCCTCCCCCCCCTGGAGCTCGGTTGAGGATATATTTCCACATATATCCTTCTTTTTCTGACGTTGAATGACAGTCGACTCTGAACTATTTATGCCTAAAAGTAAAGCTCCAAAAATGGATGACCTGGACTACAGTAAGTGCTGTTGCTGAGCGGCTGTCGGCGCTGGCTATCGCTAGCTCGCTGCGGCTAGTTTATTAGCTCAGGTGTGACAGAATGATCACAGCGGGACGTTAGAGAGGAAACGGCCGAGCCCACGTCCCACCGCGGCTTTCCCCGGCAGCGAGACTGTGCATGCGGATCATATTTGTGGTGAAATAGCCCCCCTGAGCTCCGGAGGAGGGCGGGGGGCGGCTTAGCATTCCGCTATCTAAATATTGATTGTTCCAGTGCGTGCTCGGTGATTAGCTCTCCGCTGTGGACGTGTAGCCTGAATCCCAGTCACTGAGGGTCTCACCGGGATGGTCTCAGCAGGCTGCTGCTGCAGCCCATCCCTGGGATTGTCACGCCGGCTGCTGGCGGAGTGAATCAGACCGTTTGATCCAGACTGTGGGCGTGGTTGGTGGGTCGCTGCTGGTGCAGAGCAGCTGTTTGTTTTGCAGAGTAAACACGGTGGTCTGGGAGAGAGAGAAAGGGGGGGGCGGGAGTTTAATGCCGCCGTCGCCTTCAGGGCTGCGCGCTTTGGACAGAAGAGGCTGTTTCCTCCGTGCAGATGGATCCAGCGTGTGTCTGAGCACCCTGCAGGCCGGCAGTGTTTTGGTGGCCGTGGCAGCTCAGAGCGGGGCTGGAGGTGAAGCTCGGGACGCTGCTGAGGGTCATTTGACGTTTTTTTGTGTGTCTGCAAACATGCAAGTTGTTGGAGAAAGCGCTCATTCCTACACCTCCGATTTCTGTGTCCTTTGGCCTGATGTTTTATTGGCTTGATAACACATCATCAACAGTCATAACGCAGCGCTGTAAAGTTAACACATCTTTATTTTGATGCTTGACACTTGTTTGATTGCACAACTTTGATGAGGGGTTTTTTCACTGTGTGTCAAAAGGCATCAGACAAAACAAAAACAGACCTGCATTTAGGGTGTCCAAAAGCTATCCTGCACAGTTCAGAATGAGCCAGAACAGATGGCTAAGATGTGAAGGAAACACTTCACAGCTACTAAGTGGTAGAAGCACTTTCCTAGCAGGACATGTTGACCATCTCCTGAAGCCTCTTGGAAACATAAATGTGACATTGTGAACTGTTGATGCTGTGATTGTGTTTTACCATCTTCTGTGCTGTTTCGAGTTACCCAAGTTACTTTCTGGGACCTTCATGTCTGTGGTGTTAAAGTGAAGGTGAAAATGCTCTGGGGTTTTTAAGACGCTCCTTCTGTAGCAGAGGTGGCAGCTCTCGACTCGGACTGTCTGGGCGCCGTCACCTCCAGCTCTGTCTGCAGCTGCAGGAGCTCTGAGATCATTCTTGTCCTCCTCCCTTGCAGTCCCAGTAGACCTGAGCCCCGAGGAGCGCTCGGAGCTGGAGGACATCCGTCGGAGGAAGGGCGTCCTGCTGCAGGAGATCCAGAGGCTCCGAGAGGAACTGAGGGAGGCGATCTTGGAGGTGGAGGGCCTGGAGACCAGCACAGAGGGCAGGTAAAGGGGAAACTCATCACTCATCACTTTGCATTACTGCTGAATGCTTCTCATTCAGTGTCTTTTGACGGTATTTCCTTTGGTCATCATTTCCAATTCTGACGACATTCAGGCTAAAACAGTATATGTGGTGTCCTTTCGAACAGCTGGTTTGAACACAGAAAACATCACAACTTCACTGTTTTTATGTAATTGCTGATGATTAGGATTTCGTGTTGGCTGCAGTGATGGTGAGTTCTAACAGCTCTGTGTTCACTCCGCAGTAAAACTCTACAGAAAAGCCGTCATGTGGCCATGGGAAGGAAGAAATTCAACATGGACCCAAAAAAGGTAGTTCATTCAGTGTTTTTACAGTGTGTGTGTGTGTTTCACTGTGTTTGTGGTGTGTTGATGGAGTCTGTGTGTGTGTGTGCCGCAGGGCATTGTGTTCCTGGTGGAGAACGAGCTGCTCAGACACACATCAGAGGACATCGCTCAGTTCCTGTACAAGGGTGAAGGCCTCAACAAAACAGCCATCGGAGACTATCTGGGAGAGAGGTGACGATGGTTGAAAATCCCCCACAGAAATGTTCCTCCTGGAGAGGAAACAGTGTGTGAATGTGATCTGTTTGTTGCCGTTCTGCAGGGACGACTTCAACATCAAAGTCCTTCAGGCTTTTGTTGACCTCCATGAGTTCACTGACCTCAACCTCGTCCAGGCCCTCAGGTAATCTGGCCACACATATGGTTTGTTTTTGTGTTCAACAATAGGAAAGAAAATCCTTTGTACGATTCCACGCTGTCGTGAGCGGGCCGACTCCACAATGGAAAGTCCGGCCCTGCTTATCACCTCAGGTTGAGGAGAGGAAAATAACATTATGCAAC
>JAUESF010000008.1:3774314-3803162 GCA_032274765.1 Malacoctenus tetranemus
TAGGGGAAATAACTAACCAACATGTTCCTGGCAAAAAACCCAAATCATCTTCTTTTTGCCAGCTGTCTGTGTTTGTCTTCACTGTTTGCTGCAGACTGAACAGGCTGAGTGTAAATACATCTCATGCCATTTAGTTGAATATTGTCCTCTGTGCCTGTCTCAGGATGAGTCTGGGATCAGTTTGGACCCTGCTCCCGGGGCCGAGGAGGAAAAGTTCAACGGCGTTTCTGGTCCAAGTGTTTCTGCAGCAGCACATCACACAGCCGGACCGAAGAGGAAGCGCCATCGAATCCCCCGGCAGGAAAAGGACAAAGACCAACAGGTAGTGGAAGAAACATCCTCAGATGTTATGTTTTGTGTGAGAATTTGAAGAAGAAAGTCATCTGTTCCGCCAAAAAAGGAAGTCAATCAATGAACCCATATATTTTCACTATTACTTGTAATTACACTAATCTGACAGAAGTGACATTTACAGCAGTTGTCTGTGTATTTTCTTTATTTTGGCTTTTTTTCACCTTCGTTTCTTGAGCTGGTGTCTTTGCTGTCAGTGAAGAATATTAGATTTTTCTCTGTTGACGGGATTTCTGCTCGATTTCAGCCTGAACCAGACATGTCAGCGTTGGCAGAGACACAGTTTGGAGAGATGCCCAGCCCGACCTCTCTATCCCACTGAGCAGTGCACTGCTCAGGATGTGATGCGCGCCTTGAATTTCTGTTATTTTTTTTAAAACATTTGTTTTGTATAATATTTTCTGTCTTTTTCTATGTTGTTTGGAACGTTGACACACTGTAATAAAAGGAACACAAAGTTGTGGACGACTCAGCTGTGTTTATAACGTGGTAAAGAAACGTGTTTCAGGATTTTCATCCCAACAATTGATCGTTTTCAACATCAGAGTTTCCAACTACACATTTATGAAGGCCGGGTTGTCGTTTCATGCACCATCAGAGGTGAGGAGGTTTCGTAATAATGGTGGAAAAGTACACTTGATTAGCTGTGGGATTATCCCAGCTAACATTACAGGATGTGCCCACCAGACAGGCCGCCAGTCACAGGCCGAACACAGTGACAGTCACACACATGCTCATACATGTGGACAACATCAAGTCACTAATTGACCCCACCCGGGTGTGAATCCAGGACGACTGTAAGGCAAGAGCAGTGATCCATTACACCACTGTTAATGTTCCCCACACACTGACCCCTCACTGTGGCTTGCCTCGAATAAACAACAGAAGTAGAAGGAATTGGGGAAGTTTGATTACTGCCTTCAGAGCAACCTCCCCTCGATTCACATCCCTTTGGTCAAATTGACTTTGTGCTGGGCCCCACGGGCTGTATGTGTGACATCTTGCATACATTCAAAAACAAAGACAAATGTTTTAAGTATTGTTACAATTACAGATAACTTGGGATGATCACTCATTATTTAGGGTGAACTTAAACTCTGACTCAGTCTCTGAGGGCAATGGCGGCGGCGGTTGTTCGACATGTAGGCCGAAATTAAAGGTGTTACGAAAACTACGACGGGACCATCAGACGCAGTTTTAGTTTTTTGATCATAACTTGTGATCCTGCGCAGCCAATGGCTGACCCACAATTCAGCGGATGTCTCCCGTTGACAGGCGTCAACGTTGACCAATCATATGCGCTCGATTAAATTTAGGGCGGGCTCCGGTGTCGGAGGTGGGATTTTAGCTACCGTCCATCTTCAGCTACATTACAGTGAACGAGTCTGTCGAAAAGAAAATACAATTTGGAAGTAAAGAAGACTTTCTGGAATTAGTTTTGGCTCTATTTGAAAAAAAGACAAACGAAAGCCCATACTCTAGGTAAATGTCGTGCACAAATATAAATCTAGATGGTCGGCTTGACCCAGTTTCCCTTTTTCTTAAAATTTGCTAGCAGGTCTCGCTAAGCTGCTAGCTAGCATTTTATGCATTAGCCTGACAGTTAGCCATATTAGCTCGCAGGTTAACGATGAGAGCGGATTTTGTTATAATGTGGCTTCCACACTGCAAAGCCACATTATGGTGGCCATGCTGGAGCCCAAGGTTTTATTGCATGAACGTGAAAATCGTCTACCAAGTCGCTCCGTGTGATTTGTTTTGAAACGGGACAGTTCGTAAGCGAGCGAGGTGGAAGAGCTAAGCTACGTGCTAGCATTTACGTTAGCTGGCTAGGTGGCTAATTTTAGCTGACAACCATGTCAGTCGTGTTGTGGTCATCAGCGGGATGAGCTTTTTTGGAGATAAAGTGACGATGGATGAGCGGTCACGCCGCAGTCTCGGTCCAAAGCCCTTCAAACGGTGATGCCGTGACGGGTTTTGCGCCGCTAACGTCAGGCTAAACGGAGTTAACGCCAGCCTCAGTGTGAGAGAGCCGATGTGCTTGCTGCTCTGTTGGAGGGATTCTGATCCGCATCAACCGTGTATTCACGCACGCTGCCTTTTCTTCACACAGTTGACTTGGTGACAGACGGAATGTGGACATTGTCGTAGTCAGAGCCATGGCTGACAAGAGAAAACTTCAAGGTAAGACAGTTGGACAGGCTGCACGATCGGATCCTGTTGCACTGGATCAATCGCGCTCTCCTGCCTGGCGTCGAGCTCGGAGCCTCCGGCGGAGTCCATCTGGCTTTGTTCGCGTTATTTCGTAAAAGTTGTGAAGCGATTGTCTGTGGGGGGGTTGAGGTGATTAACGAGCAGCGGTGTGCATCTTTTTTTCCCCCTGCAGGTGAGATCGATAGATGTTTGAAAAAGGTAGCTGAAGGTGTAGAACAGTTTGAAGATATCTGGCAAAAGGTGAGAAGATTTAACGTGCAGCATTTTACCGACACTCCTCAGCAGCAAACCATGTTGGAAAACTGCAGATCGCTCATTTTTTTTCTCTGTTTTTCAGCTTCACAATGCAGCCAATGCAAATCAGAAGGAAAAATACGAGGCGGACCTCAAGAAAGAGATTAAAAAACTACAAGTAAGCCCGATTAGGTGTTTTCCATCATTTGCCTTTTGTCAAAGATGTTTGAAGTGCACTTTAATGTATTTTCTGTCATTTTACAGCGATTGAGAGATCAAATCAAAACATGGGTGGCCTCAAATGAGATCAAAGACAAAAGGCAGCTAGTCGAGAACCGCAAACTTATAGAAACGGTACAGTTCCTTTTGTTTATGGAAGGAGAGTTTGAGTAATGAGTAGTTTCAGGAAATTGTTCATTACACTTGGATGTAAACTGGCACTGTGTGATGCTGTCTTCCTGTAGCAAATGGAGCGGTTCAAGGTGGTGGAACGTGAAACAAAAACAAAAGCGTACTCTAAAGAAGGCTTAGGGCTCGCTCAGAAGGTGGATCCAGCTCAGAGGGAAAAGGAAGAAACGGGACAGTGGCTAACGGTAACGCGCTTCCTCTCCTTACCCCATCGTCTTATCTGAAAAAGTTTTTACTCCAGGAAAAATGTGAAAAAAATAAATATTTTATGAATGTATATTGCATATACTAACATTGTTTTTGTTGCCTCTTCACCTGCAGAATACGATAGACACGTTAAATATGCAGGTGGATCAGTTTGAAAGTGAAGTGGAATCTCTCTCAGTCCAAACAAGAAAAAAGAAGGGTGATAAAGAGGTGAGTATTTCCAGCCAACAGTCATTACACATTGAGATGGTAGTTATTAGAACCCAATGTGGCTCCATGGTTTTTCCTCTGTTTTCTTTGCAGAAACAGGATCGGATCGATGAGCTGAAGCGGTTGATCGAGAGGCACAGATTCCACATCCGTATGTTGGAGACCATTTTGCGAATGTTGGACAATGACTCTGTGCCAGTGGACTCGATCCAAAAGATCAAGGATGATGTCGAATATTACATCGACTCTTCGCAAGATCCCGACTTCGAGGAGAACGAGTTCCTGTACGATGATTTGGACCTGGAAGACATCCGTGAGTAGCGAGCCGTTCCATCGTCAACCGTACGAATGGAGAGAGCTGACAGTCATTATGTCCAACACTGGTCTCTGCTTTGTCTGAACTTTTTAGCTGCAGCACTGGTTGCAACTTCTCCCTCAGGTCAAGGCAACGTGGAAGATGAGATGTATCTCCACTCCAGCAGCACTCCCACTTCTACCACCTCCTCTTCACCCATCCCTCCATCCCCGGCCACATGCACTGCTGTAAGTTCGGCTCCTCATGTTCCAAAAAGTATTAAAAGAAATGGAAACATTCATACAATTTTGCAAATGTCCCTGTCTTCAAGCTTGTTCTTCGCTAACCTTTGTGTCATAATCCACTGGCTCATGTGCTGTAACAACATTTCAAAAGTGGATTGTCATATCAAGGTGTCTCCTCCTATAGGAGAACTCAGAGGACGATAAGAAAAGGGGACGGTCGACAGACAGTGAAGTTAGTCAGGTGAGAGCTTCCCATCGGTGCTGTGTCAGTAGATGAACAGTTTGGTGCAGTGCTCTTCAGCCCTGGTCCTGGAGAGTCACTGTGGCTGAAAGGTTGTTGCCTCCCAGGTGCTGAACTGCAACATGTTTTCTCTGTGGGACCAAGGTTGGAGACTTGTGGTGTATTTTGTGCTGTTTTTTTGCTTCTATGGAGCCACGTTATTAACTGTAAACTTGTGTTTTATATACTTGTGTATTTTCTATGTCTGACGGTGTTATTTGACTTGGTTCTCTCTGATGCTTTCCCCCTTTCAGTCACCTGTGAAGAACGGCACCCCGTCTTTGCTATCTTCTTTCTCGTCCTCCACCACCTCTGGTTCCTCCTCGTCCTCCTCCCTCGTGTCCATGGCGAGTGTTGTCGGAGGCATTCCTGCGGTCCCCTCCAGCAGCAGCCTTATAGGGAGCTTCAGTAGCGCGGTGCAGCAACATCAGCATCAACCTGCCCAACAGCAGCCAACTTCTCAGCCACCCAACCAGTCACAGCAGCAGGCACCTCAGACAAAACCCTCTGTCCCCACAAACAACACCCCGAGCCCGCCCAGCAACCCCCTTCTTCCGGTATCCACTACCCCCTCCCTCCCCACACCCAGCACGCCCACCTCATCAGCTCCCAACTCTCTGTCTCAGCCCGCGTCCGGACCCAGCCCGGCAACCAGTCTGGGTCTTGGGCTCGGCCTGGGATTGGGCAAAGGTGGCATGACCGGGACCAGCAGTGCCAACCAAATGCCAGGTTTAGGCCTGGGTGTGCACCCCACCCCTCTAAACACGATGGCAGGGCTCATTTCAGGGTCCACACCTGCCCCCTACGCTCAGGCAGCAGCATCAGGAGGCTTGGGTTTGAGCAGCACCACTCAGTCCAGCATTTCAGTGGAGAGCAGCACTTCCATTCCCACCTCTGGCTCCAGTGGAGTCACAACCAACGGAGCAGGGACCGGACTGGGTCTGCTCGGCTCCAGCCCGGCCCACAACTCGCTCAGCGGGAGTATTCTGGGTCTGGTTCCTGGACAGAGCGTGGCCCCTGGGACCTCGCAAGTACCGCCGAGCTCAGTGAGCACGACCCCGGGGGTGGTCGGTATGATGGGGGGCAACGGAGGCGGCGTCGGTGTGGTCGGGGCAGTAAACGCTGCTCCTGCGAGACCACCAAGTGGATTGAAGCAAAATGGAAGCACAAGTAGGTCCTCCTCCTCTCTGGTTTTCCAACTTTTCATAGTCTAAAAGAGTTTCTTTTGCTAACTTCTTCCTCACCTGCATCTAGGTTACAGTGCTGTAGTGGCGGAGAGCTCCACAGAATCAGCTCTAAGCACACCGAGCCAGTCACAAAGCAGCCAACCTTCATCCCTCAGTTCCTCCACCAGTCAGCCGTAAGTTGTTTGTCGTTTACGACGTCCTGAAACGCTGCAAGTTTCGACACGTTTTGTTGATCCTCATGCTGGTTCTTATCTTCGTCCCTCTCTGTTTTTCACTCGCGCCCTCATGCAGGATGGACAATGGTCCAAGTTTAATCAGCTCCATCACGCTGCCTCCCAGCTCTCCGTCCCCCTCGTTCTCAGACAGCACACCCGGCGGAGGGAGTCTTCTCAACGGACCCCACTCCTACTCACAGGCCTCTGAGGGCCTCAAGGTGAGCCCAGCCAAGACAGGTCAGCTCAGGTTAAGCCATGTAAATCAATCAGATTACAGTCAAATAGTCCTGCCGCACGGCAACATTTAAACACGGAGACGGATCGGGAATGAGGGAGATTTTGGATTAGAGCACATGAGAGCGTTTTCCTGAAGCAACAGAAAACTCTCAACTTTCAGTGGGATCACTTCTCGTCACCATTCTCACATCAGACCTGCCAGTACTTCACAAGTGTGAAAATCTAAAATAGCGACCCAAAAAATGCTAATATTTTTTTAAACTCTCTGCTGGTGGCAGAAAGTTTAGTTACCAGGACACTTTGCTTTGTCGCATCTCAGGAGGATGCTGAGATTCTCTGCTGAAAATAGAGTTGATGAAATATCACTGACTGCCCACAAACCTCTGCTCTTGGCTGCTTCGATTCAAAAGACAGAAACTCACATTGAGGATGATACTTGAGCCTGGCCAAGAAAAGTTTGGACTCATTTTGTTCCTTTCACTGCAAACACAACAAAGACGACACACCGAAATGTTTTAGTTTTGTGACTTTTGATTATTAGTTTAATAAAGTAGTTGTGCAGCTGTTGATTCATTCAGTCTCTTCATCTCGGATGTCTCTGGACTTTCCTCTCTCATCCTCCAGTTTTCTCCTTATTAGCGGCTTTGTGTTCACATGAATCTGTGTCGTTTTCTCTGCAGGCTCCGGAGCCGCTCAGTTCTCTCAAGGCGATGGCTGAGAGAGCAGCGCTGGGATCCGGTCTGGACGGAGAGATTCCCAACCTGCATCTAACAGACAGAGGTCGGAACGCTGCACAAAGCATCAGCTGCTTACTCCCTCAGATTCACGGCTCATCACAACGTTCAGTTTCATATATGAGGGATTGTTCATCAGTAAAATTTGCTGCTTTCAAGGAAAAAGAGAAATAAGAGTATTTTCTGTGAGGAACAGGATGTTTTAGCCTCCTGTAAGACTCTTGTTCTTGCTTGTTTCTTACCTTTGCTCTGCAGATATCTTCTCTGGTTCATCTGCAGCGCCCGGCACACCAGCTGCCCCTCAGCCATCCGTGTCGGAGGTCAGCATCCCCCCCTCGCTCGGAGTCTGTCCACTGGGCCCAACCCCTCTCCCCAAAGACCAGCTGTACCAGCAGGCGATGCAGGAATCAGCGTGGACACACATGCCTCACCCGTCTGACTCGGAGAGGATCAGGTGAGAACACCAGTCTCCTCAACAAACCCAAACAAAGTTCAACCGTTTGTTGTGAAAACACTTTTTTTTTTATTGTTAACTATGTCAAATTGAAACATCTTCTTGTATAACCGATGCTTTCAGTCTCTTTTAAGAACAGTTCTCTTTTTTGTGGGTTTATTCTTATACAAGATGACTGAATTATTCACTAAATGAATCCTTCATATCAGCACTCTGTCCATCTAAAGCCTGATGCAGTTGATACCTCACAGTTGCCTCAAAACTGTTGTGTGAGCTGCACAGTTGCTTCAGGTGGCTTGTTGGAAGATATCACTGTTTATTTTGGGTCAGTCCTACACATACAACAGCCCGCTGCCATAAATACACAAACGCTACAATTCTGCAGCTGAAAATAGTCTCAACATATGCAGCGATTGCACCTGTTGAACTAGTTTAAACTCCCAGCTGTTTCAGCAGATTAGATTCCTTAAAAGAAATGTACAACATGCGACACATTTGTGACAAGATTTACATTCAGCAGCAATAGTGGAGACTTGAGCTGACTGCTGCTGAATCAAGTTAATTCCTGAAAAACCTTTTGACATGAAGAAACAAAACAGAAAGAGCCAGAAACGGTCTGAGTTCTCTTCCTGTTTCACTTCTGGTTGTGGTTGGTAGAATCGACACGTGTTGTACGTGTGAACAGAGCGACGGGGGTTCAAGTGAGCGTTTCTTTCGGGTCTTTAACTGTCTTCTGCTGTCTTCAGGCAATACCTGATGAGGAACCCGTGTCCCACCTTGCCGTTCCACCATCAGATACCACCGCATCACTCTGACTCCATAGAGTTTTACCAGAGACTGTCCACAGAAACGCTCTTTTTCATCTTTTACTACCTGGAGGTAAGCATGCATCCCATAATAATGTGTAATAATAATAATATGTGCTCAGTGGAGGTTTTACTTGGGGGTGGGGTTATATTGTAGTCTGTCACTGAGGGAAATCCTTCAAGTATCCTAAAAACTATAAAGTCAAAGCTGGAAACATCCTGTAACGTGACCTCAGGAGGCCAAAGTTTTCAACTGATATTGGTTTGATTTTTCTCTGTTTGGGGCGTTTAAAGTGTTGATTTCTACACCGAGTCTTTAACTCTGCATCAATAACACCCCCCCCTAACTTTTGATGAGTTTGACTGAAGTAGGAACAAAGTACAGTCCAAACCGAGATTGTTTGTAAACTGTTGTCTCCTTGTAGCATAAACTCAGCCCTGACAACTGAGAAATTTGTGTTGCTTTGAGCTTTTTATCAGTGGTTGGAGAAGGTCGAGCTGGAGGAGAGCTGTGAGCAAAATGCAATGACAAAGTTAAACTGTCAGCCATCCACCTTCTCTGCTGCTTTATTCACCATCCAGCTGACTTTGGTGAAGGTTAGCAGGGCTTCCTAATAAATCACAGGGTGGACTCAGACATACACACTCGCATACTGCGAGGTGATGGTGCTAGCCATGAAGCCACCATGTGACCTTGCATTTAATCTGATGAAACCCATGCGAGTGGCCTGTGTGTCATCTGTTTACGTCTTTTGGTCCAACATTAAAAATGTTAATGTGAACACAAAGCAACACAGGTGGCTGTAACTCAAGTGGGAGAACAGTTTGTCCTTTACTCTGGGGAAAGTTTACAGTTTGCTCCTCAGCTCCATCTGTCCAAATGTCCTTGGGCAACACACTGAACTCAGAGTGGTTCCCAGTGGAGGACGATCTGCCTTTTTTCCCTCTCTCCTTTTTTTGCAGCTCTGTGACGGCTAGCCTGTTTGGAGGACCTTGTAGAGACATTCACCTTCTACCTCTTGTTATTTCTAACTCTTCTTTGTGTTTGACCGGCCTCTCTGTGTCTCTCTGTGTCTCAGGGCACCAAGGCTCAGTATCTGTCTGCCAAGGCTCTGAAGAAACAGTCATGGAGGTTTCACACCAAGTACATGATGTGGTTCCAGAGGCATGAGGAGCCCAAGACTATCACTGATGAGTTTGAACAGGTAAAACTTCACCATGTTTGTGTTGCTCTGCTTCCTTTTCCTGGACAGTAAAGAGCTTTGATATCCATTTGTGGTTCCAGTTCTTTAACGTCTGGTTTTCTCTCGGCTCTTCCTGCAGGGCACTTACATTTACTTTGACTATGAGAAATGGGGCCAGAGGAAGAAGGAGGGGTTCACCTTCGAGTACAGGTACCTGGAAGACCGGGACCTGCAGTGACGGACAGAGGGACGCAAAAGGACAGAGAGAGACAAAACGTGCTGCTGTTGACATTCCGAGACTGAACTCCAAACTGTGGATAGAGATTGTGATGTGTAGTAGAAACCCTCTCCTGACACGGAGACTGGTGTCTGTATAGGCTGCATCTCAATGTGGAGCCCTCGCTCCTCATGGAGCGCTTTGCCTTTGACCAAAATGCCCCGTGGGTCGGATCAAACGCACGGCGCTGCACGAGCTGGGAGGGTTCCCGTTGGAGATCTGCGTTTGTGCCTGTCTGTGTGCACACTCAGTATGTGGCATTAGGAAAGCCTACCCCATGCATGTTTCTCATGTTTTGTTTTCTTTTTCCGTTTCAACATGATTCTCTGTACCACCGACCCAACATGAGCCTGGAAGCCTTTGACTTGACACAAAACACCCCTTGGATTTGATTGTTAAGTAAACTGCCCTTCTTGTATTTACTGTAATTTGGTGGTTTAGAACGGGGACGTCCAGTGGACTTTTAGTCATGGTGTGTAGGAACGGCTTCTTTTAAGACCCTACGATGCCTCTTGAATATGGTCACTATTGAAGATAGTGAGCGGTTATCAATAGTTTTATTGATATTGTCCTGGTCGATTTAAAACGCTGATTGAGAGTGACCACAGGGCCTCTCCCTGTGACAGGGAAAGAGTCCTTATTGGACATGGATTAAATTGCTATGCAATTGAACTGGTCTCTGACTCCCTCTCTTTACAAATAAAAATGTTTTTAAGTTAACCTGTCGACGTAAACTGCATTATTATGGCGCCTTCATGTTTGTGACAAATTGATAATAAACTTGTAAGATAAATCATACGTAGGGTTTGGGACATCAATCCACTCCATGTTTGAACTCCATCACTGAAATCCTCCTTGTTCTTGGAGCAAAAAAAGGCCACGCTGAGCGTAGTGAATGTACCCGAGTCACCTCGTAAATACTCTGAAAATACACAGTATTAGCTATTAAACGAGTCCCACCTTTAGTTTCACTCATTATGTTGCTGTTGCATCATCCTTGAATCCACCGTGTTCAATCTACCATCTGATCTTTAAGTCCAATCCCTATACAGTGAATGTGCACTGATGATACTGTTTACATGTAGAGTTTAAACCCAGAAGTCCTAAAGAGAAATCTGGCGGCAGATTGAACACCCGGGTGGAGTTAAGGACTCGTCTCGTCTGCTGTGGTTGTTCATGTGTTACCCTGACGAGTCAGATTTAATCAGGACAGGTCCCACAGTTTGTTACCGGGGAAACAACGTGCATACTCGATTCAGACTTTCTCCTTTTGAGCAAACCATGAAGGTTTCAGATGTGTACAACAGTTTGTGTGTGTGGGGAATTTTCAGGCTTTTTTGGGAGGGAGAGGGAGGGAACGAGGGAGGAAAAATGCAGCAAAGTTGTGAGAGATTTGCCTTTTATAGATTCTATTTTTTTGGGCTTTTAAAAGGTTTTCAGAAAGGGAAGGTCAGTCAAGGAATTGCTTAAAAAAATGTGAATTTCAAGACGTATTTACAATTTTTTTCCTCATCACAGTTCTGCATGGGAGATGTCATACAAATGGGGTTATAACAGGATTGTAAAAATTTCAATAAATACTTTTAAGAAATTAAACGTCAGTGTGAAGTCCTGTCATTCCTACGAGGAATAGGGATTCACTTATCTCCTGCGGCTAGAACACATAGAACCAAAACATTTTCATATTATCTTTCAAAGACAAAAGCAGTGGCTCTAAAATCTTCATCATTTTATTGAAAATGAAGAAATCATACATCAAAAAAAGGAAAAATGAAAGAACAAAAGTGGGATTGTGACTTTACAGTGTTGAGCGCAGCCCTCTCTGGACCATGACTCTTTCACATCTTGGCGTCCTTCTTGACTTTGAGGAACTCGGCCATGTTGGAGAAATACTTCTGGTTGGCTTCAGCCACCTTCTTCTCTGCCGCCTGCGGGTTCACGATCTCCAGTCCCTGCGGAGGAGAGCGGAGCGACTGAGCCGAGCTGAACCCGCGTGGCGCTGCGGGGAGCTTCCATCCCGGCGTCTGCCTCTGATCTTACCTGGAGGGGGGTGAAGGCCACGCTGGAGCTGGTTCCTGAGGAGCGATCTCTGACCGTGGACTTCCCTCCATACGTCATGCTCTGCTTCTGCAACGTTCTCTGTGGTGGCGAGAAAACCAAACATGAGAAATCAGGAAACAGAAGCACCATCAGTGAAGAGGCAAAGCACCGTGAGCGCGCTCACCTGGAGGGATTTGGAAATCCTGGCCTTGGTGGCCTCGTTGACCTGAGCCTGCCGGACTCGCCCGCTGCCACTCTTCCCCAGCTGACCCAGACTGAAGCCCAGATCCTCCTGATAGGCGTCATCCTCAATCTGCATTTAGAAACAAACAAGTGAAGCAGCAACACACAGTTATATTATTTAACGTATGACAGCATGAAGAAGACACTGAAATCAAACAAGAGCTTAAAAATAGAGAAGCATCTGACCTCTGCAAAGGTCATCCTGTTGGCGTGTTTCCTGATCTCCGTCAGCCCGAGACGCTCCTTCATCTTTCGGTATCTTCAGGAGGAAACACAGGAGAGCAGCAGAGGATCAGTCGTGCTTCGTATATATTTAGAGTAGATGGTGGTATTCTAAACTCGTATACACAAGTTATGTAAGTTTTCTCTCATCCAGCAAGCTGAGTTTAGGTTAGTCTCTCTGCTGCTGAAATTTAGCTTGGTGTGAAAATAAAAAAAGCCAAAATCATCATTGATTTTGAATATTCATCTTCTGTTAGTATGTTTAACCCTTTCTTTCCTCTACACCTTCTTCATATAGCAGCTGCTTAGTGCGGCTGCTAGCCTGCGTACCTCCTTCCTCCTCTCTTCTTCCTCTGTCCATCCAGCGGAGCCGGCAGTGGTTTGACCTGCTTCACTGGCGGAGGTTCCTGCCATTTATCAAACTTCCTCTCGATTTCCTCTTTGAGGTCGTAGCCAACCTGCAGAAGGATCACAGAGAAAGGTTCATTATCTGAAACTTTGGGAAGCGACTGAAATACTTGTCTTTTGGTTTGACTGTTATCTTCCATCGAGGAATTGCTGCACATGAGTCGTCATTCATTCAAACCATTGTTGATCCAAATTGAGATTCAATGAGAATCTCAGCAGCAATCTGAGCAACATGCATCATTTCTGACATAAATTTATCATAAAAATGTATTTTTAAATTCACAAATCCGTCCTCATTTTAGGGTGATTTTAAATTGAGGGGAAAAGAAGAAAAAAGAAAAAAAAATTCAATTTTTTTGTTGGATATAAACGTGTGAATACAAAAATTGGGGCCAGGAGTTAAATCTGTGTTAGCGTTAACTCATAAATGTCACCTTTCCGTCTGAACTCTCGTGGAAGCTGTCCACTCGTGCAGCCAGCGTGCATTTTGCAGCCACCAGGCGAGCGGCTTTCCTCCGGAGGTCCTGAGAAGGAGAGGAAAGAGCAGAGCAGAGGAACTGTTTAAGAAGATGTTCCCCGTCCACTTTACTTCACGCTCGTCTCGTTTCTGTCTGCGTGTGTTTACTGACGGGTGGCAGCGACTGCACAACGTCGCAGTGGTAGATAAAGCCGGTGTGGGGAAGCAGGGAGGTGCTGCTGAAGCCTGACAGAGTTCTCCTCTGGGCGCCGAGCAGCATCAGATTACAGGCCGGCATCTTGGAGAGGTTGGTGAGGCCGCCGGCGATACCTGCAGGGAGGAGCAGGAGCTGTCAGGAGTCAGCAGCAAACAAACAAATCTGGAGGCAAATGCTCATTTGCATAGTCGGAATTTTCTCACTCACCCATGATCTTGGCCGCCGTGGATGCTCCGACTATGATGGACAAATTGGGGGCGATGAAGGACATTCTGGACTCGACGTACTCGTATATTCTGTGTTTGGACTGGTTCAGCTCCAGAGCCATGTCACAGGCCTCCTCCAGCTGGTTCAGCTCCTCCTCGCTCAGCATCGAGCTAAACAAACACCATTTCAACTTTTACTGCCTATACGACACCAACGTATAAGGACATTCACAGGCAAAGAGGCTGAACAGGTGCGGAATGATGTGTTTAATGTGAGAGAGCAACAGGAGGAGACGAGGACCCGCTCACCCCTGTGTGGTGGAAGCTGTGACACTGACGACCATGATCGTGGCATTGGTGAGGATTTGCTGTAAAGTCTCGTTATTTTTGCATTTCTCCAGATTGTTTCCAAGTTCCTGAAGGATGAAAAAGCAAACAAGACAATAAATGGTTTCACAGGCGTCACGCTGCGTGTACTTCAATCTCTCTGAAGACACATGATCCTAGTTCAACTGATTCTCTCTTCTGAGCTGATGTTTGTAGTTAAATAAATGCTTCAACTCACCTTGACTGTTCGGATGTAATCTAAAGAATCGGGCACCAGAGACTCGAGCTCTGGAAACCTCTTGGAGTATTTGTCTCTGGTGAATTTGTGGATGATGTCTGAAAAAACAAGTCAGAGACACAGAACGTTAGTCACACGACCTACTTCTGTTCTGCACTTTGTGTCTGCACGCAAGACTGGACGACTCACTGAGCTCATTGTCGATCTCCACTGTGAGATTATTGGCTGCGACAATCAGTCTGTACTCTGGATCAGCTTCAACTGGACCTGAGACTAAAGAGCAGAACAGCAAAAAACAGTAAATAAACTGTTGTGTTGGTGTAAAACATTGTAAAAAGAGAAAACAAAGAAGGGCTCCTGAATTAACTCATCAATGAATCACACTCACCCTCTGAGTTCTTGCGCTGCTTTCCGATATATGCCGATATTTTGTCTATAATCTCTGAAAACTGAACAACAGACGATTGTTACAGAGTGATAACCAAACAGAATATCTCTCATGAAGCGCTCTTTTGTTACAGCCCACCTGTTTGCTGTTGCGGAGCTTGGCGATGGACGTAACGCTCTCAGCTTTGCTGTAGTCCACCTCCATCTCCTCTGGGATGTCTTCCAGCCCTCCGTCTGCCCTCCCCTGGGTCGCCTCGCCATCACTGTCCCCCTCATCTCCCTCTGGATACAGCCCGTCCTCCCCCTCGTCCCCGGCCTCCTCCAGGTCAGCCAGGAGCTCGTCTGCCAGAGACATCTGCGCTCAGCAGCAGGAAGTAGGAAGCAACTTGGTTACTGGGTTCAGATTCCAGCTCGTACACAGTCACACACACTGACACAGTCACAGTGAAGTCAAACATGACTGTTACTTTAAAGTCCTGCTTTTGTTCAAGAAAGAACTGTCAAAATGTCTACATCGTCAATTATGCTTAGTAACTTCAAAATGTTTCATACTAAGTATCACCTCACAGAAACACATCTTCAATACAACAGTAAACTGAGATCCAAAGCGATGTTAAACAGTAGCCATGCTCTCTCTTGAATACGAGTCACCCACAGTCTGATATTGTCAGTATATTCACGATTATTATACAGCCAAACAACAGAGATGAATCCCTCTATAATGTAAAAAAGAGGAGCAAATAACAGGTCGGTTCGTATCTTGCGATACAGAACCACTCTGGTTAATTCAATGTATCGTAGTTAGCTAGCTAGCGTTAGCGAACGTTGATTGAACGTGATTGAAATGTTCCAGCGACTCTTACCTCGGAGGTTTGACTTCCCGCTCCCTAAAGAAACAAAACAAAGCGGTCTCGCGGAGGCTTTAAGTTCTCCTGGCTGAAGCTAAAACTGTTTCTCTGCCGTTTGTAGCGTTTGTTTGGCTCGCTGCACCGCAGTGTCGTGTGACGCGCAGTTAATACGTTGGTGCCGCGCAAGGATTTCTGGGAAATGGTGTCCGCACCTTCACTAACAAAGGAAGTTCTCAGAAAACAGGGCCTCATCAGGAAGCCACTCAACCCAACAGATACAAAGTAACCTTCAGTTCCGTTCATGATGTTTAATGCGATTATTTGTTTGTTTTGGGGTCATTTTGTCCCTTGTTTGACATGTTTTTAACGGTTTTGTGTCCGACAGTTTTGTTGTTTCTTGTCACGTTTTGGTCTCTGTTTTTGTTTGTCCCACATCTGTACATAGTCCTTTGTTTTTTTGTGCTGCTGCTGTCTCACTTATTTATCATCTGTTCCTCTTTAAGGCTCAAACAGCTGTTTTTTGAGGAGGTGTTGTTTTGTTTGCTTCTCATGATTCTGTTTCTTTCACACATCTGTTTAATTTGTTTTCTGTCCTTTTTTAAATGTCACCTTCCAGGCCTTCATCTAATTATTCATTCAAATGTGAATAAACCTCTTTCACACAGAGGATTTGACCAATGACTCTGCAGCACCGTTACATGTTTCTGTCTTCAGTCAAGCAGCAAAGTGACTCACAAAAGCCAGAGGTGGTTTTAGCTCTGTGCCATGTCTGTGACTGCAGAGGGGTGACGGAATGTGGGAATCCCACTCAGAAGGTGGGATCAGAGGCGTGACAGCCCCCAAAACACAGTCACCTGTGTGACAGAAGCTTCTGACTGCTGAGTCTGTTCACTGATGAGTCTGACGTGATCACAAACAAAACAATTCCTCATGATGAACAATTCAGGTGGTAGGTTCCCATTTTGTAGTTTTTATTTATTTCCCTTATTTACACATTAGCCCCTTGAAAACCATTCTTTAAACAATACAAGTTTAAACCAACATTTAAACAGACTAAACGAATGGACTAGTTGGACCTCGACCTCATGATGGACTGTTATTAGTAGAAAATGAGATAAATTAACAGATACACAAACAAATGGAGTTATTTACTCATGAAAGGCTTCGATTTTTCATGCTAAGCTACATTAACTGTCATTAAACAAGAGAAAAGAATGACAAGACAGCTAAAAATTTATAGACATCAGAAAATAATGTAACATTACAGGACGTAATTCCATACGGGTTGGAATATATTAACAAGTAAAATTATACAAAATACTTTTGTTTTTTTAGCAATTAAGACGTTTGGGAAAATATTTTTGATTTATTCGTTATGAAGATCTTAGAGAAGTTATAACCTAGATGCATTATGTCCCAAACAAAGTAGAGCTAAATTCATAGAAGGTAGTTGCATAAAATAAATTGCAGATAAATAAATGAATAAATAAATGAAAAGATAAATAAATAAATATATAAATTGATTTATAAATAAAATAAAAAATGAACCTGAATTGAGATAAATGCATCATGATAATTACAATAAATACAGAAATGATCATAAATAAGGAAAATTAATCATTTTTGGGAAATAAAAGTAATTAGAAACAAAGCATGTTTCATTTTCCGTGCAGTCTAAGAATACATCTAAAAGTAAACAGCTCTAAAAGGATGTTGTATACACTTGTCTTATGATATTTGTACAAATGCTAAGGAGTACTCTCAAATACAGGAGTCAAGCAATTTCTGGTTCAAACTGCCGCCTACAAGAACGACTGACTGACTGCAATGAAAAAGGTCTCTGACGAGGAGAGGACTGGGATCCAAGCGCTTACATAGACGGATGACAGAGTAAAGAAAGTGCGTTCCCCGCACGCCCGGAGAACACGACAACAGAATGAAGCAGAAAAAGAGAAGGTAAGCTGGTACACAGCAAGACTCCCACTGCATAGCTGTCAAGTCTGGTTCAGATTTTACAAAGCTCCAGGCTCCTCTTCTCCTCGCATATGCTGCCTTTTCCAAAGACCTTTGTAGCCGAAGGCTATGAATAAACTCTGTAAACAGTGGCAGGCAGGAGCTCCGCGGCTCCTGTCGTACAAAACCCCGACGCTGGTAAAACCTGGAATGTGTCCAACTATTCGGAGCGGAGTCTCATTCTTTCAGTGGCCTGTTCAATAAAAAAATATCCTCTGGGTGAGCGGCTGGTTGCTGGGTGAATTCACGGGCCAGTCCGAGAGGGTTCATCTCTGGAGGTGCCCGCCGGGACGGGCGGCGTCACACCAGGTGGGGGTCGTCGGCGGGGCTGACGGTGAAGCGCGATGAAGTCACTGGATTGGCCCCCACGGGCGACCTGGCCTTGATGGAGAGGTCATCTTTTCTTTTGGAGTCTTTGCTTTTCACGTGTGGACCTGAAACGCAGAAAAGCAGAGTTTTTATGGACTTTTTCAATCTTTGAAGCATCTTTTTCTGGAAGTAAATGAAAATCGGTTATGATTAGGTTCAATACTAGAATAAAAGAATGAAAATGAACAAGAAAACATGTTTTTTATGCTCTCTTGTGCTCTTTCCCCCTTTTTTTAACCATTATTTGGGTGGTAGTCGAGTAAAAAAGATGAGTTGGTGTTTCTACCATTAAAAGTTGCTTGTACACATACACATTGCTTGTATCAGCATTTTTCACATGAGGGACGTGTGTACGCTTGCTGCCTCTGACTGGGACTTCAATACTACACAGACAGCTGGTGCCAAACCAAATGCAGGGCAGAACAAATAAGTGAATAATCTACATCTATTAATACATCCACACTGAGACGAGACAGTTTCAGGTAATGCTAACTCAAAATAGAACACAGCCTCTTCTTTCGCAGCTCTGAAGTCTGAACTGAAAAGGCTACGAAGGATCATACAAACCATCTAATTTTGGTGTTTGTGTGTCCCTAAAGGAGATTGTGAGCCCCTCGTCAGTGGGAGACATGAGGTGTGAAAGACGGAGGGTGGGAGTCAGGAGAGCAGCCCGAGACGCGTCGGGAAACACAGCTCGGGTTTGCATTGTGGAGCGTGGGATTAATGTTCCCGCTCGCTTCCACATGTCACCGTGTCGGGGGGGATAATTATAGCAGATTAATTCTGCCCGCGTGTTCGGAGAGGAGAGCTGAAGGTTCTCCGTTTCAGGGCGGGCGAGCTCGTGTTTGTCTGGTTCATTACGTCATCCTCCGGCTTTAGGTGGTGAGCAGCCGATGCGTCCGGCATGAAAATCCACATGATGCAGACTGATTTTTGTTGTCAGTCCAACAACTGTGTGAGTCAACAGATGTGCAAACAGCTGTGTGGAAAAGCAAGAAAATGAGCTAAATGCTAATGTGGGAAAGCTGGAAAAGTGATGCTGAAAGAATTTCATTTCAACATTTTTTATTGGATTGTGACTAACGAAAAGATAAACGCAAGTATTAAGTGTTGCAATGATATTGATTGTTTGTCAGGTTAAAGACGGACTAAAAAAGGAATCAAATGTAGATAAACACTAATCAGAAATCATCTTATTGTGAAAACCTTTTGCTGCTTTTACCTTTGTGTTGTTTTATTCCAGTGAGACTTTTATTTCAACCTGTTACACGAACGTTTTCCTTCGCTGCCTTTATTTTCTCCTTATTGATCTGAGTATTTCATCCCTCAGTGAATTTAGCAAATCAGCAGGAGACACGAGACAAATCGATGAAATCAATGATGCATAAACCAAATAAAATAATGACTGAAGGCTGTCGAACTGTTGAATATACATATAATGTCCTGATGGACGTAAAACATAACAAAGTGTTGAAAGTCTCTTTGTTTTATTCTACCTTGATGAAGTGCCTGAATAACCCCCAACAGGCTCATAGAGCATCTTCCCCAGCCAGAGTACAGAGTTAGAATTAAGTGAATTTGCTCTCTGGGACTCATTTCTGAGTACAAGCAGATAATCAGGATGATAGAAATACAGAGAAATGATGCAGCTGTGAGTGTGAAATGTTTCTGAACTCACCGTGCAAATTCAACTTGGTGTTTTTGACGGACGCGGGGGCGGGACTTGTGGGAGCCGAACTGCCCAACTCATTGGTTGGAGTTTCCTGTTTTGGTGCAAGAAACAATCAGGCCTCCTTTGTACTCAAAGGTCGATAGTGCTGTATCGGTGACTGAATGTGCAGGAAGTACCTGATCGAAAAGGTAGATTGTGACATCATCAAAAAAGGACACGTTTCTCCCTCTGTCTCGCTCTCTGTCCATCGGCTCCTTGGGGGACTTCAGCAGACTCCTCAGCCCGACGCGCTTGTCCACGTCCGTCTCAGTGACGACGATCACCCTCCGGGAGCTCTCGTCCTCCTGCTCCTCCTCCTCCTCCTCCTCGGGGTCGCTCCCTGACGACAGTCCTCTCCGTCTACCGATACGATTTCCGATGGCGCCGTCCCCAAATCCTCCTTTACCAGACGAGGTGAGGGGGAGGGTCAGAGCGAGGGGAGGGAGGGCGAGAGACAGGCGAGCGAGCTTTGCTGTGAGAGAGGAAGAAGGACAGAGTCACAAAAACCCCTGACAGGAAGGTCTGAACCGTCACCTGGATACAAACAACGAAATGAACTGGAAAAATAAGCAGGAGAGTAAATATCGATATGGTAAATATTTTTCTATCATAGAAAATATTGAAATACCAAATGAGAAAAATCCAGTGTCCTCTGAGAGACATCATGCAGTGTGATTGGTACCTTTCATGGCCTGGTTGGTCGTCGGTTGAGGTGCTGTGACCTCCGACGCTTCGATCACAGTGAGCGGCTCAGATTTGCTTTCATCAGACTCTGTGAGAGCTTGAATGCTGAGATCAGCCTCCTGCTCGTCTTGGCTGGAACGTCAAGAGAAAAGACACCGCGGAAACATGAGCATCGAGGGACCAGATCATTGCAAGATTTGTTACTGTCAAATGTTAAAGTGAGTTTTGGTTTTCAAGTATCTAAAGTGTGCAAAAACAATGTAATTTTTCCCTGTGAGCTGGACGATAATGTCCTGGGTTGAGGAATCAGGGATCCTCATCACTGATTTGTTTACTTGTTAGGTTTCTTACCTCTCGTCTTCTTTTTGTTCGTTCACGACGTCCTGTTCTTCGTTGCTTTCTGCCACTTGCTCCCCCCAAGGCCGAAGCGTGACGGTGTCTTTAACCGTGGACCCCCAGAGCACGTTTGTTTTCACGTTTTCACTGAGGGAGAACTGCAGCCTCTCCTCACACACCTGGAGAAGCAAACCAGACATTATAAAGAGGGTGGAGGAACCTAAACAGGCTCTCAGATAAAAACCTTGTGATGCTGCGTTTACCTGCATCATGAGGCCGTTCTTGGTGGTCATCTTGGAGAGAGACCCCTGGTCCTTGGCGTCAGACCCTTGTCCTGCTGATCTCTGTCTCTCGTTCTCATCCTCAGGAGGCGACACGGGCTCTTGGGAGTCCAGATTGGTAGGTTGCATAGATTCAACCGCGTTTCCAGCGTTCCTGTGCTCCTTTAAATCCACCCTGTCACACTCGGGCCTGGATGAGTCAAACTCTTCATCGCCTGCATCTCTGTCGTCAGCTGTGGTGCAATCTTTCTCAGGTGTTTTCTTCAAAGACTCCAGCAGCTCCAGGTTTCCCAGGAACAGGTCTCCCAGACTCTCCTCCTCATCCCCAGATATGCAGCAGAGCTGCTCCAGCTTTTCAAAGTCCTCCAGAGGCTCCTCGTCCAGATCCTTCCACTCAGAGATCAGCAGCTCTGGGAGGTTGTTCAGAGGACTCTGGGGTGTGGACGCCACTGCAGGTGGCGCTTTCTGTGACAGGCTATTGTGACTGTCGTGACTTTCTGTGCTGGACGTAAGGTCACTGTCATCACTCAGTGTTATGCGCACGACAGGGATCTTCAGGTTGGCAGAGATCCCTTTATTCTGAGTTGTAGCAGGTGGTGATTCTTGCAGCGGTGGCTCGAAGGCATCGGTGCTGTTAGCTGGAGACACGCTCGGCTCGGCGCTGCATGCCGGGGAAATATACGGCTCTGCCTCACTACTGGCAATAAAGTCGTCTAGATTAATGTGACTAATAAACTCCTCTTCCTCGGTAACAGATGGCGGCGGACTCGGAAAGGAGTCGTCTAAACTCTCCAATTTATCATCTTGCACATCCAAATCTATGCTCGGTGGAGGACTCGGAAAATCCACCGAGCTGAAATTGTCCATCGGTGGATAAGACGGGTCCACGTCCTCTTGCTGTCCCGGGCCAGGACACCCAGGAGGTGGAGGCACGTCCCTGTTAGCCTCCTCCACTGTTCTGATGCTTGTTCTCTCGTCTGTACTTTGTCCGTCAAGCCAAGGTCTCATCCCAGCCTCTGAGCTGAGGTCTGATTCAGCAGATTCAGACACGCGTTGAGATATGTTCACGCTTTCATTCTCCAAAGTGTTTCTGCAGTTCTCCAAATTCGAGGTGCACTCAGACAACGTCTCCTCCTGGGTCCGAAAAACTTGATTTCGTGGCCAATTGTTAAAATTTTGATTCTCCTGCGACTCAGTTTGGTCCAGCTGACCTTGTCTGTCCTGGATCGCCCTTTTCCCTGCTGCAGTCTCCCTCTCTGAGTGCTCCCTCGTCTCTGCCTCTGGGATTTCAATATTCTCCACCTCGACGTGTGAAATCTCTCTTTGAGGAGCCACTTTACAGCCGTCGATCTCACCCAGATTCTCAACGTTTTCCTCCTGCTGTACGTCCACAAACGCCCGGCGGTGTCCTTCAGAGTCCCAGCTTCCTTTCGCAGGACAGCTGCTTCTTGGTTCTTGCGTTTCGTTGTTCCAAGTTTCCTCGCAGCCTTCCAGCACAGCGGGGTGAGGCTCGCTGCCGGCGAGCTCGTCGTTTTCCTCCGTCTCCCAATACTCCTGACCCACGACCAGCCTCTCGCCCACCTCCCACGCCTGGTTGCCGAAGCCGGAGAAGAACTCCGACCGGAGCTCGTTGTGGTGTCTCCTCTCCGGCGAGGCCCACTGATCGTTCTCGTCGGGCCACAGGTGTAAATCGCTGGACTGTGAGAAGCGGTGACAGTCGAACTCTCCCTTCACGGCGCCCGATCGCGGCCTCTCTTCGTCCTCCTCCAGGGCGCTCAGGAGCTCCTTGGTTTTGACGTCCAGCCTCTCGCGAGCGTCTTCGTCGGCGTTGTTGTCAGAGTCCGTCCCGCTGGCGCTGCCCCTCAGAGGAGACCTGTCCTTCACGGCGCTGCTCAGCTCGGCGGCGGCGTGCTGCTCCTCCGTCTCCGTCCGCAGCCTCTCGTCTTCGCCGCCGTCGGAGCAGCGGAGGTTTCTCAGGCCCAGCTCGTTGTGGTCCACGTCGGGCCTCCGGTCGTGCGCGTGCGGCACCTCCACGCCTCGTTCGGCCCACAGACCCCTCAGACCAACAGTGCTGTCAGCGTCGTTCAGAAGGCCTTCCTCAGGTTTGGCGTCGTTGGACTGACGCTGGACACACTTCAGTGTGTTGCTCCCAGATTTGAGGGAATTCAGTGCACTGAGTTCATCCTCTGTGTCTGCAGCACTCGAGTCGTCTCTGTTGTTCGTGTTCAACATAAAGTCTGTTATCTGACTGCCAGACACAGACTTGATCAAACTATTTTTGTCAGCAGGGCTCTTGGAGTCCAGGTTCAGCCTGCTCTCTGCAGAGTGCTGATAGCTACAATTTGTGATTTGAGAGATAATGCCATCAGCGTAGCGGCTGTCTATGACATACTCTCCGCTGTGAGGGAGCCCTTTGATCGGTTCATCATCTAATTTTGAAAACAACTTATCAATTAAGTCAACGCAATCCTTCACCTGGGAATCATCCTTCAGCAGGGCAGAGTTTTTGCTCTCAGTGTGGAAAATGCCAGAATCGTCCCTGTCCACAGACTGCAGCCCTTTGTTTACCGCGTCTTTATCACTGTTGACGCGTGAGATGTTGTTTCCGGGAGCTTTCCTGTTCAGTAGTTCTTGCTTTTCACTAATCTGTACAGTCGTCCCTTCGTCAGCTTGTAATGTGTGATCTGGAGTGTGTGTGCAGTTTCGTAGGGGGCTCTTCTCCCCCAGCTCCCCCTCCTCCTCTGTTTTCTCCTCGATACCTGTCAGCACCCCCCGGTCTCCTCCTCGCCCGCTGCCCGGCCTGGAGGCGATCAGCCCGTCGCTGCTCCTCCTGTTCATCCCATCGCCCTCCCAGTCGCTGTCTGAGAAGTAGGCAGAGTCTCGATGCGGCGTTTCGTTTCCAAGAGCCCGCCACCCGCTGCCGCCGCCGCCTCCTCCTCCTCCTCCTCCTGTCCATGAGTCACTCGGTGTGAGGCAGTCGGCTGAGCTGCAAGTCAGAGGCGACAGGACCGAGTCTGTGGGGGTGACGAGTGAGACATCGGAGGACGGGTCCCAGTCTGGTGTGGTTGGAGTGGCTGCAGGAGTGGAGTCCTTCTCAGCAACATGACAGTGTTTTTCTTGAGCACAGTCATTGTGCTGCGACGAGTTTTCCCTTTCTGTGTCGGCAGAGCTTTCGTTATCAAGCGCGCCTTCATCTCTGGAGTGATCCAAACCAGCTGTTTTCTCAGGGTCACGTGACGCAGTATCAGCCTTCCTCTGTGTCTGATCTGGTCTGTGGGGGCTGCCGGCTCGTAGGTCATCTTTCATTATCTCTCCATTCCCAATAACCACGGCGGCCTTCTCGGTTTCATTCGTAGTGAGCGATTTGTTCTCACGCACGATCACAGTGTTCGACTCGTTGGCGCTCTCCTCGGACTCGGCTGGCGGGGGCTCCAACAGATCCGTTTGCTCTCCTCTGGCAGGTAGAGCGGGACCCTCTGAGCAATCCTCCTCCTCATTCTGACATGTGAGCGTTTGGTTGTGCAATAGACCGTTTTTGGGCATGATTTCTGAGAACACAAATTCACCGGACTGGCAGTGGTCGGCGTGGTTTCCTTGGCTGTCCGGCTTAGGTGGCTGCTTGTTCGATGCGATGTGAAGAACTGGGATCTCTGGTCTGATTGAAACTTTTATCTCGCTCTTCTTGGCTCGCTTGGTGACCTGGGCATAGATGGCCTCGGTTTGCGTGTCGTCTTTACCTTTGTTGGAGGCTCGTATGGAGCTTTCTGACTGAAATCTGATGGTCTGGGCGGAGTTTGGGTCGATGCATATGGACTCATATTCAGGCGACAGTGGGGTCGGCGAGTAAGCTGGATCAGTGTCCTTTTTGTTGGCTGCAGCGTTTTGTCTGGATATGATTTCGGTCAGAAAGGTCTCGGCTGATTGGATCTCTTTCAGGAACTCCTCCCTGGTCATCTCGGTTCTCCGCGGCTCCTTTGCTGCCGACTGCGTTTCAGACTCCTGCTTGTCGACTGTGATCTCAGACAGGAGAGAGCGCGACCGGCGAATCCCTTTGGAGTAGGCCTCCTCGGCCTCTGTGTACGAGGGCAGGCCGGGAGCGCAGACGTAGGGCCGCAATCGAGATCCGGCAGGATAAAGGTATTTCACTGTGTCGTTATCTGACACCACCTCTGCGTCTGCTTCTCTCTCGGTGTCAATCTCTGTCAGGAAAAGATCCCCCTGGAAGGATTCTTTACTGTCGTCGTCTTCGGCCTCCGTCCTGTTGATTGGTTTGTCCTGTTCCCACGACCGTCCCCCGGAGCCCAGCTCTGTGATCAGCGACTGGGAGCGACGCATCCCCCGGTTGGGCAGCATGAAGTTTCCCCACCTCTCGCCGTCTCCCATCTCCTCCTTCTCTTTCTGCCACGGGGCGTCCGACTTGGACTCCCCCGACTCCGTCGCGCTCGAGATCTCCGTCAGGAACAGGTGCATGGGGGATTTCCTGGCTGCAGCGACACGCTCTGCCTGAAGCTCGGCGTCCTCCTTCCAAATTGCAGGCAGGATGGTGTCGAGGCGCGACTGAGTCCTTTTCATTCCCCGGGAGAACAGCTCGCCGGCCACTGGGTCCGCGTCCTCCGATAGGCTGGAGTGATGAACGGTCGTTCCACTGCCGGCTCTCTCAGGAGACATGAAAGGAGAGTCGTCCTCGTCCGAGTACGTGGGGCTGGACGACGACTGCCTGTCCATGTGGGGGTCCGCGGGCTGAGGACGGGGAAGGTTCCGATAAATGGGGCGCAGAGGGTTTTCGCGGCGAATCGGAGAGTCAAAGTCTTTCACGCGTGAATACGAGGCGTCCTTGGAGGTGTGCAGCGACGCTGCATGCCGGGTGTCACTCTCTCTGTCGGACAGGTCACAGGATAGCGGGTCTCTGCTGGCTCTGTGCATGTGCAGCTTGCTGTAGCTCAAGTAGGAATCAGCTGTGCTGTAGCTGGGACAACTCCTTTGAGTTTTGGAGTGGGGAGGGAGAGGGGGAGGGCACATTTGGGGGGGCTGAGGGTAAATGGGATGGCTCGAAGGCGGGAGGGAGGGAGAGAGGGACGGGGAGGGGGGCAGAGTCTGTCGAGAGCGATGGAACCCGAGATGGTCGAAGGTGGAAGGTGCACAGCTGCTCATGTGATGCGGGTCTGTTTCAATTTTCCCACCGATGGTGTAGTGAGGCAGGCCTCTGTACCCGAGCGGGGGGGCGGGGAGGGGGCGCGAGTGCAGGTGGTTGGCTGATGACATGGACATGGAGCGAGGCTTCGGGGGCAGAACGGGCGCTTGAGCATTGGCGGAGGACTTTTTGTCGGCCTCGCTGCTCTTTTTCTTCTCCACTTCGTCGTCGTCGCCTAAATCCACCACTGAGAAGTCCGTCACTCGGGTTGAAGTGTCTCTGAACTCGGCCACGCCCGTGTTGGGCACCTGGAGTTGAACCTCGCTCGATCGGACAGTCTGGAGGCCTTTCCCACACTTGTCAGAGGAACAATAAGGAACTCTCTCTTTTCCCAGCATCCCACTGCGAATCTCCACAAGCTCCATGTCGCCGGGACACTTTGAATCTGATCGATAGGAGGACTGAGTCCTCCCTTTAAGTGCTGGTGACTTGTCTTGGGGCGTGTGCTCCTCCAGTCTGATGTAGTACTCGCTGGCCAGGGAGGGGCTGCGAGCACTGATCACTGGGACCACAGTGGGGGTGTCCAAAGACTGTCTGTGGTTGTTGTTCACAGTAGGAATCGGCTGGGGAGGAGGAAGAGGCTTGTAGCCCCGTCTGGCGTGAGCCTTCTCCCAAAAATACTCAAAGTTCAAGCCTTTGCTCGTCTCAGTGACGGTCAGGATGTCGTCCAGCTCGGATGAGGACGGAGTGATACAGTTCCCCACGGGGTCCAGCAGGGGGTAGGAGTTGTCTCTGTCCTCCCTGCCGTACTCTCTCTCCCTCTGCCGCTCGTTTGCTGCAGTCTGAAAAGCAGGTGGACGGAGCAAGTCCCAACGTCTTTCAAACGACTCCTCGCTCTCCCCTCTCCTTCCTCTGCCCCCCTCGTACTCCTCATCCTCCTCATCCTCTTCCCCGACGCTCCCCCTTGCCATCCCTTGCTCGGCCGCCAGGAGGGAGGAGAGGAGGAGGAATATCTCTGCTACAGAAGGGCGTTGTGACGGAGGGAGCCAGCAGGACTGCATAATCTCATACCTGCAGACACAACACACACAGTCACTCGCTGCTTTGCATCAATACCACGGCATTACTGCACAACGTAGTACTGGAGTACTTGAGAACTGACCAGTAGTCTGCATGGGAGAGTTTGAGTCTGGGCTGGGCGAGCGTGATCTGTCGTTCCCGTATGACGAAGGTCAGCACCTCTTCATCGCTCAGGTGTCGGTGAGGCTGAGAGCCAAATTCAAACAGCTCCCATATCACAACTCCTAAAGACCTGGAGGGGGGAGAGGGTTGTTGTGGTGAGAAACTCTCTTCACAGATCACTGTTGGTTATGTAACACTTTTCCGGCTGCGAGAAACTGAACATTGACTTGAAAGTGATGTGCAATCAGAAACACTATCTGCTGCTTGTAAGACTCCTTTTATTGCGTTGTTAGCAGGACAAATATGTTGGGATACGGTATATAACAGCAAATAGTCGTTTCACTGGCTCCCTGAATGTTTCCTCACTGGTTCCTTCAATAAAATGCATGAAAACACAGGTTGTAAAAGTGGAGCTCGAGGGGGGTTCAGTGCAGTTTGCTCTCATCTTTTCATCAGCCCTCTTGGTATTATGAGCCCGCCTGAAGCAGCAGGCTGCCGACACACGGAACTGGACTCTTAGACTCGACCAACGGGAGATCACACCGATCTGTAGCATTACTCATGAAGTATTTGTGTTAGCGCTGCCTCCACGTCTTTAGCTTCACTTAGCTTCAAATGAAAGTTTTGGAACGGTTCACTTTTCAAACAGTTTGAGGCCAAACAGACCTACCACGGAAACCCTTCAAAGGGCATTCATGATGAGTTTCACACAACAAACTCTTTTGTTTTCAAGAATCATTATGTGTGATTAGAAAACATTTCACTGTCAAGTGAAAAAAATGGGACCTTACTTCTACACGTTTATCTGAAATGAGCTTGGATGGAAGGACAAACACACACACATGCACACACGCACACGCATACAGACATTGAAGACTTACCACACGTTGCTGGTCTTGGTTTGGTCTGTAACAATGAGAGAGCCTCGGTACTCCTCCAGCAGCTCGGGAGCGATCCAGCGCAGAGGGATCCACAGCTTGTCTGGAGTGAGGTAATAATCCTCCTTCACACAGACATGGAAATAGACATGAGGAGAGAGTCCAGTATTTCATAGTATTTCATAGCGTCACCAAATACTTTCCAATTACTAAAGCTAAACAGGTGAGCATACCTTATAATGGTTGTGTGAGAGGCCGTAGTCGCCTATTCGAACCGTCAGGTCTGAGGTCAGCAGGCAGTTTCTTAAAGCCAGATCGCTGCAAGCAGAACAAAGCATCTCCTTCACAATCACTTCACCTGGTCCAGTGAGTGACTGAAGGTCATCTCAGCCTGTTTCATTGATGACGGGAGGTGAGGGTCGTGGCTGACCTGTGGATGTAGTTGTTCTCGTGGAGATGCAGCAGACCCGACGTGATCTCGAAGGCCATCCTCTGAAGTGTCAGGAGGTCCCGAGTCGGCAGGTCCGGGGTCATGCCGTCAGACTTGCGCTGAGCTCGCAGATATCTCTTCAGGTCACCCTGAGTCACACCACAACAGCAACGTGAACAGTGAGGTGTGAGCGGAGGAAAGGCCGCAGCCTGCCTGAGCGCTCTCCTCCTGAAACCCACATTAAAGCTGCAGCAGCGCTCTATAGGCACAGGGGATATTTGGGACTTCTGCAGTAAATACGTCCCTTTTTAGGTGTTTTTACATCACACAGCTTTGAAAGCAGCAGGGGGAATGGTAATGAGCTGGCAGCCTTTGTATCAGTCGTTTTATGCTCCGGGAAGGGCAAGGAAATAAAACGAGGACAATACAAGAGGATGAAAAATATCTGTGAGGAGAGGACAATGGGAGACGTTATCAAGCAGGGGAACGGTGGTCTGTGTGGCCTCCAGTCTCGTTTGGCTCCTCTCAGCACGCTGCTGTAATTGATCTGCTTGTGTCTTTGTTTGGCTGGAGAGTTCACTCACACAGTTTTTCTCAATCAGTGTGTGATTAAGCCGGCCGTGGGAGGAGGAAAAACAAACCAATTGTAATGATGTAAAACAGATTTTAGAGGCACCGGAACAACTATGAATCACAATGAAA
>JAUESF010000008.1:3844757-3855351 GCA_032274765.1 Malacoctenus tetranemus
CCCCCCCCCCCCCAGAAAGGAAACATGTTGAGTTCATTGTCATCACAAGATGTCTGCTGAAATAATCAACAACGGAGATCCCGGTTTACAAGAACATCTCGTCAACTCGGGACTCGTTTGTCGAGGAGAATGTTAACATTACACACAACTGTCGTTTTGTTTCTCAATGAATATATGTACAAACTAAGAATGAACCAATTTGTAAAAGTAAGTCAGGCCAGTGACACGGAAGTGACGCGCAGCCTGAAGGGACCATTTACAGACACAATCATTCATGCTAATCAAGAGTCTGAACGCTACATCCTGCCAAAATGTGTTCGACAGCCTGTGCTGCGGTCGTCGGCGCTCATCGGCTCCTCCACCGTGTCTGCTGTGACCTTGTTGATAATGGACACAGCACACAGGCCAATCCAGACCTGGCTGATGTACAGATTCATTTGGACAATGTAAAATCCCTCAAAATAAACTTCACACTTACCCTCGTGTGAAAAGAAACCCTACGCTAAGCACTAGTTGGAAAAAAAAAAGAATATCACAACAGTATCATACAATATTTACAAAAATAGAATACTCTGTCATTAGGTAAACATGGAGATTGTACAGCAAGCCTGCATCCAGTCCTGTTCTGATCGCCACAATTTGGAACACGTCAGGCTCAAAGTTTCTACGGTGGGAAATAATACTGTTCAATAAAAAACTCAAATAAGTGGATCAAGTCCAACTTGCACATTCACTACAGGACTTCATGTTTCCCACACCTACAAGCCGCTCGAAATGTGTTGTTATGGAGCTCGTCCTAAGCACAACCCAACAGTGTCTACAACACCACTGAGAGCCAAACAGCAACAAATCTGAAGATAAATGGAGCTAAATGATGGAACCACCACCCCACACCCAGGATACAGCAAGAGCAATCCAGTCTGTCCTTGTGCCACATCAGTGGCTTTTATTTTAAAAAATAATTCATAGCCTTTAGGAAAAAGGACACGAGATTACCCCGGCTCGGACGCCTATCCAGTCTACATCCAGTTTAAACTCATGTTTCAGTTAAATACTGTGTCACCTGACATGCAGACAGCAGATTCTCACTCGTTCAAGTTTTGGTATTTTTTTAGGATACTGTCAAATTTATCAAGACCACCAAAATCGTCCAGAAATTTCCATCAGGCCTTAATTGTTGGGTTTGTTGTTTGGATGAAAGAAGCCAATACTGCTGTCCAGGTAACACAAGACAAACACCAGCTAAGTGATGAAATGGGAGGCGACATCGCTGCTGTGCTGTCATCGGCCTCCTCCAGATGTTCCTCTCTTACCAGCCTTGCAGGACCAGGCGGAGCATACAAACCAGCTGTGGGTTTCCCTCCCGTCTTCCACTGTTGAGAACCACCTTCAGCTGTATTTGGGAGCTTCCTTTGACGAGCTTTTTACAGAGTAGGGAAGCTGGTGAGGTGGGGACGGCTTTTCTTCGCCGCAGCGTGGATCAGGCTCACCAGGACCCGAGGCGTCACAGGAACTTCTTCCCGAGGACGATGGGGGGGGGGAGCTGCTGGTCGCTGCTTTGCTTCTGACAATCAACAGCTTCCAGAAGGTGAAGGAATGAGGACGACTCTTGATGAAAAACTGCCTGTATCTTTATCAAACTCAAAGTCAATGCGCATCAGGCTGATGCTTCTTCCCAGGGTCGGGCTCGACCGTTCTCTAACTTCCACCAGTGGACGAATACTAGAACAGGAACAAGACTTTGACCTCAGTCCATTTCTTTCCTTTTGAGGCGACGGACAGGACACACAGCCTGCTGTGGGTACCTCGAAGAAACGGTGTGTGGGAAGGACATACAAACCACCTCCTCTTCTTCACACAAGCTGCAGAAACCTTCTCACAGTCTTTAAGGGAATGAGGTCAGGTGGACTTGTCTCAGCAGGACTCTTAATAACGAGGAGCTGGATGAATGACCTGAGGAGTGCCGCTAGCGCTTCCCTTCGCACTGTCATGTCTTGAGTCTTCTCGTCTTTGAGCTGTTGACTTGAGGAAGGAAAAAAACATAACAGAACACTGTTAGCGTTGAAACCTAATGGTGGTGAAGGAACAGGAACCATGATGGTGAGCACCTCTCTGAACTGCATCTGAAGCTGCTGAGATTTCATGATCTCACTGTAAAGTGTGTCTTTCTGGGATCTTCTATGTAGTTAAATATAAGTCGATGAATTTAAAATAATCAAGTGACAACGTGTGCGCATGTTCTCTGTAATATTTCGAAGCTCTTCTGTCTGAGTGCAAGATCTAAAGCTGCAAAGTGAATGCATGTATGTGTCTTTCTTGGAGTCCTACAGATGTTAACCTGCCACTGGTTGATCTGAACTGGCTGAGGCGTCTAATGTGCAGTGCATCAAACTGGTAAAGGATCCATAATGGTCCCTTTTAATTTCCCTTCTCAAAGCTACCCTGAAGCCCCTCAGGAAGCAGCCAAACAGGCTGTGCTGGTTTTGCAGTCTATCTTTTGGGGATCAGAGGGGGTGAATGTGACACCGAGCCCAGTGAGGAAAGCCATACAGGAGTCTAAACATGTGAAGCCAAGGTTGGACTGCACATACTGCACTGGCAAGTCAGGCCTGAACCTGTGGGCAGAGAAAACACCAGGGGGAACCAGTCAGCTTGTGACAGAACTATAATGTGCAGTAAGGATGCTTTTAGAGAATAACTTACGTTTTGAATATGGCCCAGAGAGCAAGCTTTCTTTCTCTCTCTACAAACTTGTCTATGAGATAGGAAGCCATGCGTGGAGCTTCCTGGTACAGCTTAAAGAATCGCCGAAAGTTTCCTAATGCCCACGCTGCACGCAGCGCGAGAGCATGAGCAACACACTCATCTGCCCGCAGCGCTGGAGTCAGGTATACCAGCTCAGTGGTCAGATCTGAGGAGAAAATGATGAATCAGTCATGACTGGAAAGACAACAGGAAAGGTAAACAGGGAAGCTGCTGAGACGAAGGGCTCTGAGCATACCTCCAGAATTTTTGGTGAAAATGTAATACAGCAGTCTGTATGCAGTGAACTCTCCGATGTTCTCTGAGGGATTGTCCTTATACAGAGCCTTTAGCTGCGTCTGACACTGGTTGAACTCCTCATGGTCTCCCTGAGCAACAAGAACAACAAAAACATTCTGCATTTTCATAAAAAAGCCCCAAATCACTTTGAGGTCGTTTAACAGTCGTAAAGAGACTGACCTTTTCCAAAGCAATGCGTGCGTGACACTCGTACACTTCCACTGTGAAGTCAGTACGAATTCCCTGGACCTGGAACGGGAGGAGGAAAAGACACTCAAATCAAAGAGATCAATAGAAACTAGTTTAAACAAAACACCAAGAAGAGAAAGCAAAATAATTCAAACTCAAGTAAAATAACGAACCGTGAGGTCCTGTCTTATAGACTTCATCTGTTCACAGGCGTAGGCATAGTCCTGGTTGGTTTTCCAGTGCGCCTTCACAGCCTGCATGGACTTTCTCAGGACCTGTTTGAATAAAATACAGTCAGAGTTGTCGTACTTTGTGTTGTCGAAGGCAACCGTTTCTTCTCTGTGGTATGGAAACGCTGCAGACATTCAGATGTCCAGAAACATCAAATCAGCAAACTGAACAGTGCAGATGAACTCACATGCACAGGCCGCACGGTGGATGGGTCAGGGGCACAGGTGAGCCTCAAATAGGGCTTTGTGATATCTTGACATGTTCCCACAATGGGGCAGTCCTCCCAGCTCAGACCCTCCTGTGTTCCATCGGGCAGGTCCAGGGCATTGATGGAGAGAACCAGAGGCTCTGAGCGAAGCTGCTTGTGGAAGCGAGCAGCTCTGCTCTGCTTTTTAGCTTCTCTGTTGGGGTCGTGGAAATCCAAGCCGGCGTTGCCGCCTTTTCTCTTTTTACCACCACCCGAATTGGATTCCTCCATGCCCCTGGGACAAGAAGTGTACGGTTACTCATGGGGCTGACTGTGAGATGTTTGCCAGTTAGGACTGAGAGGTGATAAACTCCAAAGAGCAAAGTTGCACACAAATAACATTCCAGACCAATGAAGCAGCTTGACCGACCCAAACAGAACTCAACCAAAATAGATCATCTTCTAACCAGAACCGCTGTGCAGGTGAAATCATAAAGGGACTTACAAACAGCAGTCCATAAACATATAGGTTTTTTACTTTGATTTAAATTCAAACCTCATGATGAACAGCCTATTTTAGAATATTTTTAATGTTAAATAGAATACTTGGTGTCATTCTGTAACCAGCACCATCGCACAATCTTTAAAATATAAATCAACAATTGTGAGTCTGTAAAATCATTGAAAGAAAGTTTTGACAGATGTGCAGTGGCCCTAACACTCACTAGGAAACACAATAATGGCACCCAGCTTACCGTCTGCCTCTGTTGGCTTTTCCTCTTCCTCGCCCTCCACCTCCACGCCCTCTGTCCCTGTCATTACCACGACCACGACCTCCTTTCTGACTCCTCCTTGACAGCTGACTTCGAAGGTCACTGGAGATGCTGCTGTCCGACTGTGAGCCAGAATCACTGACAGCGCAGAGAGGGAAAACCATCAGACAGGAAACACAAAGGATGTTTAGGCCAATGAAAGTGAAGGCGGGACACGGGTCCTCACCTGCGTCGGTGCCTTTGGTTGCTGCGGTCCCTGTGTCGGCTGTGGGAAGGAGATGGTGAGCGGGAGGAGGAACGGGAGGAACTGGACGAAGGGCTTCTTTGAGAAAAGATATTTCTGTAGTGACCCAATCTGTGGCCCCCGCCCCTTGCTCTTGAAGCCGCTGCTGTACTCCCACCACGGCTGATTGAGCCATCCCCCATCCTCTGATTTGGAAGAGACTCCCAGCGAGACTGCTTCACCCTCAATCTGCCAGAGACAAAACACAGTTTGGATTTCACAAAAAAAGAAAACAAGACTTTCATCTTAGGACACAATCAACCTCAGGGTGGCACCATCAACCACTCCCAAAAAGCTTGCAAAAGCAAACAGATACATAGAAAAGTAAAAGCAGTATGAAATAGGAAGACATAAATTGGCAGGTGAACTCACTCAGGCAGAGGTTCTCGTGTCCAATCAATGGTGTAAGCAGAGCCGTCTTTTAACCGATCTTGCAGAACCTCTTTCAGGACCTTTTCAGTGCGATCTTTGTCTTCCTCTGTCTCACAGGCTGTGAAACAGCGCTGCACATACTCCTTCATGGCTTGTGGCCAGTCCTGGGGTCTGCAAAAGAATGGAAAGTTAATAAATAAAGCACAGCAAGGCAGCGTGCTTTTTCAGACATTCACTTTTTGAAGCCAACCAGTCTGTACCTTGTCTGAGCTCCTCCGGGTGCAGCACTGGCTGTCGCTGGAGAGGAAGGTGCTGGATTTAAACCCGAGGGCTGCTCGCCCGGGGCAAACGCTTGGGTCGTCATTGAGGAACACTGAACCTGATAGGGCCTCTTGTTAATATTGAACTTCACAGCAGCCGTCCCTGGCGCCTCTGGAGGATGAGAGACAGCATTATTACTTTCCTTCTTCTTTTTCAGAAGAGTGCATCCTGACAGCTGACATCAAAAGGTAACCAAAGAGCCAAGTCATCGCTTTCTGTTTGTATTCTACTCGACTAAATATGCAGACATTTGTGACTTAAAAGAGCATGATGACACTAAAATGACCATTTAATGGTCAGACTTACGTTTCATACGGTGCCACAGCTGCTGTCCTTGATTTTGGTTTTTGCTTTTGTTTGCGTCTCCTCTGCCCAGCCCAGCAACATACTGACCCTGTCCCTGTTGCTGGGAGTTATTCTGGGAGGGCTGGTAGGCATTCTGGTTCTGGAAGCTCTGGCCATAGTTGGGCCTGGCCTGGGAATGGTTGTAGACTTGCATTTGGTTGGGATCACCAGGTGGGTATGGCATGCTGTTGTTTGCCGTGTATGCATTCTGCGATGAGGGAGGAGGATACTGTGAGTTGGGTGGAGGAGGGATGGGTGGGGGTGGGGGAGGAGGGGGCTTCTCTGAGGTGGTTGGGCTTTGAGGTGGCTGAGGAGTAGCAGGTGGAGGAGGCTGTGGTTGGGAAGGGTAAGATGCGGACTGGTCTTCCATCCCTGGTACTGGGGGAGGCTGTGAGGACATAAACAGGAGAAGCTTTCAGGGTGTCCAAAAGACAACTTCTCAGACAATAAACTAATAATGGAAAACTGCTGGTATGCATTTCAATCAAAACGACCAAAAATCCTCTAAACATGCTTTTGAGCATGTTTAGAGGATAAAGTAAATCTATCACTATCACATCACAATTGTCTTTTTACACAATAGTGTTTATGAGCACCTGAAACATCAGCTGCACAACTGAGATAAAGGTGAACAGCAGGAAAGTAATCAATCATGTACTATACCTGTCCATTTGAGGTTGGTGTTCCTGGGTACTGTCCTTGGGGGACATTGTACTGGTTGGGTGGATAAGCACCTCCGTACTGGAAAATCAGGGAGAACAATGTTGTCCTTTTTGTCCTTTTGTACATTTACAAAAAGCACTGATCAACAATAAATGGGGGAAAAATGACACAACTTGTTCCTGTACTTACTGGACCCATGGGGTAGTAGTAATTATAGGGGTATGTGTAGCCAGGATAGTGCTGCTGAGTTTGCTGGTACCATGGATAGTACTGCTGCTGCTGCATAACAGCAGAGTCAGTTACTGCTGGCTGGAACTGGCCGGCCTGAAATAACAAATGTACAAACAGTCATGAATCAAAATCTCAGAAGGACACAAACTCATCCAGCAGAGAGGAGCGTGAGTGGAACAATAACTTTGAATAATTTCAGTCACGATGATGATCAACTCCCAGCCTCCTCGAACATCTCACTTTGCAATCCAAATACTTTGGATGATGTCAATGCAAAAATGTCACTCAATAAAAGAAAATCAAAATGATGAACACACACACCTCTGCTTGAGTCCGATTTGCTTGTGTGGTATTTGCAGAGGTTTGACTTTTATTGATTGATGCCAAAGCTTGCCTTGCTTTCTCCCATTCTGGATTTTCATGAACCTGGCTATCTCCAGCAGAACCATATGACCTGCCATCAGCAACAAAGACATGTCACGTGTTTTAAAAAAAAAAAAACCCAACAATAACACCCGGAAGAGCTTGATCGCAAGCAATAGATGTACGACATTTTATCAACTCCGATATCTTTGCTTTTGCTTAATTTCGCAAGAACATTATTTAGTTGGAGTAATTTCGTTGTAAGTTAAGCCTTAAATGTGTTTTTGTTGGTGGCAGAAAATGTCAGTTTTCGTACGACATTCAGAATAAAGGAAGAAAATGACTTTAAAGCTAAATATGAAGCAGTGAAACGATGTATTGAGCAAGCTCCGTGTTGTGTATCGAAGAGGCCTCCGGACCCGTGTTCTGTTCTAGCAAACAGCTGACGAGCTTGATTAAATCAACGTAACAAAACAAACAATGTTCGCTTGTTGCCGAGAAGCCTTTACAGTGCTCGACACTTGCGTAGAAACAGAGTAATCAGCTGTTCTCACTGCTGCGATAATGTATAACTATGAATAAAAGGATGTATCTTTTAAAATCCATGGCAGTTTATAGGACGGTGGTCTAACTAGTCCAACGGCCTGTACTTTGTCGTTAGCCTGCGTGAGGTGTTTCAACCCTCATCTGCGCTGCGTTCAGCTACAACAACAAACGGCTTCGACAAACCAAAATATACCTGACACATCAGATAATGAATGTTTTTTGTTTTAATCGTATCAGACTCTCGAAGCAGTTGAAAAGTGTCTCCTACCAGGTGGTTGCAGGGGCCGCTTGTGCCGTGTTGGCCGCCATTTCACCGCAGACTTCAGCGAGCGTTAGAAAGCTAACGCTGAACAGTTGTTCGCCAGCTAAGCTAGCTGGCTAGCTGTGCTAACGTCGTTAGCGTTAGCTCTCCAACTGCTGAAGGTAAACAAGATGAAGTCCAACCCGACAAAACAAATGGTGTGATTACGGACAGAGCCGACAAACCGACCGCGAGCTCTACGAACAAACAAAAGGTTAAAACTTCACAACACTTTCATTTCGTTGAAATTTTTACAAACAAGGATATCATGACATGGTATTTGCTCCGTCCGCGATAATGGCCAACTTCTTATGAACAGAGTGTGGGAGATACAAAATGGCAGATCGGTTATTTCAGCCAAGTCGGGTGACGTTTTGCCGTTCACCGTGGGTTTTTTTACTCGCAGTAGCGCCTGACAGGCAGAAATGACGTAATCGTTGCCCGCACTCAATGTCCCGCCCTGTACAAGATCCACCAATCAGAGTCAAAAGATGTCTCGGCTCAGAGTTCTATTCAGTTACACACCTGTCACTCAAACTAAAAGTGGTGGAGCTCAAAGCCTGTAGAAGTAATAGTTTATTCTCTCTTCTGGTCTTGCATGCTCTTCTATTTTCTACATGTTGATAATAGAAAAGAAGTACAGTGACATTTACATGAGGAACTGACTATCATGTAATGATGCCCATTGTGTGTGTGTGTTTACCCTATTTGTCCCTTTCACCTGTCTACATGCCAACATCTTATCAGTTCTTGGTTCAGCTGTTGCCATTGGATGTGGAAAGATGTGGCTGATTGGTCAGCTGGCAGAATGGGCCCCTGGTTTGAAAATGAAGTCAAGGTGTAATGGGGTTAGATAGCTCTGCAATAATGGAGCTGTGTGAAGACACTCGTGTAAATATCTTGTTATTATTGTATTTTTTTTAGTAATACTAGGAACACTTTGGTATTTGTTGTTTGAGCTGTAACCGGAAGTTTGCATCAGCCAAATCATAAAGCAAAGGTGATTGCTCTTTATAAAAATCAATTCTGCAACAAGTAAATAAAAAATCAGCAAAGTTGATAGAAGTGTCAGATTGAATGTGAGCATTTTTTCTAACCCTCAAACTTCTGAACTATTAAAAAAAAAGGCTACTTCATCCTTCCTGTAAATATTGAGGCTTTTCGTGGCATTCAACATCCATAGATCCTGAGTGTATCCATTTTCCTCGCTGCCTTCCTGTGAGGCACACACACAGCTGCAGGATGTGAGTTTGTGTGACAATGTGTGTGTGTTTTGCAGAGTGGGGAGTCATTTCCTGTTGAAGACTCTCCCACACTTAATCCCCATCGTTTTTTTTCTGGAGAGCCTCTGGGGTAAATTGGTGACTGATGTTTGCAACTGCTGCGATGTTTACACACGAGAAGGACGGGGTCCTTTGACAGGGAAAGTCATTGTGGGGCCGTTTGAGTCCAACCTTGTAAAATCCCATGTGTTTTCTTACTTGCCTCAAATCTTTCCCTGAAAGTGGAGCTCTGGATAGCATTTCAGTATTGACACACACTGTAAACACATTTGTATTAAATGGAGAAGGGCTGTTTCTCTTCTCTTCGCACAGAAAGCACAAATTTCAGGTTTGATGATTTTCTGGGCTCTTTTTGTAACTCAGCTCTGAAGTAGTTCGGAACCATAATTTAGTGTAACCGACAGCTAACCAGAAGCATGTGGTGACTGAATGAATAATTGTCATTGTTGTCTTGTCGGCGACATCATCACACAAATATGTCGAGCATGTGTGATAAGATCTCACAAACAATGAGTCACTACCTGGCACTGTGTACAAAGCACTGATGGTTCTGGGACTTTAACTCATGAGTGGAAAGTGGAAAGTGTCCCACTAATCAATGGTTAATGTTGCCTATGAAACGCTTCACTGCGACTCTCTAAACTCAGGTTTTTCTGCGGTTTTGTGTCAAGAGCCTTTTTTTGGTAGGATTTGGAGAAGAGGTTAAGTATGCGGTAATAATGCAGCAGACATTCATCCATCCATCATCTCCTGCTTATCCGGAGCAGCAGACATCCTTCAAAAACGTGATGCTGTCAGCCAGCTGGTGTAGAATGAGGTCCTGACTTCTCCGACTGCATTCCACAAACGGCTGCATAATTACAGTCAACAAGGGGCCAAACATGATGTAATCTTTTAATGTGCCTTTTTTCTCAAAAGTTTACAATGAAATATTTGGCTTCCTGCACTTTAAACTTTGGTCTTTATTTACTTGTTTTTGTGTTGAAGAATTCCTCTGAAGGTGTCATGACTCTTTCCACCCTTTAACATCCTGCTGTCCACACCAAAAAAGAGCAAAATAGGAGTAATTAAGAATTTGCACTCAGTTTGGTTGATCCACCTTCACTCATTCCATTATTCACTTTTATTTCTATTTCATTTTAGTCAATAAAGTATTATTATCATATTACACTATTTGCTCAATCCGCCATCATATTATCATTGTGTAACTATAAAGAAATGTATATATTGTATTATGTATATTTTGATTTATTTAAAGAAGAATTTTAATACTTAAATATTAACCATTAAATGTCACAGTGGGGAAAAAATAATCAGAAATGTTTTCAACTTTGTTGGTGCAAGAGGTGAACTTTTTCTTTGAATTAGGTTTTTTTTTCAAGGAATTCCTGTTCAAAAATAAAACAAGAGAAAAGAAATATTCAAAATGAAATAAGACAACAGCTGTCTGTCTGTCTGTCTGTC
>JAUESF010000008.1:3855451-3872664 GCA_032274765.1 Malacoctenus tetranemus
GTCCGTCCGTCGGCAGCGCGCTCTTCCAGCTCGGAGCGCTCCTCGGTGAGCGGCGCGTCACTTCCTCAGCCTCTGCCCATCCCTTTGGAAAAAAAAGAGAAAGAAAGCTCACAAGCGAAACGACGGCGAGAAAAAGAGCGAGGGAAAAGTTGGGAGGGAAGGGAAAAGCGAAAAGGCTGATTAATAACCTGGATACTGAAGAGGCGGCCACCAGAAGTCCTGAGCATTCCCTGTAAAAGTAAGTTTGTTTCCACACCTCGGATCTTTCTGGTGACGCTCCATAAGTCCAATTATTAACTTGACTTTTACACTGGTCCAATCGAGCCTCTCATTGCTTTGTCAATAGCCGCAGCCGTCACTGATAGGACCTGTGTTTATCCAAGATAAACTTTACTCAGGAAAAAAGTTTACTCTGTTTTATTCTCGTGGTTATGTGGAGAGCTGGGCCTGTAAGCCCCCTCCCCTGCTATTACTAACTCACACATGGACTGGCTCTCTTTAACGATCATCTGTCATTTATCTAACGTTTGTGTCCAATCTAACAGTTGTTATAATCGTGAATTAGGACGTTTGTGAATGTATAATGTAGTTATAAACAACAGTTGTTGTCATATTTGTTGTTTTTTGGTGTATTATTAATAAAAAAAATACCTTTTTATTGGCCTTAGCCCGAGTAGCTTTTAATAACTGTATCTCAACATGAGGCCACCAAGGTGTTGTGAGATGATGTATTTACAGAGACGCACAAAAAGCTCCATTCTTGTTTTTGTCTGGAGAAGCAGCCCTGAGGGGAGAGAAAAGTATGTGCTAACGCTGCATAGTGTGCTTCAAGTACAAGTCTCAGCATGGCCTTCACACACGCACCGCTGCCAGGACGCTCACTGGTTTCCCACATTATTGCACAACATGGCGGATTTTTTAATGCTGCCCCGTCCTGTCGGGAGGGCTCCAGGACTCACAAGCTCTCTGCAGCTTTTCTTTTCTTTTCATCTCTTTAGCTCAGTGTGTTGTTTCCTTGAGCAGATGCCTCCTCTTGCCTCACGTTTGTCTTCACCCTGAATCGTTCACAGAAATGCCGCTCCACAAATCAAACCGGGCTTCTCGCCTGGACCCCACCATGATCTCTGCCCCGCTGGGAGACTTTCGACACACCATGCACATTGGCCGGGGAGGGGACGCGTTCGGCGACACCTCCTTCCTGTCCACTCTTGGCCCCAGCTCGCCCTCGAATGACCCGGGCAGCGCGGAGATGGCCCAAGCTGCTGGACCCGAGGTGGCCTTCAATCACGGCAGCGATCATATGGACGCTCCGGGGAGCCCACGGGACAGGGAGTCCCACCACTCCGAGTCAGTGTCTTCGTTCACCATGGATCTGGACTTGGACCTGGGCCCGTCCATGCTGGGGGACGTGCTGGGGGTGATGGACGGCCTGGGCCTCGACGCCAACGAAGTGGACGTGTTCAGTCCCAAAGCTGACACGTCCTCAGTGGAAACGAAGCCGGGCCGAGGGCCCAGGGAGATGTCTGTGAACATGCAGAACGAGCTGAACGGGAAGAACTTGGTCGGGTCGGATGGGAACCAGGTGGGAGACAGCAGGATACCAGATGGGAACGCGATCAAGCCGAAAGGGTTACGACCCAAAGTGAGATTCAGTGACAAGCGGGAGGAGATCATTCGTCAGGCGTCCGAGGAGGAGGAGGGTCAAGGGTTCGACTTCCAGGATGAGGATGAGCTGGCGTGCCACAGTCCCATGAACCCAAAGATCCCCGTCAGTGGAGTTCAAAGCGAGTTCACGAATCACCAGGTAGATTTGCCACCGAGTCCCGCGTCGTCCAACAGCTCGGAGTATGAAGGAGTCACGCCACTGGACAGGAGGAGGGTCAACAGCTGCCACTCAGAGACTGACTCAGAGGACGAGGAGGAAGCGGGCCGAGGCTACACGTTTGAAGATGAGTTCGATGATGAAATCGGTCTATAGGGGAGCCGGAGGAACACGGAGCGTTGCTGTAACGTAGGCTGACTATACTCGTCATTGGTCTTTACCTCCAATGGAACTTTAACCAGAAACAAACATCCGAATGCAAACTGGATATTTTGGAGAAACATTGTGTCTTACAGCTACGACGACGTTGCTCAACTGGAAAAGGCATGTTGTGTTCTATCTACCAGGGTAACTGATTGGTTGAAGACCTTCTGAATAACACATCGTTTTGTAACTGAGGTTGTTACAATGAAAAGTTTGTAGCACTTTGACTCTTCTCATTCCGCTGAAACTTTCCTCCCGAACTGAAGCTCAGTTTGATTCAGGTTAAATGAACTTCTTCTTCTTTCTATTTGAAATCAAATCTTTAGATGCTGTTTCCATTGAATTCTTACCTTATAAGTGCCTTAAAGAGGGTTGTATGTTTGCATTATTGTACCCTGTGTTATACCAGTGTCTCAGTAGTTACTTCTTGTATTGCATGTCTTTATGTTGTTCTCATACAATTGAAAAGCGATGGGTCGGCAGAGATTGCCAATAACTAAATTACTGTGAATTTGTCACATTCCAAGTCTGACAATGTGAGTTTCTCTGGTTTGGACCAAGTCATGTGTTTCTGTCCTGCAGGGCTTTTTCCTTCACTTTGCATGTTATCGACTTTACCAAAGCTTTCCTTTGTACTGCCAGTTTGCATGGAAACCAAAAGACAAAGACAATCTTGGGATTTTAAACTCAGCCGCAAATTACAACCAGCAGTGTGTCCTTTCTCTACATGTTCCTTTTTATTTGCATGTAAAATGCTCTTTTGATAAATATTTTCCATAATGCTGTAAAAAAGGGAGATACCAGAATGCTCATGTGTTGGAAAATGCTGGTTTAAACATGTTTGACACTCTGTGGTTTCATGAGGATTACAGTGAAAACAATAAAGTAATTATTGGGATTTTGAAACAAACACCAGCTTTGGGTTTTTTCTGGAGACCTTAAATCAGGAAACACAGAAACGTATCGTGTGTCTCAACATATATTCCACGGTGGAACCAAAACTTAAAGAATCAGTTTCGTAGCATTTCACCGACGGCAGCTGTGCGACGCCACTAAGGTAGAATGCAGTCAGTGTGTTGACTGTATTGTTCTCTTATCAGAAACAAGGAGCTACGTTGGATTTTGATCCCGCAATAATTGCTCTTATCTACAGTAATCAAACACAGAGACGTTTTACTTTCATCTGCGAGGAAGTAAAAATAAAAAAGATGGAAAAAAACACAGCAATAAATTTAGCTTTTTTTATTATCGTCATGCAACGAGAAATACCTAAAATACCCCACACATCTGTCAAACAGACCCACGGTTCTTTCCGAGCAACATGTGGCGTCTATGTTGGCAAATAAATGTCACGAGGAAGAATTATTACTTACATAAGTGGGTTATATACACGTTACAGGCAACTTGTTGCTTGTTACACATCCACAAGATGTGAACTTCTTTCGCGAATACAAAAGCATGTCTCTCACTCTAAAACACACACACACGCACACACACACCCACACTAAACGGATATTGTCCTGAACACGTTGAACCCTGACAGCGCCGTGGAAACCATCACGCCGGGTATTTGCGGGTGCCAGTGGATCTCCTTGATCTCTGACTGGCCCTGATGCAGGAAGAGGAGCTGAGGGGGCAGGTCCTTCACGCCCGCCACCCTGGCACCCACGTCACATGACTCCACGGACAGATCCCACTGGCTGACGACGTCGTCGGCCCCCGACGCGGCGAACACGCTCGAGTCGGCGGGGCTCCATTCCACCGAGGTGATGGGAGCGCTGTGCTGCTTGAAGTTGGCCACGGGCCGCCCGGTCTGTCGGCACAGCAGAGCACAAAGGTGTGACAGCTGCTCGTAACACTGCAGGCTATAAAAAACTACCTTGACGCCTTTTTTTTTTATTTGGGCGGATGGGGTGTGTCCAAACAAATCATCTAACAGGCTGATAAACAAATACAACTGAGAAGTCTCAAACTTTCCTCTGTGTAAGAAAAATGGGTAAAACAGGACAAGTGCAATCGATGAAGAGAAGGAGGCCAGCGGCAGTATCTGCTGCTGCGTTATTGTGTAAGAGGAACAAGACTTAACAAATGTTGGAAGGTGCGGCTTGAAAAGTAAAATGGGACGAGATTATCTGATGGTGTAAAGTTACAAACCTCTAAATCTGAGTTTTCTCATGCAGGACTAACAGTTGGTTAGCTTGAACTGACAACCAACACTTATCACTGTGTAACCGTCCACGAGTGTGTTTGGAACATGTTTCAATTTCCCTCCAATACTTAAATTAAACTTCAGTTCATTTGTTGTTGTATTTTTACCTTAAACTGTCGCAGGTCCCAAACTTTCAGCAGCCCGTCGTCCCCTCCTGACAGCAGGAATGGTTCGGTCCTGTTCCAGCTGATCACGTTGATGTCGGATGAATGAGCTTCATTGGCCGACAGCATTGAGTTAGGTGGAGCGCGGACGTCCCAGATACGAATGGACTGATCCACCGAACAGGATGCAAACACCTGGAGTGGATACGGGAGGGGGCACACGTTCAGAAAGCTGAACTCTTCTTTTTTCCGACGCGTTTGGTTTTTCTGCAGCCAGACAGTGATCAGAACCGGCCGCCGGCAGCAAAGCCGGGTGACTAAGTGCACGTTCAATAAAGAAAGGTGGTAACAACCACCGTCAGTCTCTTTAATGTACATTCACATACCACAAACTAGTTTGGTGACGAGCCGCAGCAGGAAAACAAATAAATTACCTATTGAAGTCGGTGATTTTGAGCTGCAACAATGTGCTGGCACATAGCTGCAGAATTACCAGGTGTTCCTCACAAACTCAACTCAGTGTCATTCATTCCAACCATTCACTGAACCCACCACACCCTGTTTTTGTAGCAAAACACCATTTAAGCCACAGGCTAGTCTCAGTTTGTTCAAATAAATCCCCGTGCAGAGATGCAGCCTTTGCTCTTAGCTCATTTGCCGCTTATGCTGAGCATCACCCCCCCCTCTCTAAAACACATCAAAGAAAGGATGCACATCTCCTCTTGTCTCTTTGATCAAACATTAAAAGGAAGACAAGCACTGTTCAAACCAAAAACAAACTGCTCTAGATCCTCTAAAATGTCCTTTCACTGTTTTTTCTTTGAGATGTGTGATTCTAATTTCGGCGACCTCGGAGCAGGCAAAGCCTCGGGCCCTTTCTCAGACTTCTGCACCGTCCAAACTACCAAACTGTGACTTCCACTGGCACTGGTGTGAACCTACGGTCGCTTCTGTCGGGGACCACTGCAGGTCCTCCACAGACTTGGTGTGGGAACTGAAAGGCCGTTGGTCGATCTGCCACGAAGTCCCGCCCTCTCGAGGCTCCCACACATGGATGTTCTTTTTGCAGTCGCCGGTGACGAGACGACCTGGTCATAAAATACAAGCAAAAACACTTAGGCTAAGAAGTCATGACACCAACACATCAGCACATCAGCTGTGCCTGTTAACTCGTTTTTCTATTTATCTCCATTAATCTGTGGTGAATATTTGCAAATCATAAACAGCTATTGAAAAATTCAGTCAAATCTGGATCATGTTATCTCAAAGAATTCAAGCACACAGAACTAAAGGTCCCTCCGACATCGTCTCAGCTTGTTGTTTAGTGAACTTTAATGCAGAAACTGACCAGTCACATTTGAAATTAACTTTTGTGTATTTCAGCTTTAATGTTTCCCAAGTTTGAGCTATTTTTACAGTGAGGCAAATTTATCTTTGAATCCAAACTGAACCTGGCAGCATCTCCAACGACAGTTTTATCGAGCGGAGCGCAGCGTTCCGTCAGCTCTGATTAGGAGGACTCGTTCTCTCGAGTTGATTTGAATTACGATGACGGCGCGACAAGGGCGAGACGATTAACAATGTGAGGAGCGAAATGACACCTCACATTAAGCACAGACTGTTCTCACTCTGTTCGCTGTGGCGAGGTGCAATCAGGGACGTGTTTACCGGCCAGCAACTCGATGTACTCGGCCAAGGTGAGCGTAATGTGATTAAAGCGGGAGAGTGTGTGACCAGTTTAAGTAATTGGCCGGCCGGTGTGGAACGTACACACATACCGGGCACTTTGGGTGACCAGTCGAGAGCGAAGCCTTCGCTCATGTGTCCCGAGAAAGCGAAGAGCGGCTTGGCTTCCTCCTGCTGCTGGACGAAAGCAGCCATGACCGCAGAGCTGTGGACGGCCTCCAGCTGACGGCGGAGGTCAAATATTTCGACTTGTCCCTTTTCTGACCAGACAGCGGCCAGCTGGTTGGCGCCGCACTGCGTCACCTGGACACCAGGAAGGGGAAACAGTCGGCACACTGGGAAAGACTGGAGTTAGAGTGATTTTCAACGCAAGGGAAAAGGGTCACCGTACTCTGACTCTGTTGATGCCTCCATAGTGAGGCAACATGGCCAGCTCCATCTGTGGTTTCTTGTCCTCGTCCTCTTCATCCTCTTCGTCACTCTCGTCATCACTGCTCTCTTCCCCTTCCTTGTCTTTCTCCGTTCCATAAAGGTTGGACATGCGCATGACCAGAAGTCTGTAAAAAGAGGAAACGGAGCCATTTAATAGGACTGGAGGAGGCAGGAATGTGCAGCACAGCGCAAAAATGACCCGGCAGACTCAGACTCCAGTCTGTTATTTGTATTCAAGCGCAGTTTTATATGTGATAAAACTCAACTCGTCTGAGATTGTTTCCTTTAACCTTCAACTTTGCATCAGGGTTTTACACAGAGAGGAAACTCTCCTGTGGGCGACGATGCGGTTGACATTAACAGCAAGAAAAGCACCCTGCTGCACTGAATGATGTGATGTTGTTAACACCTCCAGGAACAAGCTGCTGTTTGATTTATAGAGTTTGTTTGTTCCACTTCTGGCTCCACTGGTGATAAAATAAATAATACTGTAGGTGGTGCAGCTACTACTTTTAGTTCAAATACAGTAAGTGAGAAAGCAAGTTAACTCCTTAGGATAGTTTGTTATTTCTGCCACTTTGTGAATGTTTTTCCCAGGTTTGCCTTCATCTGTTCACTATTTAACTAATTCCTGCTCTGTGAGGCTTCAATAAACACTTAGTGTGTTGCAGGTTATGTTTCCTTCACATCATCTGAGTGGAAAACCCCAGAAAACACAGCAAACATGTTGTTGTTGTGATGTTATGACAACTCTTGTATCAAAAAATGATGATTAATCCGCAACACCAACGTAAATCCACGTAAGGATGAGTTACAGACAAATCATCATCTCATGACTGAAGCACATGTTAAGGTGTGTCACAGTTTAGCCAGCCAATGACACTGTCCCTCAGTCTTTTGTTCAGTTTTAGGACGGACGCAACCAACTGAGACAACAAAGGGACGAGAGGAGGAGACCGATCACAGCAGCTCCTTTAGGGAGTTCTTCGATCCGCAGAGAGAAATAAAGGTGAATACACTCTCAGAGTCACTGCAGCCATGGTGAAAGAGTCCACTTTGTGACAAACAATGATTCACTCTTCGTTTTACATCACGGTGACGAGCTGGAGCACGAGCTGAAGAGATGACACCTGAACGCATCATGGGGAGAAGGCGAGCAGGAAGTGGCCGAGTGACGCTCGCAGCACTCAGACTCTGGATCCTCACGCTTGTCTGAGTGTAACTTTAAATGACAAACTGGCTGAAAATGAACAAACGGGGCAGCAGCCTGATCATGTGAAGGACCGACAGGATTTGTGAGGGACGTTATTACCACAAACACCAATTAGTGACGGCTGTTTGGAGGCTCTCTGGTGGGAACTCTCACAGGAATTTTTAACTTGATGTTTGATGTCGCGACTGGAAAGTGACTTTTATAGCTCTGGTCTCAGCACAGCGCTTCACTGGGTGGCATGTGTGCATTTGGTCCAGGCCGTCCTGCTTCCTCTCAAACATACACAGACATGCAAAGACGCAGATTGGGCTCATTGATGTCTGTAAATAGGTTTTATTTGTGCGACTGCGAGTATGAATGGCGGCCTTTGTGTTGGGGCTGTGATTATGTGATCAGCGTCGGGCGTAACCAGCTATTAGGTTAATGCCGTCACATTACGTCTGCATGGCAGCAGTGTGACACACTATTCTGTGATCGTTACTTCACAGCGACTGTAGCTTTTCCAATTATCTGCGTGTACACGTCTGGTCTTCATGCACACTTGTGAAACCACAGCTGGAACTTTCATGTCATGTCAGAAGTGCATGCGAGAGGAGAACGATTAAAGATTGGAGATGGAAACGTGAAAACTTCACCAAGTAAAGGTTCATATACAACGTTTTCAGTGTGAGGACTCAGCTGCTGATGTGTCCAGGATGACCTGTGACCTCAGGCCTGATGAGGTGTTTTACTCCATGTCTATCATCATGTTTCTGTTGTCTTTGACTCCAGTTGCACAATCATAGATCATTATAATACAGTGTTTGGAGCCAGTGTGCTGAAGAATGATGCACAGGGCGCTCAGACTCCTGCCTGCTATGACTCCATTATAAAACACATCCTGAACATTTATTGATAACAGCTTTAATGTGATGGTGCTTTGCTGCAACTTAATGTAACCTGAGGTCCCGGCAGCAGCACCGTGTCGGTGCTGGTGGGCGCAGCCGGGGGTCTCGTACCTGTTCTTCAGCGCCGTCTCCGCCTGCGTGCCCGCACACACCAGCATGGAGAGGGGAAACTGCTCCCTCCGCTCCCCCTCCTCATCCCGCAGGATGTCGAAGCTCAGACACGGCGCTCCTGCACACAGACCCAAGCAACAGACGCGGCAGCTGTCAGACGACCACACTGTGGACGGACTGCGATAGAAAACACACGCGGTATCGGAGGGCTTTCACCTGCCTGTCTGACACTCGTGGTACATGCGGTACGCGGAGCGGTCCATCTCCAGCTCCTCTCCCGCCTGCAGCGGCTCGATCCCGGGCACGTATACCCTCTTCTCCCCCTCTCCGTCCGCCTCCATGTCTTCCCCCTCCTCGTCTTCGCTGCCTTCCTCGTCCATTCCCTCCACCACGTCGGCTTCTTCCTCGGCAAACGTGTTCTCGTCGGGCGCAGACATCTTGGTCGGAGCGGAGTTTTGCTTACTTCCGGCCACGTGTTTTTCTTTTTCCTTTTTTTGAAAAACACCCCCGCATTGTCCCCCTCCTCCTCCCCCCGCTCCGAACAGTCTCCCTCCTCTCTCTCTCTCTCTCTCCCGGACTCTCTCCCCCCTTTTACGGGAACTGAGCTGGCCCCTTTGGCGCTTGGCTCCCTGCTGCCAGGAAAGATCAGACTTGCAAATATTTCTCGCCGGAAAACTACAAAAACCTAAACATTAATGGTAGCGTCGTGGAGTGAACTGGGAGCCCAGTGTGGTCCCTGTCTCCCCTCGAACTCCCCCTCTCTCTGGAGAAATGTCATTGTTGGGGGGGGTCACATGCGAGCGAGGGGTGACCCAGAACAGGATTTCCTACTTTCTGCAAGTGAGTCACGACCACTGCGTTTTAAGTTGCAACATGTAAGACCTGCAGCAGCACCGCCTGGCACTGGCACACCAGCCATGCAGACAGACAGCCTATACATGCATGCATTAGACAGTGACTGGTACTGCGCGGTGGGCTTCGCTGCACGAAAGCACCACCCCGGGGGGCTCAGAAACCTCCACGCTCAATCATTTATCTCCTGCGACTCCTGATAAATCACAAACTCAGTCTCCCTTTCTGCTTGTATAACGTTCATCCCGTCCTCACAAGAGAGAGGGGAGCGAGCATGAAGCGGGTCCTCTCAGTGACCACTGCAACGTACATCTGTCTTTGAAGGATTATGAAACTACAAGGAGGGCCCTGTGAGGCTTACATGCGTGGGTGCGTACAAGCAGAGGCAAGTGTGAGCGCCAAATGGTGCACTTTTATTTCTCATGTTGATTCTGACAGAAGTCAGAACATGGAGGAGCCCATCCCATCCGCTGCACATTCCTCTCTCCCCTGCAGCTTATCTCAACGCTATTCTTCTTCTTCTTCTTCTACTTCTTTTCTTCTTCTTTCTTCAATTAAAGTTCGGAAACATTTGTGAAAGATTTGCACACACGCAGGAAAGAGTCGGCGCGGTTGAGCTCCCATGAATAATACTCCTGCCGCCAGGAATGCGAGATCGGAGACAAAATGTGATGGCTCCAAGCAGAGCTGTGAGCATCAGGGTTTTTACTCCCAAACAGCTCCAGACCGACCACCTCGTTGTTTGACTCCACTCAGCTCAGCTGAACATTTGACCAAAACAAGCTAAAAAAAGTAAAGAAAAACAACTGGTGCTGCTGTTGATGGTAAACTAGGAGACAGTGAAGACGAGGAGCCGTGTTTGTGTCGGCTGCGCTGCTGCAGTTGTCTTGCCACGGCAAAGCCTTCTTGGGTCTTTCATTTAAAACAGCGCAGCCACATCTGCAAAGTGAGCGTTTACTGGCAGATAAATGAAATTACACAATGTTTTTTTTTCTCTGGAAACGTGGAGTAGATGCAGACATTGCAATATGTTGAAATACTTGAAGTATGTACAGAGATCCCCAAAAATCGTACGTACTTACATTGACCTGATGCTCTTTTCTATCTTTGATGACAAACAGCAAAGACCATAATAAATATAGCTTACAAACCTTGCCATACTTCCTGGTAAAGTCAGAGTAAAAACTATAAATTGCATATATCTAAATGTCTTTAATTTACATTTATATACAAAAGTAAAACACCCATAGACTGTCATATCTTACATTTTCATAACATTCATTGTAAACAGTGATGAAATCCACATAGACGATGGCTTATGTGCACTCGCTAGCTCAGCATTTATCTCTTGTTAGCAGGAAAGAGCTTAGCTAGCTGGAGCTTGTGACTTGCTCTAGAGAGAGAATGGCTATACGATTATATCTGTGATATCAGTCGGTATAGAGCACTGTTGGACAGTGAGCTTAGCATTTAGAACTAACTTTGGACATTAAATGCAACCCGTGCATGTCACTTCATATTACACAAAGCTTACTGCATTAAAACACAACAACACACGTATAAGAAAAACAATCATTCAGTGCCAGGAAATGTCTTGCATTTTGTGTGCATCATTTAAAAAAAAGGATCCTTTGTGGAGCGATCATGGCAGCAGCCACCAGTAGAGTCTGAATAGCAGGGGGCTCCAGACGAAGGCAGAGTGCGATAGGGACAGGGGGCCGCCGCTGGACGGCGCCTGTGTCAGGTCCATCATCCTGTCCGGCTGGCCTTCCTCCGCGCTGCCAATAGCTCGAGTGGTCAAGAGTCTGGCCCGCGACGGACCGTAGTCCTTCCTCTCAATGGAGGGGGGCAAGGTGGGCAGGGTGCAAGTCTTGATGGACGGCGAGCATCCCACCTCCAGCCATCGGGTGAGGAGCTGCGAGGTGAGCTTCAGGAGCTCTTCGGGGGAGGAAGGTGAAGTGGAGAACTGGGCCAGGTCCGTTTCCTCCTGGAACCACTGAGAGAGAGAGAGCAGGAAGAGAAGTCAGCGTTTGGAGCTGAACGGCAACACATTAACAGAACCGTCTGTGAGAAGCATTCATTCACACCGAAGCCAAAAAACAATCACACGAGAGGTAATGAGAAACAGATCCTCCTGCGTGTCCTAAGAATGCAAGGAATTAACGAAGGCGATCACAGGGAAGAAGATGTCCCACCTCTGTATTCTCATTCTTTTGAATGATTTTATCCAGTGTCCGTTTAATGTCGATGATTAGCGAGTAGTTTAGGTGCTCGCCCCAGAGATTTTTGAGGAGCACATGCCAGGAATCCTGGAGGACTACTGCAGCAGGGAACACACAACACTGCAGGGGAGGGAAGAGCCGCACAGCAACCCCAAAGTTAAGTTCACAGCATGAAAAACATGAAATAAATCAGCAGAGAAACCACATCAACTGCTCAGTCACAGAAGTAACTGGAGGCGGCTCGCAACACAGTCCCGTGAAACAGAACGTTCCACTTTATCGCTCAGGCTCTTGAACAGCTCACTGATAACTTATTTAAAAGGATAAATTGGTGTAAAACCAGAAGTTTACTCGAAGGGGAACTCACCGGATCAGTGTCACAGAGCATGCTTTGTTTGTAACGGTGCACTACATAGTAATCTTTAGGAAAAACCGTCCGCTGAAAAAGACAGAAAGGACAAGCGCAAACATGAGAACACAGCGCGGACAGTGTTCGACAAGTCAAACAACTGAATCAACCACGTGTGCGGCTGCACAAAGTTTGATCCTCTTCGCTCTGTCGGTCAGCATCGCGTTTGTTTTACTCGACAAATTTGCGGCTTCACAGGTGGACAAGAGGTCTCGTCATTAATCCGTCATATCTTCGCGTTTTTAGCAGCTTTTCAATGCAACTCAGCCAACGCCAGGTGTTGCATTAGGCAGATGACAGTACAGGCATGTGTCTCGAAGTGTATCTGACACACAAGAGGATGCATCACAAAGACGGCACGGATGGCACACAAACACAAAGTTAGAGGGTTTCACTTACAAATCCAGTTGGATTAGAGTCGATGGTTGATTTAATGTTTTTCACACCTTCCCAGCTAACGTCACATCCACCACATTGGACAGTCAAAAGTGATAGCAACAGCAAAACTGTCGGAGACATGACAGACAGAGACAGAGAGAGAGAAAGCAACAGCACACAGTCACATAATTGCTGGAAACTTTCTGTGGTTTGCAGCTTGTTCAAGCTGCATACCTACTAGAAAAAGCTTACATCATTTCCTGTGGCAATTAGCCATTTCTGCAGAAACAAGACAAACGTGAAACATGGCCTGATGTTGCAACACCTCTAATTGAAGGTAAGAAAGCAGAAATGTGGCTCCAGGACGGCGTGACACCCCGAAATCAGCTGGGATTCATCAATCAGCCCCGGCTGCGCAGTGCCTCACCAGGCTCCGCGAGGAAAAGTTGTGGAAAAGGTTGCAGATGGCAGATTTCTTACCTGGCAGTGACATCCTTTTATCTTTCTAAGAATGGACACTTCTCCATTTCTCTTGTTGGCAGCAGTCACTCTGCAGATGGGTTTGTGAAAGACAAAGTTTCCCCCTCTGTGGTTCTCTTGACGTCCTCTGACGCTGCTGTCTCCTCTACTTCACTGCTTGAGGTTTAGTCCTCTTGTTGACATCCCTTATACGTTCCTTCCTTTGGTACTTTCCAAAAAAAAAAAGGAGCCTCATTTATCATCTCACGCCATCATGCCCTCTCACTTTGGATTTTCCCACTTAAGCCTGAGTGGCTGCAGCGTTTTCCTTTCAGAGCTTTTTGTTTTTTTTTCCTTCCCTCCTTCTTCTTTTCTTTACTATATCTTTTCTCCTTTCCCTTTCTCCCCCCTCACTACTGACCTAGAAATTTCCTGAGCAGCCTAATTTGAACCACTCCTCTGTCCCTTGAAAGTGGTTAATGGATAAAGCGGCGGAGACACTGGCCTCCTCCTGCTCTGTATCTCTCCCTCTGGTCACTCTCTGTATCCTCACTCAGACTCAGGCTCCGCTCAAAGTGAAAGTGCTACGCTGGATTGCTTGTCTGCTCCCTTTAAGTCTCGGCCCCTCCCACCGCCACACGTTTTACCTCACTATTGACTGACCCGGCCCCCTCCCCCCTGCTCCCCACATTCCCTGACACCCACCCGCTCACCCCCATCCTCCCCCTTTCAAACCAGGGCCGAGGAGGCTTAGTCATGCAGTTGGAGCGTATGTTTTTCATTTTGACTCTCCCCCACACCTCTGCGCCTGTGGATCCCCTGGTCTTTATCCTTCCAGACTCAGTACGCAGTAAAATCCTGTGTAATCATCACATGATAGGCTTTTTTTTTTGACTAAATGAAGAATCACATTCCTTAAAAAAAAACAAGCGACTAACAAACAGGATTGCAACACTGAAGCTGCAATGCCAGAACTTGCAAGTCATTCCATGTGTGACAGCTCCTCTCAGTCATTTTCTGTGAGAAGAAGGTTCGTCAGATGTGAATGGTGTGACTGTGACGTCTCGTATCGTGCACCGCTGTCATCATCCCGTCCGTGATGTGTTGCTCTTCGCACGCCCTGAGGTTATGTGAAGCCCCACGCCGCTTTTGGCTTTCACCCACACGTCAACGGAGCAATCGAGTATTGATGAAAGGGAGGAAACGCAAAAGTTGTTGTGCGAAAGACAAATTGTTCCTAACTGGATGTTTACTTGATTGTGAGCCAGAGGACGAAGGACAGCTTCCCCAAGTCTCTGCTGTGGGGAGAGGAAACTGGAGAAGAACAGCAGAAACGCCGCAGGCGAACTCTTAACGCTCCCCGAGGCGTCATCAACTCCAAACCTCTTCAACTCCTCTCTGCTTTTTAACGATGGGTATAAATATCCAGCCGTTTTGCTGCCTTCCTGTTTCATACATCACTCGCATCATAAGAAAAGCAAATATGAAACTAATTTGTGGAGCTGCATCAAATTATATTTGTGCATCTAATAGTGTAACTTGACAAATGGGATCCAGACTTCAAGTGAGATGTAGGAAAAGCACAAGAGAAATGATTACTCAACACTTTCACTGTTGCAGCGTGCCGCCCCGAAAAGAAAGTCTTCCCTGCTATATTTACAAACACATTTTTCCTTCCTAATTACAATGTTTGCCTTCATTTTTTTGCGCAATCATCGCATAGTTCTAGGTAAGTGAAAACATCGACCTCCAATTTAAACAGAGCCGTATGTTCCTGAGTTTTATTGACTCAAGTCTGCGAGCTTCAGCAAAGCAACAGGCTCAAATAACTGGAATGAATAAAAGCAGTGTATCAGTGAGCGACTGGCTCGTTAAGGAGCAGAAATCCTGCTGATGTGGTGGCTGGGACTGGAGCGAGGCCTCGTTATGCAACCATTTGTACATTTCAGGACACCAGGAAAGCTTGAGAGCGTTGTCTTACACCACTTGAGACTTGCTGGCTGATGGCCACTCCAACAAGTTATTGGGAGTTGGTGGAGAAATACTGATCCCCTCCTCCTTCTCCTCCTCCTCCTTCACTTCCCTTCTAATCCTCTTTCCTCTTCTTGCTCACCACAAGATGGAGCCAATTGTAGAATGAAATATACAACGCTGTACGTTCACAGTCGTTTATTTCACTTTAAAACATCAGTAAAAGTTAACAAAGTGCAAAGTTTTTTTGTAATAAGTTAAACTTTACAGAACAGTTTGAAGTCTTGTACCACAATTCCCTTTGACAAACCAACGCCCCCCCATGCATTATCCAAACCCACTCGCTGGCTTAATCTGTGCAGGATAATAATCAGGGTTAGCAACACAATAGATTTATTATTATTTAAAGTGACAATAATGGATGCAGAAGCTTGTTCTCGTCATCCATTCACAGTCCTCCATTCAGCTGAAAGTCCCAATCAGTTAACCAAACTGATGATGAAAAGACTCTTTTCCTTCCCTTTCTTCAGGGTCCCCCCCTCACCCGCATCCTTTCAGCTCCCTTTTCTTTACTTCTTTATCTCCTCCCGCTCCCCCTCTTTGTCACTGGCTGGGGCTCCTCTCCCCTCCTCGGACCGCTGTCATTAAATGACTCTTGTAGGTTTTACTCAGTCCAGTCATCCAGTACTTCAGCAGCCTGACGTTGTCCTCCTCGCCGGGTCCCGTCGCTCCGAGGAGAGCCAGAACCTTCTGGGTGTCCTCCCTCCCTCGGCCGTCCACTTTGGAGAACTTGAACAGGACTTTGACTTTACTGAAAGAGACAGAATCAATCACGCGAGAGCCTGAAAACATCCACGCGCAAGGTTTTCATCAGAGAGCGGTTCTTACTTCATCCACTCCTCCTTCAAACACAGCAGGCAGTGCGAAACCACATCCACAGAGAGGTTCTCATTAGACAGAGCCACTTCAAGCTTGTTCAGTAATGTTGGACCTGAAAAACACAAACCAATAAACATGACAGCTATTCTGCAGTTCTGAGTACAAGTCTATTAATTATTCACATGTGTTCACAGGAAGACCTGCTGACAGAAGAGGTTTGATGAGGTGAAGTTAACGGAAAACAAAAATAACCACTGAAAATAGCTAATGACTATTGTTGTTATGTCGGTTTTAAAAAAAGACATTAACAGCCTGAGAAATGAGTCACATGTCCCTTCATCTCAGGCGGGCTAAACACGAGCTCTCCGTGATGAAAAGCGCAGCTTCTGGGTGACACCCTGCATCAGTGAGACGTGTCGGTCACAAACTCAATCTCACGACTTTCCTTCAACATCGTGGCTCTTGTCAACATGTTTCACTATGTTGCTGCTTCAACTTTAAAGACAAAATGTTCACTTGCTGGCGAACGCAGTCCACCCACTCACAGGTGCCAGCACAGATGAGTGGTGCCCACTCCATCTGTCGGTGGTCTGAATGTTACGGTCGATCAGAGGAGTTAGGTCAAGTCAGTGCTGAGCTGTGTGAAGACGTCTCCTGCTTTCACTGTCCGTCTGTGGCTATGATAACTATAACATTTGGACGTTGTGAGTTGGGACACTGCCTGCTCACTCACCCCTGTCTGTCGGCTGTGTGTTGGCACTGCTGATGGTGAACTGATACAGCGACGTGATGTCGTCCACGCCAACAACCAAGATCTGACAGCTTCTCTCTGAGCTGACGTCCACCAGCACCGAGAACTCTACAGGACAAAGGAGGAACAGGTGAAACCTTCCAAACATGACCGGGAGGGCTCAGACTGAGACGCGGTGCAGGCGGGAGGCTGCTCGTACCCGAGGAGCTGACGTGAGTCGGAATGGGCACATCTGGGCTGAGGCCCAGGAAGTTGCATTTGTAGGCCTCCTCGTACTGAGCGCTGTACGGCACAGAGCGCACGCAGCCCACCGGGAGCAACGACTGGTGGGAAAACAGAGGCAGAAATGCAAATTATAAACATGGTTAATGGCCCTAATCTTCGACTAATTTCTGCCGCCTAATCACAAATGTATGAGAAACGTGCATTGGAGACAATATAATAACTGCAATCAGTAATGGAATAATAGAAATCTGGCTACAAAAACCACTGAACGTGTCACCTAATGGTCTCACCGATCTTTTCTTTGGTTTGACAGTTCCACCAATTTGATTTCTCAGAAAAGTGTAAAGTTGAAGAGTTCACACATCATATGCACCAATTTCCAGTGGGGTAATCTTGAGC
>JAUESF010000008.1:3876658-3892962 GCA_032274765.1 Malacoctenus tetranemus
TATTTTACAACGCTCTCCGGTCACTTCCGCGTTAGAGCTCAATTTTCCATATTTAGGAGTGTCGTGTTGGTTTTAGTCGCTCTGCCGGGTAAACAAAGCCAACGTTAAGGTAAAACACGGCAGTGACTCGACAAGCTTCGCACATTATATCCTCCTGAGCTCCACGTGTAAACATGGCGTCAGACGGACCAGGAGTGCCCTCAGAATCAACTGAGGTCCAGAGTGAAGGGGGCCCCCGCGTGACCCCCACTAGCCTGACAGGCGCACCGGGCCCCGGGGACGGGGTCCCAACTGACGGCGACAGCGGCCGAGCCGGCATGCAAGCCCCTGACGGTAAGTGTCATTTTCAGTCTTACTGATACTGGAACACAGCCACTTCGTGAGAAAAGTATTTGTGAATGAGTTCAAGCAGCGTGGGAAGCTGCGAGTTCATCCAACTCCTCACAAGTATATTATTTTATGACAGTTCGACTTTTGCCCAACATCTACAGATCATAACCACCTGGTAAGAGGAGACAAACAGACTTTTAAAAGGAATTGTTTATGCTCCATCTATGATGTATTTCTGTGTTACTGTGAGCTGCCTGAGTTCTGGTGAATTGATAATTGTAAATCAAAGAGGACCATTCCTCTAAAACACAACAGCAGAAGAATGAGCAGACAACCTTAGGGGAACCGAGGTGGATACGCGTTGGATTTGGGAAGTGAGTCAAAAGCCATTAGGTGCTGACTGACCACTGAGAGATGAGAGTATGTACTGACTGCCTCCGCTCCCTTTGGTAACCCTGAACTGGGATTCAGACCAAAGAAATTCAAAGAACGAATAACTTTCACCCTCCTGAGTTCCTTCCAGGCACTTGCATCAGGATCCGATGTCTGGACGCAACTGGGCCAGCCAGACCTGACTAACTGGAAAACATTAGAGCCGCAACAGCTACAATAAATAAGGCGCTTCGTTCATGAGTCACATTCAGCTCGCTCCTATCTTGAAATGGTGTCACGGGGTTTGTGGTATGTGTGTGAGCGCACATGCAACTACGTCTGCGCCGCCTGGCAGACATTCGACTCCTCCAGGCGAGTCACTGCCACCTGTTATCCAATTCATACTCCTGGAATTTTATCAAGAAATAGACACAACATTAACAGTAGAAGTTTTCAAATGTAAGTGGCTGAAAAAAGGACATGAAAAGGATCGCAATAAGAAAAATATAGAATAAAAAGAGAGTTTAAAATGAATCTGAAATCATCCAGTGAAATGTGTGACCCATGGAAGCTACAACTGAAGAGAAAGCTTCACTATTCATGTATATATTAACTGGGCAAAACGTTCAATGGACAATACGATGTAATTACAATGTAATGACGTCCAATAGAACAAACTGTGAGGTTGCTTTTAAAGTGTTTTCAACACAATTCAATGTAACAATTTTATGAACTACAGTGAACTTTTTAAGGCAAGAAACCTTCTTATCGTCCCTGTTTTAATTAATTTCATGAATTTGTCCTTGATTTTTCTACTTTTTCTACCTTTTGTCCTTTTTTCCACAGAGCCAGTCGAAGTTGATGAAAATGGAGCAAAAATCTGCCAGTTTTTCCGGATGAAAAAGTGTCGATTTGGTGATAAATGTCGTTTATCTCACAGGTCCGTTTACCTTTCAATGTTCAACAGACTTACCATTCAGATTCAGGGGCCTTATGCTGCCTTTTTTCAGTAAAATATACATTTCATGTCATTCACTACATTTCCACATGAAGACGTAATATTAATATATTCACAGGTTTGCAGTGATTACATAGTTTCTCTCATTGTTGCTGTTATTTACGCCTTCTGTCGCTCTCGCGTCGTAGTGAACCATCACCGGATGACTCAGGCGCCGTTTCTCCTGACACGGATGACAAACCGGATGAAGTGAGGGTGGAAAAACAGAGGAAGAAGAAAGGCAGTGGGAGCAAAACAGCAAAGCCAAAGTACAGCGAGAGACGAGGTCACTTTTCTCTCTCATTTTATTGAGCTTCCTTTGTCATCTGCTAATGACAGAAGGAGAACAATGAAGCTTTTGTCTGGAGTCACTTTTTCCTGCTCTCACATGTTCAAATGAATTCTCCCTGGCAGAGGTGAACAAGAAGCCTCGCATGCGCACGGCCGATGACGTGATCTCTCGGATCCTGTGGGACTCGTCAGCGGATGCGTCCGACTTTGTGGTGGGCTACGTGGACCGCTTCCTGGGTGTGCTGGAGCGCCCCTTCAACGAGTTCAACTGGGACACCAGCCCCTGTGACTGTGACTACTCCGCCGAGCTGGCCCTGCCCAGACACAGGATCCAGTACTTCACCTACAGAGGGCACCGCGTGTGGGACCGCCACACCAGGACCGACAGGGTGTTTGGCTCCACCGGTCAATCTCTGGCTCCCCCCTTTGGAAGGGAGGAGGAAGTAGAGGGTGAGGCCGGACCTTTCATTGGCACCTCACCTTACACATGAGCAGATGCGTGTGACTGAGTTGGCGCTCACTGAATATCACGTTTGTTTCAGACGACGCGCGCTCAGGAAACGATGAGCAACAGCAGAACAACCTTGAGCCCGGAGAAGAGCAGCCACCTGCTGTCTGTGGGCAGGACGAGGGTGACTCAGAGGAGTGGACGCATACCGGAGACGCACATCTGGAGGAGGAGCAGCAGGACGAAATGAATATTCAGACCACTGACCCCACACATCTGGAACCACAAAGACCACCGTGTGCTGGGGATCAGGCAGGAACTCGGTCTGTTGTATGTTTACACGACAGAATCACAAACTAAACGATGGTGTTGACTTTTAATGTTTCTTTAATGTCGCTTAGTTTCCTCTCATCACCTCAGCTTTGATTTAAACACAGTTTGGAATGCAGAATTATTTGGACAAACGAGAAGGACTCAGTTCCTCCAGACTGGATTAGATCCTCTGATTAATGGTCTTGGTATGAAGTTGGCCTTGATCTGCATTTCCGCTACTGATGTTTAGTCAGTGAGGAAGAGAAATACGAAGAGAACTGAAGAAACTTGCTGTGCAGTGGTCGAGGGAAGTTTGATAGGAGGGACAGAGTCTCCTGGAACCATTTTGGCTGCAACATCTCAGTATGACCTCAAGTTAAGGATTACTTATTAATTCCATGATAATATTGTACAGACATTATATTTTAGATTATATTTAATCATGTATTTCCAACAAATATCAGGAATATGTGAGCACAGAGGCATGAATTGGAATTACAAAATGGTTAATGTATCATCTTCTATTTCTACAGCAAACATTTCATTAGTACATTTTATTGATGATGTGCTTCATCACTTGTTTTGCCTTCAGATGTGAAGCTTCCACAGACGAGCCGTCTTCCTGCCAGACAGGAGAGACGGAGCCAAAAGAAGATGCAGAAGAAGAGACTTTAGCAGAAGTAGAAGAAAGCTGGGAATGCAATGACGACTGTGAGGTGGGTGCAGAACGCCTCCTGCTTTCTCTTTTTAATTTACTGTGAGTACAAGTGTTTCTCGTTTCCTCTCCCCAGATTTCTCTGGGAGCTCTTCAGATCAGTCAGAGTCCCTCAGCGGCTCTGGAGCAGAGGGAGGAGAGGCGAGGCGGTCGCCCCCCAAAGAAGCGACCCACGCACTTCATCACGTTCAGGGCCAACACGCCCGCCATCCTGTCCTCCTTCCAGCAGCTGCAGAAGGAGATCACGGCGCTGCTCCCCTCCTCTGCTCCTCACTGGCACACGGCCTCCAGCCTCCACGTCACCATGTGCCTCCTGGTGCTGCACGGCCCTGCCGACATGACCACCGCCGTGGAGATTCTCACGCGCTTTGCCCATTTGGACCGCAACCCGCCCGTGGCTCTGACCTTTCCTGTGAAGCTGAAGCATTTCAGTGGGCGGGTGCTCTACCTGAGCCCCCACCCTCAGCTCTCCCTCCAGCAGCTCAACAACGGCCTGCAGGAGGCCTACAGGAAGGAGGGCCTCCTCCACCGGGACTCCTTCAACCCGCGCTACCACCTCACCCTGGCCAAGGTAAAGGACAGGGAGGGGGAGCGGGTGTTCGAAGGCGTGGGGGACCTGAAGGTGGGGAAGGGCCTAAACTTTGGCCGATTACCGGTCAACAGTCTCCACCTCTGTGCCGTAGATGGCGACCATGTAGATGGTTTTTATGAGATCCTGCACACGGTGACTCTTCGATGAAGAGAAGATGCCATTTAACATACATGTGCAGAACGCAGTGCACTACACAGCATGTTGTGGGGGTGCAATCAGTGGTACGATCTACCAAAGCTAATGTCTGTGTGTTAAGTTAGAAGAATGCCTTATAAATTAAACGTATTAATTAGAAGGTGTGAAATTAAACTTGGGACAAAAAATTTTAAGATTTTATGAGGATGCAAAACAAAATTTTACAAGTTTTTTCTCTTTTGTCTTTGTTGTAACTTTTTTTGGTTTTATACACAGAAACCCACAGAAGACAAATACACTCGCCTTTGTTAAAGATGGCCAACAAAGGCATTTTGATAAAAGGGGCCTTATGCACTGTTATTGTCTTAAGCACTAAAACAGCACAATAAACAGAATGTAATAAAACTTAACTCATGCCATCATCTCAACACCACCAACGTGCTCCGTTGCAGAGGTGTGTTTTGAATAAAACAAGCGTGCTGGTGCTGAACTGTCCAGTCTTGTGATTCCACCTTGTACCACAAGGTGGTGTTGTGAGTCACTCTCGCAACTTGTTTGTTCCCAGTTAACAAAAAATTAAGAACTGAAAGTAAAGCTTGGTTCATGCAGTTTGAAAAGAACACGAAGCATCATGAGGATAAACGAGTCCATGTTTAGCTACGATAATCAGTTAGCTGTGATGGGACGAGTTTACGTCGTCCTTGTTTCTATCTACTAGTCTGATGTTGGAAGCCTGGCAAGCTGGCCTTGTTTCAGCCACTTGTGAAAGTGATTTTATACCAGACGATGAAAACACGAACATCAGAAACATCATCGTTATGTTTTTTTGTCGGGTTTTGTTGCTCGTACAGTTTGCTTGAAGTCGGGTGAAGCTCGCTGTTAATAGAAGCTGGAGACTCTGCAAGGACAGTAGAGGAGGAGGCCGTTTGAATGTACCAGTTGTGAATAATCTCATTTATTTTACAACTGTAGCGACGGATTTTGGTCCTATTGTGACCAGGTCATCATGTTGTCAGTTACTCTGCGGCACTTTTAAAGACTATGGTACAAATTAACAGTAAACAGTAGAACAAGATGTGACTTCACCTTACGTATTGTAACTTTAAGGATCATACTTACGTCAGCATGTGGCTCATGGGAGGGGGACTTTGTGGTCGTTACACATTTGACTGGGGGGCAATGATTTGTGGCTGATGAAAATAGTGAATGTAAAGAAAAGGGACGTGTGGGTTCACTGAGCTGACTGATGACAGTCTCTGTCTCTCTGAACTTTGGGCCTGGATGAACTGACTTCACTACTCCAGATGATCACTGCCTGGATTTTTATTCCCACATCAACCTAAACTCTCCATTTCATTTGAGAGGCAGCATGCACTTTATCTCACGCGTTTACTCCCTCGTTCATTTACATTTGAAAGTCCAAACTCTAAACGATTCAACTTGAGTGGCCAATTTCCACTGTAACACTACCACAGATAGAACACATGCACCTGCTGTAGAAGCTGATGCAGGCTGCATAAATAGTTCATGAAGATGAACGAGTCGCGTGTGGGTTTTTTTTTTACAGCCTAAAAAAGCAGAGTGACTCTGTGCTGCTGCTAATTCTATGACGTATCGCTTTTGTATGAATATTGTATGGACTGTATTGTATTGGCTCACAATTATCTCCCACCACTGTTCCGTCTCAGGCATTAAATATTGAACTGGTTATTGTAAATCATGTGAGTGGTGGTATTTTTTTCAGCGCGTCGATGGGAACCTGGGACGTGGTGCTGTCGCTGCGCTCTGCTCGCACGCGGAGTCGCCTGCGAACGCCTCCTGAGCTGAACTCTTGCATACCTAACATCCTTCTCCGTCCCCTTCCTCTCAGATACATGCACACATCCACACCATACACAGGCTATATGAGTCAGTGGCTATGCTCCGTGGCTCTCTCCTGTTTGCTCCCTCGTTGGCATTATCTCCCAGCCTCCCTTCCCCCACTCCCTTTTCAGTGACACAGAAAAACTAACGCCGCCCCCCCTCCCCCCCCCTCTCCACCCACTCGCCTCTGCCCTCCCTTCCTCCAACGGCAGACCAACGCTGGACTCTTTTCACTCGCTCTGGTCGCGTTTGGCCGCCCCTGTCGCCAACGTGCGTCCCCCCCGGCCCCGGTGTCCCGCGGAGCGCCTCCGTCGGCACGCTCTCGTCACTTCTGTCACGTTGCTGCACGTCCTTCGCCGCCTCCTTCGCCACTGAATCGCTGTTGATGGCGCGCTGCAGCCTCCACTGAACACTGGTTTTGCCTACCAATCCAGTGTGCATGCTGTTTTGCCCCTCTCTGTTCATTGTTCACTCCATCTCTCGCCCTCCCTCCTCTCACTCTCAGCATCACTCCCTGGGAACCCACTTTTTTCCCCCTCCCCTATATTTCAGGCCGCCTCTCTCCGCATCTCCCCCCTCCCCATATTCATCCCTGTGTTCGCCTCTCTTGCTCCCAATTTTCTGTGCATCTCCAACTCTCATTAGCTCTCATCACACTGTCAGAGGCGGGAGTTCAGTGTTTTGCATCCAACATGTGAGTGGATTTTTAAAATCTCTTTTTCATGAATATTTAGCGTACACAGTCGGCTGGAGGAGGGGTGGGGGGAGGTGGGGAGAGGTGGGGGTGCTGCAGTTTTACTCTTTCTCTCTGTAATCTGGTCAGGATTCAGTCTGGTCGTCTGGACAGAGATTGGTCAGGTTGATGGGAGTGCGCGTGGATGTCGGTGGGGGTCGGCATTACAAGTGTGCCCCCGGTACGGAGCGAGTGGGGGGCTGCGGACCCGCTAATCCGCGTTAACAGATTAATTATCTTTGGGCAATATCGTGTCGCTGCAGTGTTGTGAATTCGCCTGGGCATTGCACTACGAAGGGCTACAATGCAACGATGAAAGAGTCCCTTAGGGGTGTCTCCTCAATCTTAATCCCTCGCTCTCTCTCTCTGCCTCTCTCTCTCTCCCTCTCTCTCTCTCTCTCTCCCTCTCTCTCTCACTCACGCGCGCTCACTCACTGAGAGCTTCTCTCCCATCCATCAACACAAGCACCTCTCTGCTGTCACCAGACATCCAGACAATTATTGGCCATTTGATATTTCGATAACTACTCTGTGAAATTACTGGCTCGGGTTTTTTCTCCCCCCTGTGTTTTGGTTGATTTTGACACATTTCTGGCATGTCTCCAAGCCATTTTTTCAGGATGGTTTTTTTTCAAGAGCATCAAGCGGTGATGGCTGGCGGTATACCTCTCTGAGTGGGTAAATATTTCACGGACGCCGGCGAAGAGAAGAGACAGACGGAGAGAGAAGCCTCCCGACACAGCCGACAGAGGTAGGACACTGATCCCTCTCTTGTCGATTGAGGCTTAATTGCAGATGGAGTTGCAGCGATTCAGTTCATTAATTAAGTGAAATATGATGCATTATAAATGTGCAATGCATCAAATGTGCTGTATTACTCATCTGTGGTGGAAGGCAGTTTCTAAAACCATCACACCGTGATGCTGGAAGGGATTCAGACTCATCTGTGTAGCTGTCACACCTAATGGGTGTCATCCTCTTGGAGCATTCCTGCAAATAATGAATTAAATGGGTGTTTTTTTTCTCCTGGTTTGATTGCACCAAGTGTTTTTTTTTCCCTCACTCAGATTTTTTTCATTTCCATCCAGGTTTTTTTTTCTGAGCAGCACGTTTGCTTTTCATTGCGGTCAGCGGTGCGGTCGCATTTTGTCACCCTTTAACTTGGTGTCACGCTGGACTCCTGCACACATCACAGCACTGATTTGCAGTGACTTACTGACTGTGAGCTGCACTCGCTTACCTTTCGGTCAGCTGCACTCACTTTGAAGGCTCGTCGTAGGCAGCCAGCATTAAATATGCAGGCAAATTGGAGGGGGGGGGGAAAACTGAATTCTGATTGAGATGCTTGTGCTGAACCTGTGGCGTTGGAGTGGTCGGTGCAGGTAGCGTCGAAGTCATTACAGATGTATTAATTGATTTTCTCCCGGGTGATGCAGCGTGCCACGAGGATGAAATACTGTCTCGTAAATTATGGCCATTAAGGGGGCTGTTGTTGGGCTGTAATGTAAAGCATAACAGGTTTTATGAGGCAAATTGGAAATGTGCTTCATTACAGCAGCAAACAAACTGCATTATTTATAAGCTCTGGTTCAACGAGATGGAGTCTCACAAAGATAAAAAAAGGAGGAGGAAAAAAAAGGTGGAGATGATTTTTCCCCGTGCTGGAGATGATCCTAAATTCAGCTGACAGAAGACGCTTCAGCCCCGTTCTCATTAGCCGCCTCACAAAATGGCCCTTTTCTTTACATTCAGACATCATGGAGTCTCACATCATGCAACTCGTTTCCTCCTCGGTGTTGTCTGAGCTCGATGCAGCGAGAACGCAGCAGATCTGCCATCGTGCTTTGTGTACGTTTCCCCCCTCTGAGCTCACCGTCGGACTGGACACTGTGGGTTTTTTTCTTTTCCTGCTTTCTTTGTTGCTCGCCTCTGTGTTTTCTCTCACCACCAGCTGAGGTCAAAATTTATTTGCCTTTGGTTATGCAATGGGAAGCAGGCAAGATAATAAGCTGGCAGGAGAGACACCATGTCAACTGGAGGCTCGCGGTCCTTGACAGGTGCTGAGTAGCTGCTGCTGCAGGACTGTGGGAGCCCCTCCTCAGCACCTCACCAGATGACCTCCACTCTCTGGGCAGCAGGAGGACCCCACCTGCACTGTGACCTCATAAACGTCATCCACGCGCATCATTTAGCTGGTTTCTGGTGCGGGTGCATTCTCTCTGTCTTCTAAGTGTTATCGCAGTGGAGCCAATAACTAATCATTCGTATTACTTCTTTGGTAATTGCCCAACAATGGTGCTTAAGCGATCATTCCTCCTGCAGACCACTGTTAGCGTAGTCGTCCATCAAACCAATTGCTTTCCTGTATCGACCTGCTCAGCGGTGCTAATCTCAACAGGTTGACTGGTTTCGCTTTAATAGTGAAGTTTTTGTTTGTTTTTCTTGTTTATTGCACCTCTCAAAAAGCTTTTACCCCTCAAACTCTGATGAATCCACCTCAGCGACCTGCCTGGGGGCTCCTATAATACATCTAATCTCATAAATTCACTCAAGATAAGCGATCACGAGGGGGAATCCAACACTGGAGGGGGAGCCGCTCGGTCTGTTTACGCTGCTGATGTGTAGTGGATGGGTGCAGCTCTCGCAGCGTGTGAACCATTATGTTCAGCACAATTTTAATAAGGGAAATGGAGTGTTGGCAGTGATTTGATTTGTGACAGTTGGGCTGCATGAACCATTAAGGTGAACAGGCTTATTGTAATGGGCTTAGAGCAGCAGCACTGTCTGGCCTGCAGGCGAGCCGTTAACTCGTTCTGGCCCATAAAACCGCCCCAAATATAAATGGTGAAATTGTCCGGCGTCGAACGTGACGCGTGGCAACAAAAAATCCAAAAAGTTTTATTGCTGCCTGGTGTTCGACACAATTACGTGCTGTGGCTTCAGAGTCGGTGTGTGTCGGCTCAATGGAGACAGTGGAAAGCGTCGGCTAAAGTGGAACGTTGTGCTGATTGAACGTTTTATTCCTCCGAATAAATCACAGTTGTCCCATCAGTCGTTAAAATAACCAAACACAAGCCTTCAGTTCAGACCTTACTGGCCCCTGTTGGGTGTGTGTTGGTATCTGTGTGTGATGTCAGCATTGAGCTGAGCTGTATGACTCTTTATATTTCTCCATCAGCGCCCTTGTTGTCAGTCGCTCTGTCTGTTGTCGCCTCTCTTGAGCTGCCTTAAAACGCTCCTTTCTTAAACAGTAAAGCTCTCTTAATCTCGGTGGCGGATATCAGAAGCCTACCAGGCTCTGCCCCCCCCCCCTTCGCCCCCACCGCCCCCACGCTCCCTCATTGTAATGAGGCTCCCAGTGTGTGTTTTGGCTAACCAGATTTGCCCTTCGTATTTACCCTACTTTCTCCCTCCCTTGACCGACTTAGGTAAGATATACTAAATGCTGAACTGTGGGCGAAGAGGAAGGAATACGTCATTTCTTATTCCAGGCTCCTCAAAGTACCTGGTGGTTGGTTTTTTTGTTTTGGTCCCCCCCTCCCAGAAAGGTCCCTCCAACATCTCTGACCAGAGGTCTCTTTAGCGTCTGAGGTTGTTTTTTCTCAATCTGTCAAAATTAGAATCGCACATTTTCCAGAAAACAACGAGACGCTTTCGATCGAAAACTGTGCTTTGCTTTGAATAGGAAGGATCCTGCTTCACTGCTTCACTGCTTCACTATCATATTTTGGCCAATCAAATGTCAAAGAGGCGGTCCGCAGACTTTTGTGGTGAAAATTTGAGGGGAGTCACAGTGGTTGTTGAACAATGTATGTAGATCCTGATTTGATGGTTTTGTACCTAAATATTTGAATTATTGTCAGTAGAAGGTGGAAGAAGACATGCAATAACCTGCAAATTACAACATTCAAAAAGCAAATATTCAAAATTCCAGCACATTAAAGAGACATGTCGCAGCTGAAATCCAGTCTGTGAAGGGAACACAGTCATGTTATCGATGCCTGGACTGATAGTGAGTGTTTTTTTCATTGGAGCTGGGTTTTTTTTTGCACAGTTGTTTTTCTCTGCAGGAATCACAACACCTGCACACTCTCCAGCCTTCACTGTGAGTGGGATGTGCACACTGGCTTTCACTCACCAGACCTGGTTTCTCCACGTAGCTCAGGTGCTCGCTGCTCGCACGCTGCAGTAGGCAGACCCAGTGAGCCGCTGACTCCACCGTCCTCTCCGCTCGGCCACGTGCGCACCGGGACCTTCACCCCTCCTCACCCTGTTTGTTCTTCTCTGTTCTTGCTTCCTGGCGGCTCAGGGTGGAGGAGGGGGACCGGCGGCAGTAGAAAATGGCTGCCATGACAACGGTACCCAGTTACACCCCTTCGATATGGGTGCGAATGTGTCACGCCCTCCCCCGGCTGGACCTGGCCATGCAGATGAGGGACAACATCTTTGTCCCCGACAGCTGGGAGTACCAGCAGGTAACGGACACCTGCTACCACGGCTCTCACTCACCACACTGTAACCACATGCTGCACTGTAGCCGTCCAATCCGAGGCGCCACGTTGCATAATAATTACAGTCCTGTTGCTCCATTTGCAGTTACAGACGTGCAGGGAGATTTTACAGATATTAGGTGTGTGATGGCCAATTTGTGCCACATCAGTCTGCAAAGCGCTGAATTGAAAGGCTTGCTGCAGCGCTTCCATGATGATATTTGTTGGTCTTTAAAGCACCTTTTCATGCTTGTCCAGCTGTCAATTATTGATGGGGAGTTTACATGCGCTCGCTGCGATAACCTGGCTCAGATCTGCCCCTCTCTTCACCTGCAATAATGCCTGCATGAACTGAGCAAATTGGAGCTGCTTCCAGCAATTGGGTATCAGGTAGTGCATGAGATTCAACATGGCGTGAGCGCTCCAGTGGGCTTTCACTGCCGCTATTGTCCGAGTGGTCCTGCTTCTGTGGCGAAATGCGAGGTTTCATCCCTCTCCTCCAACAGGCTCTCACATAAACACTCCAGCAAGCTGGGTCTCACAGTGTTTGTGACTTCTCTGCGGTACAAAAAAAAAAGAGAGAGGGGGGAGGGGGCGGAGGGGCAAATTATCCTGCAGAACAGAAAGACAAAAGAGACTGAAAGTGCTCAGAGAGGGAGAATGAGAGAGGCAATGAGTAATGCGGGGATGTTGGTGAAGAGAAAACTGGGCAGAGAGATGGAGAGAGGGAAGGCGAACCGAGAGCGAGAGCGAGCGAGGGAGAGAGAGAGAGAGAGAGAGGCAGTGAATGTATTTAAGTAGGTCACAGATTATTAATAGAGATTCAGTGGTGTGGATAGAAAGAAAGAGAGTGGAGAGTGGGGGAGAGAAAGCGAGTGGGAGCGAGGGAGAACGTGGGGATGGAGGGACGGCGGGTGGAGAGGAGCGATGGGGAGGGGCGTCGGGGAGCGGGAGGTGAGATGGAGAGAAGGTGGAGGAGTGGGGAGTGACAGACGGGCAGATGGAGGAAGGATAATACTGTAGATATGTGTCGGAGCAAAATGCATTTCAGTAATGTTGACTTTATGACATGGAGCTCGATGGGAGCCACGCTCTGATATGGCTTAGCCACATCAGAATCCAGCGCGATGCTCCCACAAATCGGGGATTCACGGGTTAAAGCCTCACCAATAAATAATGACGGTCAAGAACCACCTCGAGTTGACCAACCTAAATCCGTCCCTCTCCCATCTACTTCTGATTCCTCACCATGTGCATTAAACGTATCTGTACCTCAGATGATTCTTGCCTGTTTAAGCCACGCGCACATAAACTCTCACACCTTTTTAATCATCATCTCCTGCTGTTAATGGGGGCGGGACGGTATGAAAAGCTATGGATTTTAACAGGATTAGCCGCTATTTCACCCTCTACAAATGGCTCTTCCTCACTTGTAAAAATGGAATCAAAATGTCGTGTTGTGTTTCTTCTTCTTCTTTTTTTTTTGCCTCTACTGACTCATCTGCTCACTTTTCTCCCACCTCTTCCTTTCCCAGACTCTGCTGGTTCTGTCCAGCTTATCAGCCATCGCTCTTGTTATCTCCCTCCTGGTGGTTCTCTCCTTCCTCATACACTACTGCTGCTGTCACCGTGGTGACCGGAGCGAGGGATCAGAGGAGGAGGAGGAGGATGAAGATGGCAGCACGGGTCACGGTTACAGCGGGAAGAAGGGGCGGGGCATCTGCTGTGTCACGTGGGTGGCGGTGGCAGCTGTCACGCTGTGCTGGTAAGAGGGAGGCCTCCAACGTTATATCTCATGGCAACACACTGTACACACGTCATCCTCATGCAGCGACAGAGGAAGTATTCAGGGTATTTACCAGAGTGGAAATACTTCATTACAATTCAAAGTCATTCAAAATGCCTCCAGAAGCAAAATATAGGAGGTAGTATAAAGAGTGCACGAGGAATCAAGATAAAATGTGTCAACTTATTGTTTACAAATCATACATTAAGTGTCATGTTTACCTGAAGTACTCGAGCTTTACGCTCACTCGAGAGAGGAAACATTTACGACCTCATTAAATTTAGTAACAACTTTATTTCCAGACGTTATCCGTGCAGTTGAAAGAGGTGAAGTGTTTAGCACTGCTGGCTCACTGAAAGGACACCCAGCTTTGGCTCCGGCCACCACCTCTCTGTGTGGAGTTTGCATGTTCTCACTGTGACAGCCTGGATTTTCTCTTAGGTTGTTCTGGCTTCCACCCACAGTCCAAAATATGCTCATTCATTGAGTCTGTAAGTCTGGATTTGATGCAAAGGAAGAACCTCTGTGGTTTCTAATAAGTATTTCAGCATTCAAACCCACCCAGTCTGAAAGCTAACAATTCAAATCTGAGAGGTTCTGCTGCACAAGTTCATGCTAATTACTTTTCACCAAATGTTTATGTTCTCATCATTGTTAAACAATGTTTTGTACCTAAAAACAAGTGGCTGTAGGTCATTATCAGGCCAGTAGCCAATGTTTTTTTTGGCCTAAGTGAACTGTCTGGGCTCCTGCAGCAGGTGTGATGGGAATCCCGATACCGCTCTTGCATCTGTAACACTTGATATAAAGCTCCAGCCAGCAGCTGCCAAGTGGCGCTGGCCAAAGGTAGTGAAGTCAGTCCAGCAGGACCTGTAAAGCTCAGTAATTGCCATGCTCTATTTTTAGCTCCATATATTTACATTAAGACGGGTTAGCACGCTGTCTCCTCTGGTTTATGGTATTTAAGTTGGGACAAAGTAACTGCAGGCTGCAGCTTCATGCAGCTTTGGCACATAACTTGTAGGTGAAGAATTAGGAAATGCACGAGCAGGACGTCACACGTTTGAGGTAAAACCTTGAACTGTAAAGGTCACGACAGAGGACGTGGATGCAGCCGTAGTGTCTGACACTGAACACAGTGGAGCCATCGTCAAGTCAAGTACTTCAAAATTAGTTACTTTCTGGCAGGACGGAGGCTGTGACTCACGAGCTGTCTCCTCCTTCACCTCCATCATCATGTGCTGTTTTTTTAGTCTCTCACATGGTCACTGATGTCACTGGAGGAGTAAAAGTGGCCTGATGACAGCTGACGGTCATGTTATATTGCCATTTGCCAACCACAAGCACGCGCATGCTTTTTTGGCGTGTGTGTGTGCGCGTGTGTGTGCGCGCGCGCGCGTGTGTGTGTGATCTCAGTCCGCCTACCTACAGTACGGCCGTCACTCACCCACTGGTGCTCCCTGCAGCTCTGGTGACCGCGCAGTCATCAAGTCAGCACATTGTGTTGGCCGCACATTACACAAAAATGCTGCTTGACATCTGTCCAACACACTCTTGTACACAGCGGAAGTACGAGTCACCGGGGGGAAGCTGGGCTGCCCATCAGACGCTTCCAACCCAGGGCTGCAGGCCCAGCTGTGCGCTGTGAGGAAATTATGGTGCAATTTTCAGGGTTGTTATTGTATTGCGGCTCATTCCAGCACATTTAAAGGCACTCAGACTCGATTGCTACATCACAGAACATAATGTACCGCAGGTTTGATTCCAGACGTAGCGATGTCACCCTATACACGCTGTAGGTTGAGTAGGTGGTCGGAGTCTCCCCCTCACGGTTTGTCACGTTATGTTGTGTCGTCCTGTTGTGTGACGCTCGATGGACGAGCTCTCTGCATGACACGCGAAAGGAACAACACTGCAGTTCTCATCAAGATGTTGGACGTCGTCCTCTGTCCTCCAAGTGCAGAGACAGCGTGTGTCATATAAAAACAGTGCCGCATTAGACGGCTTTCACATTTGCCAGTTTGAAATGCAAAGCACACACAGACACAGGCGCACATTCCTCCTTTTCCCCCTGCTTTCTAATCTGGGTCACATACTTTGTGGGAGATTGGGTCATACCATTCCTCTTGGGTTCGAGGGGATTTGATGAACATCTGGCCCAAGTCTTAATCTGAATATTTGAATAACAGAAAAATGTGTAAACATGCCGCTATGTTTAACATTTCGAATATTTTCCTCGCTGCAGATTAACCGTCGAGTGCTAAGAGTCGGCCTCTTTCCCATCATCTGTTTATTCCTTCCCCTGTGCGCTCTGTGTGTTGGTGCGCTCATCCACTGCACACATATCACATCCTTTCCAGCTCTATCTCCTCGTGTCACATTCATTTAAAATGTACATACACACTGAATTAAACATTACATTTATGCCTCTGCTCGCTCCTCTTCTATCCCTCTCTCTCTTTCTCTCTGTCACATGCGCCCTCCCACAATAATTTCATGTTTCTTTTTTTTCCCCCCCTTCTTTGCAGTGTTGCCATAGGCATCGGTTTCTATGGCAACAGCGAGGCTAATGATGGGATGTATCAGTTGACCTCGTCTCTTCTCACAGCCAATTACACGCTAGCTTCCATCGATCTGCTGGTGAGTGCTGCTCTCTGCAAGTAAAATGTCATGCAGAATACACCCCGCCTGATGCTGTTTGTATGTGAGCAAGGAGAGAGCGAGGGAGGGAGGGCGAGAGAGAGAGAGAGAGAGGGTGGGAGGGAGGACGTGTTCACACTTACATGAGGTCTGCAGAGAGAGAGAGAGAGGGAGGAAAATCAGATACAAACTTCTGTTTCATCGATTTCTCTGTGGTTAGATGGTGGTTTGTGTGTCAGTGGAGCTAAATGTCCTCCTTCCTGGGAAAGACGGAGGTCAGGAAACGGAGCAGGTGACACGCAGACCGACAATCAGTGACGAGGAAAACAATCAAAGAACTTGAGTTCCCTGCACGCTCTCATAGCCGTCACAATTACACAGATTATGGCCGATGTGTCTGGCTGAAAGGTCACAGAGAGCGCAGCCAGACCTGAGTCCTGTGTCACTGAACTGATACAGCAGGATAATCTTTAGGAGCATTTTCTGAGTCATTACTCAGGATGGTTCAACATCCGTCAGTTCCTGCACGGATTCACAGGAGCATTCACGCCTGTATGGTGACGGCTGCCATACGAGGAGTTCACACATCCTTTAGAGTAT
>JAUESF010000008.1:3919866-3931113 GCA_032274765.1 Malacoctenus tetranemus
ACACACACACACACACACACACACACACACACACACACACACACACACACACACACACACACACACACACACAGCAAATAATATGAACGAATGCGTTTCGTGCACCAAAAAAATAAATGAACAGGCGTGAGGGTCAGTGATTGAAGAGCTTCCGTCTAACCCAATGTCCTCCGTCTCTGTTGCAGTGGACATTCGGCCAACACTCGCCAGATTTGATCGTCGACGTGTAAAGCCGGAGACCGTTCTGGAAATCAAGCAGAACTCGAGACCAGAAAAAAAACAACCCTCTCCCGGAGAACTCTTTGGGAACATTAGTCAGAGGGAGCGGGGCCGCTTTGTGCTCCTCTGGTGGTGGTTTTTTTTTTTGCTTCTTCTTTCTTTTCCCTTCGCTGAACTCTGCTCAGAAGGTTAGAGGAGCATGTAACTGAAACAAGTGGAGCCCTCAGTGATTTCAGCATTCTGTCTCCCCCATCTGTGCCTACATTCTCTGCTACAGATAGGGACGTTTTGATAATTACATATAATTATAATTTCTGTGGGAGACAGATCTGCCTCTGTCTATTATTGCCAACACCTCCAACACAATAACTTCACACATTTACATATTTCTCAACAAAAGTGATATTCTTTGAACCTCTGAGACGAATCAGGAATAATTTTACTTGGAGAGACATGTCACATGGAGAAGCAATGTGCCATTCTGTTCATATCTAATTTGCGGTACAGCTGAATGACACGGGCAACACTTTGTGCCTAAAAGCTGAGTGGCGAACATTTAAAACCATGACATTTGTCTGGTTTTGTGAAGTCTTTTCCCGGCTGGGAGTCATTTCTTTGGTTTTTGCTTACCCCTAATTTTCAGCTGTTGCAGTCTTTTAGCACTTAAGCGGAGCCGTGCTCATTATCACCTACAGCCCAGTGCCAGCCGAGCACTGATACACATGAATCCAACCCACAGAGGAGAGGAGACACGGTACAGCTCGTATCTACACATGTGAGTGCCTAGAACAAGTTAACATGGAGACGAGGTCCCTCTAGGCTGCATTGATGGACAGTCTTCGTCAGTGGTGCCAGTGTTTAATTTTGTACAATTGTTTACAATGTCAAGAGGCGCCAAATATATAAGACGCTTCTAGTTATTTTTTCAGGCTTACAGGGTAAATATGTGCCAAATCTGAATGTAGGCAGCGCCAGAGAGAAGCAGTCCTCCAGTAACAAGCAGCGCAGGTCACACTGTTTACATTTCACAATAAAACCGGCCGAAGACGTTTGTTCAAGTGCCACGACCAGCACAGGAATGTCCACTAATGTATCTCGTTGAACACTTTTGATGATAAGAAATCATTTCACACATTTGCTGCTTTGTTCAGAGCAGCATTCAGAATGAAACATTCAGGACTTTAATTTGTTTTTGTCAGTCAGTTGTTTAAAAAAGAAAAAGGAGCTGCGTCCGTTTTTATTGCTGTCGATGTGAGAGGCCTTTTTAGAGGGCAAAAGATGAAGTCATTAGGCTTTCAGATATTTTTTTCCAGCGGGAAATTAAAATCATTTTAGAACCATTATCACCACTTATTGAAACCTAAATAGAGTTCGTCCTTTTCATCGGTATTTCTCCTGACCTTTTCCATTATTACTACGCCCCGAAAACACTGACAAAACAAAAATCAGACATAAATTTTAACAGCCAGCTTCTCTGAATGAAACGACTGATACATCATCAGTCGCTCGCCGGTTGCTACTTGAAAATTTCACGAGCCATTTTAGTGGGTTAAACTGCTAAAGCGGATACACTGTTGCAACTGCATTGACTCAACGACAGAAAATAGATGTCTTAGTCATGTAAAAATGACGCCCACCACCAAACTCCGAGTCCTTGCCGTCTCCCTGCTCTCCCTCCTTGCTGCCCCGCTCACCACCGTCGGGGAGACCTCGCCGGCTCCCCCTCCTCAGTACACGGAGAGCTCGGAAAGACCCGTCACAGAGCAGCCCGAGCCCAGCCCCTCGCCCCTGCTCGTCGCCATCCTGACAAATGTTCGGCCGGCGGCTCTCCGAAGCAGAAGCGAAGTCCCTGAGAAACCTGCGAAAGCCTCAGAGGGGGTTCTGGAGGCTCCGCCCAGGCCCCTGCCCCAAGTCATGTTCCCCAAGAATGTAACATCATCCGAGGCACTTGCGCCCCCCTTAGGTGCAGTCCAGGTGGCTCCCGTTCGGCCCAGGAAGATTGAAGTTTGGATCGACGTGTGCCGGGGTTATTATGATGTCATGGGACACTTTGACAGCGCTTTCAACTGCTCCAAGGACACCTTTATCTATTGCTGTGGAACCTGCCACTACCGCTTCTGCTGCCCAGAGCCGAGCCGGCAGCTGGATCAGGACAGCTGCAAAAACTACGACTCTCCAGACTGGGCCAAACCTCAGACCGACGCCATGATCCTGCCGGAGGATTTGGGTCCCGACCCAGACTTCGATCCGCTCAAGCAGCAGAGCCACAACACCGGCTTCGTCATCGGTGGCGTGGTGGTGTTCATGGTGGCCGTGGCTGTCGGCATCAAGGTGGTCTTCAACAAGGTGCAACAGGAGGCCATTCAAAGGGACCTGAATATGCCCAGGTGAGACGTGAAAATATTTTTCTACCATCTGTCTGCTAAAATATGTAAAAACCCAGTTTCATGTATGAATTCTGTGATGAAATTAGGTTTTCGGGGCGCCTTAAACGGCCTAGATTCATCATTCTGGGCTCGGAATTATGTTGTTAGTCATCGGCTGAAACATATTGGATTTTCATGGAGTGGCTGCAGCAGAATTCATGGTGGCTTGGATCTATCTTGGCTTCCTTAACACACATGACCCACAATCTTGGCAATAAAGAGTTTGGTTTCCGTACAGGTTACACTTTTCTATCTTTGGCAAGAGCAGCGAGAAAAGATAGTTGTTCACCACTATGAAGTGGTCGTTCCCTTACAAATGAGAAAATGCTGCTTCTTTACTTCAATTTTCTGTCTGTTCAGCACTGTAATTGATGCAGCTTTTGACATAGGAGTCTGTATTCAAAGCAGTATTTTGGAAAATTGAATGTAAAAAACTCTTTTCACATAAAAGCTCGTTCCTATCCAAAACCCAACATCATTGAAATCCAATCATTATGACCTCACTCGGATCTTATCGTGATTATTGTTTGCATCGTTCACCTTTGTTAACATTTTTTTAACACCTCCTTGTGTTTCTTTCGTCCTCGTGTTTTTTCTGCACCGTCAGAGCTCTGGTTGACATGTTGCGGCACCAGTCGAGCCCCGTCCAGCAGGACGAGAGAAACAACAGCGTGGCTCTGACTGTCGCAGACGGGCAAGGAACGCTGGGTAGACCTCCGAAAAATCTCTACGCCCCAGGACTGCCCAGCAAGGACAACAGATGTGAGAGCACAGGGCTTCTGCGCTACCAGTGAATGGCACAATCAGAGGCACAATTAGAGCTTTTGTATCAGCATTCTTTATCGGCTGCGGCACAAAGAATTCTCAGTGTTCCGACACGAACACTGAGGATATGTCTTTTGCAGCAACTGAGGAGACAGAATAAATAAGAAATCCTGTGAATGGTCAAGAAGAAAAAACACACGGCTCACTTTTTGAAGCCGAGGGATTATTCATCAACTACAAACTAAAAATTTGAATGCCTCTAAATTGTGTGTCTTAGATGATCTTGTGATGATGAATTGATGGGATAAACATGCATAACAGCCTCGTTTTTTTTCATGTTAAAACACTCATTCATCTTGAAGCTGCCTGACATCCATCTTGTGAGCTGATTACCTTATGTTCTTTTGACTTACAGTGGGCAATTTGCAACACAATTTCATTCACCCATCAGGCTCCAGCCCGAAACACACCGCAACTATCGGTAAGGCAGCTGGTGAAAGCAAAGCTCCCATGTAAATTACATGTAATCACTCCGATGCTTCATTTACTTCATTCAAATTCATTTTGAGCTCAAAACTAGCCTCATTCACTTCAACAATGATAATGATTATCATAGCTTCAGATGCTCGTCTTAGTGTTGAAAGCAAGATGAAATCTGTGTCTCTCTGCGAGCGCGAGTCGATTCACACTCGGCTACGTGCGGTGCAGTATATCCAGAGGAGCAAATCTCATTTAACACACAGTGGTCGTCTCCCTGTGGTCTCTGTAGAGCGAACCCCTCGGATGAACAATGCTCAGCTAGCAGCTGGAGGCACCCTGCTCTCCAGTAAGCACAATAACACCAAGTCCCAGCCTTCCTTCCACCACTCCCTGCACAACTTGGCCCAGCTGCCGCCCTCCTATGAGAGCGCCACCAAGCCCGAGCTCAACAGATATTCTTCACTCAAACGCCTCGGTAAGTACTCCAGATTTCCAGGAATGTGACGCGCTCCGCCCTCTTCCTTACAGCAGTGTGTCTATAGTGGCGACAATTATTGTGTTGGTAAAGAGTTCAATGAATCTTTGTTTGACTTGCAGAAAAAGGTCTCGATGAGTACTCGTCTGGTTACTGCACCACCAAGCGTCGGCCTCACACTGCACAGCCAGCCCTCCAGTCCTCCCAGCACCACCTCCACTGGGGTGGAGACTACACCCTCAGCGGCAGAGGGACCCTCCCTCGGCACGCAGTTCGTCCCTGGATCCCACCACCACCTTCAGGCATGCCTGCCTCACCCACTCCTAACCCTTACCCTCTTGATCCCCCAGAGCCGCAGTTCAGCTCCAACTATGACACCCTCTCCAAGCCTCCAAGAAAGGTTAAGTCTTCTGACCAATTGCTCAACATGAATGACGTCCCAGGGAACACTGGGACCTTGTCCCGGCTCTCTAAAAACCAGCAACACCAGTACTACAAAGCAATGGCTGCCTCCAATAAGAACTCCAACACCCAGACCTTGACCAGGAAACCCCAGGATAGAGATCGGGACAGGGACAGGGACAGGGATAGGGATAGGGATAGGGATAGGGATAGGGATAGGGACAGGGACAGGGACAGAGACAGGGACAGGGACAGGGATAGGGACAGGGATAGGGATAGGGATAGGGATAGGGATAGGGACAGGGACAGAGAGAGGGAGAGGGAGAGGGAGAGAGAAAGGGAGAGAGAGAGGGAGAGGGAGAGGGACAGAGATAGGGACAGGGATAGGGATAGGGACAGAGATAGGGACAGGGACAGGGATAGGGATAGGGATAGGGACAGGGACAGGGACAGGGACAGGGATAGGGATAGGGACAGGGACAGGGACAGGGATAGAGACAGGGACAGGGATAGACCGGACCGGCTGCTCATGTCCCCAGACCATTTGGAGGAGAGGATGGGTGGGATGGGTGTGGTAGATCCGTACGCCCATACCGGAGGGGTCGTCCCCACACTCCCTCGCCAGCAGAAAGCTCAGTCCCAGCAGAACGTCTGTGCCACGCCCTCCCTCGACCGGCACCACATGATCAAGATGAACTCTCATCCAACATCCGGGCGAGAGCAAGAGAGGAACACGGCCATGACGGGGCACATGAGCGGGGGCATGGGGTGGGCCGGGGAGGGGCCCGCGGCAGGAGTAGTCATGGGAACAGGAACACTCGGGGGCCACAGTGCCAGGAGGATGGCTTTCGCAGCGAAGAGGCAGAACACCATTGAGCAGCTACATTTCATACCAGGAGGGGGTGGCACGGGGTCACAGGGGAGTGGAGGAGGCAGTCAGGGGATCAGGACAGGGAGTAAAAATGAAGTGACGGTGTAAGCTTTGTGCCTAATGTAGAGTTTACCCCTCAGCTCAAGTAGAGGAATAGATCACACTCCTGCATTTACCTAGATATACAACTACATGATATAAACTAGAAGTATAAAGTATAGTTACAGTATAATGTGTTATATTAGGCTATTCAAATTAGTGTTATCCTGTATTTAAATAGTTTGACTACCTATAAGATTAAGACATAAGTGGGGAGCGCCTGTTCCAGTTATGTGATAGCCTATCAGCCATATTTTGTACCAGAATTTGCCATATTGCCATAAACAGCGGTGCCATTACTTCTCAAGACTGCCTAGAAGGTTGAACCATAAGTGACAGATGTGTCATTCATAATTTAGTTTTTATATGTGTTTTTTAAAAAAAGTACTCAGGAGCCATATTAGATAGAGAACCAGACGATGTAAAAAACAAACAGCCAGAGGGTCTGTGCAGCAGAGGACTGAGTGGAATATTGTATCACAGATTTTCCAGAGAACTGAGCCAACTACCTGGACGGTCGATCTGCTCAGCTCCTGCTGACAGTGATTAAACTGAATCTCGTGGGCAACAAGCCCTGTGGACCAGATGAGTCTGACTGAACAGTGTGCCTGGTGAGGGGTTTTTTTCTTCTTCTTTTTTTTTGAGCTCTCACGCTTTGCCGAAGGAAACGTCCTTCCCAACGCGCGGACACGCAGCTGAGCGTCGTTGCTTCCCGTGTGAACGCGCGGACGATGTGCGGGCTGCTCCTGACTGACGAACAGCAGCACCGACAGCATTTGGCAGGACTCCACACCTGATTTAAACTGCGGACGTACCCACATTGCCAACTTGATGCCTGGGCTGCCTAGATTTCCTTGTGACCTTATAAATAATCCCCAGAGGAACTCACCCTCTGATCACTGTTACACTACAGGAGTGTAAGCTGATACTAGATCACATTGGGGCAAGATTTTCCCTGATGTTTCCGTCTATAGATCAGGACCTACCTGTAAAAAAACAATGGGCTACCAAATACTCTAGAGCCATCCGTCATGAAATGGAAAACAACAACCAGTCAAGAGGTAACAGACAGATGTGTGTGTTCGAGGGGGCAACTTGCTTTAAAGTTGGAGATGTTTGACGAGTAAGGTTTTTTTTCTACAGAGCACAATTGTATAGAACATGATGCAGAGGTTGCACTTACACAACTGTCCTTCAAAGCCATTTATGGAGATACAAAGAAAAACACCACAGAGGAAGCTGGTCTGACAATCACCATTTTACTATGTTCACCAAGTGACAAATGAAACAAGTCAGAGATCTTTTGTACAGTCACGGGACCGGCTTCAGAGGGGAGGGGGGGAGGGGGGACGACAAAACAGGCACGGAGGGCGAGCCGAGGTCGGCGCCTGCGCGGCTCCCCGCCTGCCAAAAGACACTCGGGTGGTCGGGAATCTCCTCCCATCCTCCACACAAAGACCTTGCTGTAACATAACGCACTTCAGCCAGTATGAAACATAAAACGAAAAAAAACATATAAAGAAAAAAGAATCCAAAAAAAAATCTTCATCAATAACAACGCTTATCAATACTAAGGGCTATCCTATCCTATATACTGTAGTATGTGATATCTGTGGTCCATATAAAATGCTATCTCTTTCTATTGATTTTGTGTTGATATTGTCATGATGTATTAAGTATTAATGTGTACTAAAAAACAAGAGCAATTCAAGCACAGTTCAAAGAGAAACACGAAGACAAAAACTTTGCACAAATCTATCCCCTGATATTTGCACCAGATACAAACATGCTTTGTATCGTGTCCTCGAGGTTTACATTCAGTACGAGCGCAGCTGAGAGCGTGACTGACCATTGGAAGGCATTGTATCGAGACAGGAGTGTTTTTTATCCACGGAGATCAGAGGTAACTCGGCACATCAGAGGAGGAACTCGTTCCCGCTCGGTTTTCGTTCAGTCATGTGGAAGGATACGGAGATGAAATGCTGAGAAACACAAACACAGATTTCATTCGGACAATCTTCCTATACACAGTGCTAAATGTAGTTGTTATGAATATGATGGAGTGTTATTATTAATAATTATTATAACTGTTATGGTTATTATTAACAATTATCTAATGATGTGATGTTCTTTTACTTGGTGGGATTTCAGTGTTTATTGTTTTTAGATAACTAGCATTCTCACGACTAGTTGGTTTTTCATACATCTGGTCATAGATTGAAGTTTATAAAACATTCCAAATATTGATGCATGCCAGCTCCATCTCATTGAGAGGCATTTACACCATGCCTGGATTTTAAGGTCATCAGTGCTTGTATGGCCATTTTTCCAGCTGTATGTACTGTGCCTAGACATCGGCCTTATGACTTCTTGATCTCAAGTGATTACTTAGGTTTCCACTCTGGTACACACAAAAAAAAAAACAACAACAACAGCGACAACGCGTATTTGAAAGAATCTGCAGCCTTCTACATGTATGACGGTGTTCAAATAGACAGCGACGGATAGATACGTTTGGGAGGTTAGTTGCCACAGCCGGCCTGCTGCCTCCGCGGCAGCAGCGTGTTCCGGTTTATTGAGGGGGTTTGTTGGAGCTTACACCCGCGATGCCATAATGTATGTATGTTCGGATGAATGTTTATTACACAGGTTAGAGGAAAAACAAAGGTCTAATGGAAGCCTGAATGCTTTGAATGCAGCATCTTTTTCAGGGAAATAGGACAGATGACATACAGTAGTATTAGAGTTTTTTAATAGAGCCACAAAAGGTCTGTAGCAAAGTCTGTAATATCTCACAAGCCATATCCATCGAAACTCATCATCACAATTTTATAAGTGGTTAATCTAATTTGTGCAAGTATTGTATTTTGTATAGCTAGTACAATCAGAATATTTTGAGTGATTCTATTTGACATTAATTTGAGGATTCAAAAATTTATGTGTTAGTATTTAATGAATTGTACAGTGCCAAACTCATAACATTTTGTTGTCTTTCTATTGTCGCAGCCTCCCAAATGGCTAAAAAACGTTTTTTTTCCTTTTTTTCGACAACCAAGAACCAATTTACAGACAAGTGAACTTCAAAAAAAGCTTGTGATAAGAGTGAAATGAATGAATATGGTGTGTATTTGTACCATTATGAATTCATTTAGAGGGAGGATGATAAGAGGCCACTCGACGCGGACCGGGACAGTGTCCGCCAAGGAAATTTCAAGGGTTTATTTTCATGCCTATAGATTAAAAAAAAACCTGCCCTTTTGTTATTGTTCAATGCATCGATCTCCTTGGATACAACAGTGACTTACAAAGAATTTGTATAATAAAGTTGATGGGAAAAACGTTTTGTCATTCATTGGGGAGTGTGTGCGATTTCTTGCATCGTCATCTTGCCTGAATGATTATTTTCTGTTGCAGATTCAGTATTTGGTCATTTCATGGCTCGTTCACAACTCCTGCAGTCGTCACATGCAGCATACCGACCTGTAGTTTTCCAAAGAAGGCATGTTCAGTGATGCTATCGTGTCCTCGCTCGATAAACTGAGCTACACGTCTTCCAAACAGGATTAAAAAACGCTATTTTACTGGTTCCCCGGTGAAACAGCATTTCAGAGCGCATCATAATACCTGCAAACACTCTGGAGTGCCAGGCTCCTCAAACCTAGCCGTCAATCTCTCTGGCTGTGTGTCAGACTTCCGACTGACATCTGTGTTCAGCGGTTGCACAAAGGAAATCCTGGCATCTCTTAAGTATGACTAATTAGTCATGTAATGAAGTTAATTTCAGACTCTTTTTGAACTAAAACACGTGGCAAGCCAGTAAACCAATTTTCTGTTGGAGGAGGAAGCGTTCAGCATCATTTATTACATAAACGGAGACGTTCCACAATGCAAAACTACTTGATGGGAAGAAGTCACGCAGTGTTAATGGTCAAGTATGTAATTATTGGCAACAACATACATAGTTTGCAGAGTGAATGTAGAGGAGGCTTTTTATGAGCAGCACTGTGTATTGTACACTGATAAACTTGACATTTACAAAGTTCTCATTTTCTAAACTGGATTTTGGTGTCTGAATTTTGAGCTTTTTGGTTTGCATGTGTAAGTGATTAGACTTATTGAAGCAAATTAATATTGAATCTTGGGTCGCATCCTAAGCACGAGATTCATATTAGGAAAAAAGCTCCTCAGTCTGCAGTAGATTAGTGATAAAATCCCAGATCATGAAGCTGAGCGACACTGAAGCTGCAATAAGGCGACCGACCGGCCGTGGAGCCGGTGGCAGATGACTTTTAATGAAATGAAAAGGGGAAATTGTCTTTCATATAATTCAGTTTATCCGTTATATCAGGCTGAACCTGGAGGATCTTTACAGTGAGGGAAGAGCTCATATTCAAAACCTCCTGTGAATTCATTTATTGCTCTGAGATGTATGAAGGCTTAAATGAAAGTGCAGACGACTGCCATTGTCCTGATACAGATATATATTTACAGCGGACACACATGGGGCTCGGAAATATTATGTTTGACTCCAGCAGCAGGAGCCTCGGATGCATTACACTGTAATATACAGATTTCACCACCAGGAGGTTCAGTGGCTCGAATATGAAGAGTGGAGGAAGGCTTTGCTTACAAATACCACAGACAGCAGCTCAAGTCTATTTCTGTGAACCTGCAAGCTGACTGAGGTGCGAAGTGTCCCGAAGAACCAGGACGTCGTCATGTTGGACGGATACACACGATCCAACAGACATGACAACACTGAAATCAGTTCATCCTATTTATGGTCCTCGCTTTATTCTCACAGTGGACAGAAAGCAGTTCCTTCAAGCTTCGTATGAGTGCAATTTTGCTGGTTGGAGCCACACTGAGCTTAGTGTTTGTAACACTAGTAACGCTGACCACTATCACAGTTCGTGGTCACTCTCATGTGTTCTTCTCTCAGCTGTTGTGAAGAAATAACGACCTGATGTCTCTGAAACGTTAAAGTCTCCTGGTGCCCGTCGCGCTCTTAATATGTCCGTTTATGGGTGCTGTGCTTTCCCGTTTCCCGGCCCACTCTTTCACACAGAGTGCTGCCTCACCTCGTCACCCTCCGGTGACTTCTTCCTGAGAGGTGTGCGACGGAGGATGAAGAGAAAGGGGTGATATTCACAAGACAGAAGAGTGTGGGTGAAAGGTGTAACGGTGTCCCTGTTCAGGTGTTCGGGAGCATTGTTTCTCCCTCTTGGTTCCATTTTCCTCCAAGGTTAAAGGGTTAAAAGTGCAACGATGGCCCCAGTTAGCACCAACCAGATGTGGTGATGTGTCATTGCAGGATGTTGTGGTAGACATGAGGGTTTAAGTGTCATCTTAATTCCTGAATACATCTCCCAGCGGTGTCAGCAGCACACACACACACACACACACACACACACACACACACACACACACACACGCGCGCGCGCGGTCACACCTCCGCCTCTGTGCTTCAAGGTGGGAACCACACATGCAGATACAGATACCATCGGTTC
>JAUESF010000008.1:3932987-3955258 GCA_032274765.1 Malacoctenus tetranemus
CGCGCGCGCGCGGTCACACCTCCGCCTCTGTGCTTCAAGGTGGGAACCACACATGCAGATACAGATACCATCGGTTCACATTCTCTGTATTTCGCTAAAACACAGCAGCTGGAGGAAAATGCAGACTCATCGGCCTCAAGTATGAATTGATGTAATGTTCTTGTGCTTCTCAGTCGAAACATGTCGATCCATGAGACAAGTGATTGATACTCTGCAGGAAGTAACTGTGCTTCTCTGTCCTGGCCAGTTAAAAAGCTTTTCCTTTCTCAGTAGAATCCCAGATCTTTGAACTTTTCTGGACTAGTTTATCTACAGTCCAGAAAAAAAACACTATTTTGTTTGACAGGTCTTACTTTGTATCTACTGCAATGCAATATCAAATCAACCTAACAAAAATAACTTGGACTGAATTCTGCTTTTATTTTAAAATATTCCAAATGATGCATTTCTACACATCTATATTCAAAGTGCATATAAGGCATAAATACATGATGTCAGGAGAGTGCTTTGTTCATAATTAGGTAGTGATATTAAATATACATTTAGGAACTGCATCTTTATCTTCTTACTACAAACAGGATCCTGACTCTGCTGGCTCATCTTTATTTCATTTCATTGTGTTGCAAATGTTCAGCTGGATTTTGTTCTATTTATTTGTCAAATGTGAATTGAAGTGATATCAGTTGCACATCTGTCAAGCATTTATTAATTATCACTTGAGGTTTACACACTTTCATATTATCTGATTTAACCTTTTTAACCAGAGATAACAAACTATCAGTGGTTTATTATGACTTTAGATGTATAACAGCATGTCTAATTGTTTGGCAGGTGCTTGGTGGCCTCATGTTGTGGAGAAATATTTCTTACTTTCACTGCAGTTCATTTATGTTGGACAAATGTTAGTGCGGGCCTCCAGGCTCCAAGTGTGCCACAGCCTGAGGGAAGGTCCTTCACCAGAGGATTAACATAAAACATGGCCAGGCAGAGGTGGTGTGTTCATGTAGGCGATGGACAGGCAGTGGGAGCGATCAGGCCAGTGGTGGAGGCTCCTGTGTTCAAACCCAGCGTGCAGGCGCTCGGTGAATCTGAGCCCTAACGAACCGACCGTGAGCCCCGCTGCTGCCGCTACCCGGAAATATTACAAGGGCCGGAAAGGACCAATGTTAAGGGAGCACACGTCACTCACTTTTACCCAAAAAATATCGCCACCGACCGTCTAAATTTCTCTCGGCCGTCGAAACGTTTCGCAAAAGCTGCCTGCCGGCGGGACCCGTCGCAGTCAAATGGCGAGGAGGCGGCAGCGGCGTCGCTCGGCGGTGACTTCGAGGGGGATCGCGGCGAGCGCCCCACCAGCGCAGCATCAGTGAAAATGGCTCCGGCTAACGGCTGGAAAACAGCACGCAGAAATGGAAGCGGCCGATAGCTAGCCAGGCAGCGAGAAGAAGGCGTGACAGGCCTCGTCTCCCCGCGACCGTGCTCCGCCGCTGGATGCGTAGGTAAACATTTCTCTGAATATAGGCGACGCAGATGTATATGCTCGCGCTGGCGTCGCGATGTGAACGATCCACGGCATGCTTGTTACATTGTGGTCAGAAATGTTGGCTAGCGTTAGCCTCGGCGGTTTTGTGGGATTTCCAGACTGCGTGTGGCTCCGAATAGCCCAACACGCCGAGCCGGAGTAAAATATGATGCTAAGGAGAACCGTGAAGTTTTGCATGCAAGCGCGTCCAATGGTTTTCTGTTTTTCCTCCAAATGTTAGCCAATACTATTACAGGAAGCCTCCTCTTGTGCATGTGTTATTACTTGCGCTCGTAGCGCACCCGCTAATGTTTACTTTGTGCAGCCAGAGTGAAACGCTGGTGTTAATTTTAGCATTTTGTGCCCCCCTCTTGTTCGCAGGACCGCTGGTTTTCACACTGAAATGAAAGGCAGACTGTTGTGCGTTAAGTTGTCTTCCTCGTCTGCCGGGGGACTTCTCTCCCCGCCACAATCGTCGCGTCAAATTGAGGAAACGGTAAGATAATAAGAGGTGAGCCAAGCGACAGTCAGAGTGAGGGGCTGCCACCATGAGCGGTCCACTTTAATCTTTCCACACAAGTGAATCAATCAGGAATAAGTACACTTCAGGCTGCAGCTACGTACCAAATAAATCACAACGCGTCCGTATCACAGTTGAAATCTCCGTGATTGATATTTATGCTAATTTATTTTTTTCTCACATTGCAAAATCCTTTTTTCGAGCCGTAAAACTTGACGCAAGTCATCGTGTTGTCATCGTTTCAAGCGGTGATTCAAAGGAGAGGAGTTTCCCCAACTGATTGATGAAAGGAATACAGCAATGAAAGGATTTCCATCTGATTGGTTTGTTCAAATCAAAGCGTGTTTTACAAAAGCAAACAGCACATGATGCACATTTTTCTTGACTAATTAAAAAAAACAGACTGAAACCACACAGATGCACTGTTGTGGGATCAAGAAAAGCAGTGTTACAGAAAGACAGATTTAAGCAGGTACGCACCTGACTACTAACTTGAGTCAAATAAAATAAATTAACATTTTGTGGAACAGTGTGACCTGCCTCGAAAGACATTAATTTCTGCCTTCTATTTCAGAGTTCAGTGGCAAAACCTAGTGATTAGTGTCATGTTGAGAATGGAGTCCTGAATAAAGGACTGACAGCGTCTCAGGTTTGTCCAATTTAAGAACTGCTAAAAAGTGACTCTGAAAGGGGTTCCTAACACCGAATAATGTCTTTTCATCCCAGTGTTATTCACAGAACGCCCTCATAGCACTTAAATATGCTTCAAACTATAAAAGATCCTGGTGCATCAAGGTAAATTAATCCTGATCCATTCGAGATGACAACTGTAGTGAAACAAGTGCTTCAACTGTATGAAATTCAGAACTTGGACAGCTTGTTTGCTGAAATGTTGCACTGAATCCACCACCATTGTTCAGTGCTGTGGCTGCATTCCAAATAATCTGTTATATAAACATTTAACCAGAACAGAGGCATCTGCTGACTATTGTGGGATTTTTTCATACAAGACTTCCACAGAACTCTCAAGTCTGTCTGTGCCTCTTCTGAACTCTTAGTGCAGGCAGAAATTCCCACACACAGTGTATTAACACTGTAAAGGAAAACATGAAACACCTCACAGACATGCTGCAGCATCTAAGTGTTAAATGGTCAGGTAAGACAATGTTTAGTAGTGTTGGTTTGCTAAACAGTCGGGTGTACTTTCATACACACAAACACTGTGTAACTAACTTTGTTTTTCTGCAGTAAATATCGAAAAAGTAAAAATGAATTAGAATTTATTCAGTAGTTCCACTTGGACTGCAATCCAGCAGAACCACTCCATGGCAAGTAAGTGTACTTAGTGTAAAAGGGTATTTTTATTTACTAATTTTGAAAAATTGTATTTATTTCTAAAAGGAGAGCTTGAACTGCTGATTGGGGAAGAAAATCTCTAATATTTTGTAGGTGTTTTTGGGCGTTTCGTCATACTTGTGTTCAACATGAGAATTGTTGCAAAGATAACTGATTTTAACGGAATTGTTACGGATTAATTGAGTTGGATTCTTCACTGGTGTGAATTTAAAGAGCTGTTAGGGAGGGACTTTTTTTTAAAAAACATTTGTGGTCGATATAACCTCTCTATGACTGTCATTCTTTTTTGAATTTTGTGTTTTCAGCTGTAGGAACGTCTCGACTGAACACGGATGAGGAATCTTGCATAGGGGGAGGACAATATCAACGCTGTAATTTTCAAAGGAGGAAAGAGGAAGTCGCTTGAACTGCTTCTCAGTATAAAAACCAAGCAACTTTGAATTTAGCTGGAACTCATCTACCTGCCAAAAAGACACTTTTTACCTTTTTGATCATCAACTTATCAACTCAGCTACCCCATTAACTTTGGAAGTAGACTGTGGGCAGTGAATGATCAACAGGAAGTAACAGCTCCAGACGGTAACAATGTTGAGAGATGAACTTAAGATTTGAACTCTCATTTGATTAGAGTTGGAAAACAAATAGTAGCAAAGCCTCACCTCGAGGGGGGAGTTTGTATTCCACCAGTCAGTGGTGGAGTTTTTGTTGCCGCCCCTAGTGCTGGAGGTTTGGCACCTGCACCCCCATGTGCCAGTGAGTGGGAAATGTTCCAATTTGGAAAATACAATCTGGACATTATAGAGATGTTAAGTGGGCACCAGGCCCACCAGTTCAAAGGCCTTGGTTTAGATCGACAACTACAGCATCAGCAGCAAGTGCAACTTCACCAGCATCAACTCCAGCAGCAGCAGCAGCAGCAGGCTGAGTCTTCTGGAGCTCTTCTGTCTGGACTTGGCTTGGGCCCCCTGCAGGGGTCTAGAGGTAACGCCTTTTCTGATTCTGCCTCCATTTTTGCCAAGATGAGTGCCCCTCCTCCCCCACCTTTACAACAACAGCCTTCCTCATCTCAGAGCTCTCGTTCAAAGTCAAGCAAGATGAGCAGCAGCAGCTCAAGTCATTCTTCAGGCTACCCGCAGTTCCTGCGTTCTTTCCACCCGTCTGAGGCAGCACTAGCACAGGAGCAGTTACACCCAGGTGTAGGTCGATTCGAGCACTTTGCTGGGGGAAGTAGCAGTAGTGGGAGTGCTGGGGGATTAGGAGGATTAGTAACATCAGCACCTCCACCCCCTCCTCCTCTGCATCCCGGCCTTTCCGTTCCTCAAGCATCACCTGGGCCTTCCTCTTCCTCTCCCTCCCCTTCAACCTCCGTGGCCACCTCTAACAACCCTCCTCCCAGCAGCAGTGCAGTCAGCTCATTGGGACACCAGTTAGTCGGGGCCCAGTCTGATGCACGGAGCCTTCACCAACAGTTTAGTTGCATGTTAGCTGCAAATCAGTATTTTCTCTCTGGCGTGCCTGCTAATGCGAGTTTAGAGCAGTTCCTCGTGCAACAGGGAACCCATAACCACTTAGGAATTGGTCTTAGTCAAACAGGTGGAGAGCCCAGCACTAGCCTCGCCCCGCCTCCTGCTTTGCATTCTTCTCACTCACATGGCCACTCCACTCCCCAACCACAGCAGACTCCACAGCAGCCCCCCCAGCAACAACAACTTCCACCCCACACCCTGTCACATCCTCACTCTCATTCTCATCCTCATCACCCTCTCCACCCAGGCTCCCAGCCCTCATCACTAGGTAGCTTTGACTTCCAGGGCATCCCTGTCCTCTCCTCAAATCAGATAGCGTCTCTGATGCAGCAGGAGGCAGGCTTGCCGCTTCCCCTGCCACTTCATTTATCCTTATCGAAGGACGATGGCAAAGGGGAAAGCAGTGGAGGGGGAAGTAGTGGTAGTAGCAGTAGCAGTCGGAGGAAAAAAGCTATGGCTGGCTATTTGCCCCAAAGAAAATCTGATAGTAGTAATAATAGTGGTAGCAACCACGGGCACGGTAGCCACAGTGGCAATCCAAGCACGAGTAGTAATGGAGGGCTTGGTCACGGTCAGCCTCCGGCTTTGATTGGGAGTGGGGTTGGCCTGTCTAATATGGGTGGGGACCCTTCATCACTTCTTGCCTCATCATCCTCATCCTCATCAGTAGTTTCTTCCTCCTCCTCTTCAGCTCCCTCTTCCACTGCTGCCTCAGTACTAGTTACTAATGATTCTCATCTATCTAAATCTGATAACCAGAGCTCAATACAACCCAACAACGCAGAGTCTGATTCAGAGCCCGTTTATAGCTGTGGAGAGTGTGCCAAAAGCTTCCCTCACCTTTCAAGCCTTCGCAGGCATTTGCGCATGCATGAGCCAACCGCTGCAGGTACTAGCAATTCTGCCACTACTGGTCCAAACCCTGTTCATATTAAGTCCCAGCCAGACCCTAGCCTCCCCCATTCAACCCAAGAAACGTCCCAGCCTTCTTCAAATTCTTGTCATAGCCCAGACAAAATATTTAATTGCTCCGATTGTGGCAAAGGCTTTAAGAAAAAAGGGCACCTCCTGCAACATGGTGTTATACACTCCTCTGCCCGCCCATATGGCTGCTCCACCTGCTCTCGGGCTTTTAATCGTAGAGAGTCACTCACACGCCATGAGAAGATACATGAGGAAAAGCCATTCCGATGTCCCGCCTGTGGTCGTGCCTTCCGTGAGAGCACCTCTCTACTCAACCATGCTGCCTCAGGCACCTGCGGCAAGCCAGGTAGGGGACCCAAACAACGGGGCAGCAAGACAGGAACTGATGGTGAGGACAGAGTTGGGGGAGGGGGTGGAGGAGGTAACGGAGGAGGGGGAACTTATCAAAGCAATCGAGGGGTTATTTATGGGAAAACTGAGGAAGAGGATGGTGTAATCATTGTGGGAGAAGGAGAACCGAAATCAGGTTTAGGATGTGATGGTCTGTTTCAGTCTGGAAGGGGAGGGAACTTAAATGACAGGGACAGAACAGATGGTAAATACCCCACTGACTACTCTCGGAATCGTTACACAGGCTACCATGATGACCACCGTTCTCAAGGTAATCCATCTCCATGCTACTCTGGTGCCTCCCCCTGTGGAAGTGGGATGGCGGGCCCAGCTCTGAGAAAGGCACCCTTGGCCCCAACACTGCATCCACACTCACAGAGCCACAACCAGCACCACCATCCGCAGCAACAACCTCATCTGCCCCTTTCTTCCCTTCTGGATGACTCAGAGGATGATGTCACTAGCTCTGTCAATAACGCAATTTCTGCCATAACAGCAGCTAGTAGCAGTGGAAATAGAGGGGATGATAGGGGAGACATCATAGGAGGCTTGCTAGGTGGTCTTGGTTTAGGACCTTTGGGCTCACCTTCGTCTACGTCTGGCATGGATAAAAATTACAGAGGTGGCGGGAGCCAGGAGGCCATGAGCAGCAACGCGCAGAATCCGACTGCCAAACCAAAACGCCCCCGCAAACCAAGAGCAAAGAAAGATCCTGCTGCTGGCGGACAGCCCCCCAAACGTAGGCAGTACACCCCCAGAATGGGGCCTAGTGGGCTCCCACGCACACACCTCTGCAGTGTCTGTGGTAAGGGATTTGCACGCCGTGAGACCCTGCGCAGACATGACCGCATCCATACTGGAGAAAAGTCCCATCACTGCACTGTTTGTGGGAAGTATTTCAGAGAGGCTTTTCACCTCAGCAAGCACCAAACAGTCCACTCTGGGGCAAAGAATTACAAATGCAGCATTTGTGGGAAAGAGTTTGGCTACTCCCAGAGTCTCAGGAGGCACAGCAAACTTCATCAGAAAGGGGAGCTGGAAGAGGTGCCCACAACACCTGCTCCAGAAAACCTTAACAGCTTTAATCCAAATCCTCAATGTAGCGTGGCCCAAGACAGGAGCCAGAACCAAGCACCAAGCACCTCCTCCTATTACTCCTACCCTCAAGACGTCAAGCCTCAAGATTCTAACCCCCAGCCGCAGCCGCCACCCCCACCCCATCCCCAGCCCCCACCGCCGCCTCGACTTTACACCTGTGCTATATGCTGGAAATCGTTCCGTCATCACTTCCATCTTACGGCCCATCACCAAACGGTTCATGAGGGTGGGGGTGAAAAGCTCTTCTGCTGTGAGGTATGTGGCAAAGCGTTCGCTTACTCCAATAGCCTTACTCGACACAGGCAGTCTCAGCACGGGATGACCCGCAATGAATCATCAAACCCGCAAGAAGGCAGCAGTGGGTCTGGGGACAACAGAGGTGGGAATAATGTTAATCAGTCAACATCAGAGAGTGAGGCTGCCACTAACGCCCTGCTACAGATGGCCCCTTCAAATGAAGGCCACGGAGGGCAGAATCTGAGTGTTGTAACTCATAGCCACCAACAAGCACCCCCACAACCACCAGCTGGTTATTCTCCCCTTTTTTATGATGCTGCAACAGCCCAAACATCTGCCTCTAATGCCCCATCCTACTCTCAGCCTCTTCCTCCAAATTCAACCGTCATGCCCCCTCAGCATCCGCATTCCCCGGCCGGGGTAAAAGGAGAGCACATATACCCTGCTGGATCCCGTAGCCGTACACTTCACACCACAGCCCCGTTCCAGCCCCTCACGGAACTGCCCTCCACTGAACATCACCATCTGCATCACCATCATCATCCCTCCCACCATCATCTTCATCATCAGTCAGGTACCCAGTCCCACCACTTTGACTGCAGCAGCCAGTTGTCAAACGATGAAGTGAGACGACACAAGAAGAAAAAAAAAAAGTCCGACAGGAGAGAGTGGAGGGAAAACAAACCGGAGTCCCAAGATTCAGTCAGGTTTGATGGAATGAAAAGGAAGAGAAAGATAAGCTGTACAATAAGAGGCCAGTCCAATAAAAAAAAAGGTTCTCTCCGTTTGACAATTAGGCGAGGAGGAGAATCAGGTGGTGGTGGGTACAAGCTTGTCAACTCTGGTGGAATGAAAGTGCAGATCCTGTCATCTCTCAAAGTCCCCGTTAAACGTTTTGGCTGTCCCTTTTGCCCCAATGCTGTATTTTCCCATAAAGCGGGACTGCTGGTTCACATGGCAGTAAAGCACCCGCAAAAAGCCTTGAGCACTCAGGAGCGGCTAAGATGCAGTGTATGTGGGAAGCAGTCTCACAGGCCGTTGGCAGCCTTCATTCACCGGGCCTCCCATCGTGCCAGAGCGTCGTTCTCCTGCCGACGCTGCTCTGCTCGCTTTTGGAATGCTACACTCCTTCACAGGCACAAGGTGTCCTGCCGCCGCAGGGCCAAAGGACTGCAGAGAGGAGACGCCAAGAGCCTGATGCTTTCAAAGAGACCGGGAGAAAGACAAACTCGCGAAGGTCACGAGGAAATGTCATTCCCACAGGGACCCTCCAGATATTAGACATCCTGATATCTGGGAAAAAGGGGCATCTGAGGGGAATATTTCTTGTCAACAATGAGAAAGTGAAGGGGTCGAAAAAGGGACTCGAACAGGCTCCCGCAGCCTGGAGGAGAATTTGCCTTGTGTCTCTGTTGCATCTACTCTGCTGACTATTAGAATGAGTGTGTTAACAACTACTGTAGAGTGTCCTATAAAATATTACCAGAAATTCTTCCAGATTATATTGGAAGGTGTTTTCAAAGACGTGACTGTTTCCATAGGATCATTATTAACCCCTTAAGTGCATTGACACTATGCTTGGCTGACACTGTGCAGTTAATAGACAAGTTTAGGTGAAATGACCTGCTAATGTATCTCTCCCCTTAACTAGAATCCCTGCTACACCTCTTGCTGTATGATAAATGTCTCTGCTGTGTATTTTGTCTTGTTGTTGTTCACTTAGAAGCTTTGAGGATTTTTTAAAACTGTAAAGTGGATTTATTAGGAGTAGGGACGTGGGGACAACGGCCTTTGTTGATAGTTTGTCAGTGCATGTTTGTTCTCTGGTCAAGTTTTTTGCTGAGGTTGTGAACTCACTCCTACAGTATGTGATGGTTTATTCAATATAGCCCCCCAAGTTTGTAGTGTAAACTTGATTTGGAAGTCGCTCTTTCTTCCCCTTGTGATTTAATCACATATAAATAGCACGTCAAAATTGCTGGTAATTCGCATTACAACGACCCCTCTTCTGCCAAAATGAAGAAACTGACAAAAAGCCTTGCTTAAGATGTTCACTTTACTTCATTTATTTGAGATATTCTTAGCTTTTATACCAAGAGAGTGAAAACAGGTTAAACAAACGGACTGTAACACATGTTTATCTCATGTTATTTGTATGCTCTTTTTAGCAGTGATTATTTCTACAGTACTTCACAGTGTGTTAAGAACAAGGACCTATCAAAGTAGAAACTAATGTTGTATTCCATGTATTTATGTGTGTAACCCAATCACCCTTTATGCCAATCTTATACTCACCCTTCTTCCTTTTACTTTTTGCTGAGTTGCAATCACGCTCTTACTGTCAAGCCTTGTTTATTCTTCTAAAGAAAGATGAGTTTTAGGAACATCTTGTCACTTTATTCACTCTTATGAAATGTCCATACTCCTGTCAAGCCTTGTTTCTTTCTTCTAATGACAAATAATAGTTTTAGTAGATTTTTATCACATTATTTACTGAAAAGTCAGTAGTTGATTATATTTCAGCAATGAATAAACCTTAAGTGTAATCGTTTTGCCTTTCCTTCTTTTATTATACTAAGATTTTTTCACTGCAATATACAGGATTGGTACAAACTGCAAGTCAATTTACATGTGTAAGTTGTAACTATTACCAAAGTGAGTATTGAAGTTTGCAACTACTTTGATTCATGTAAATCTCATCACTGTGTGGACAAAGTGGATATCAGGATGTAGTTGTTATACCAACAAATTTATTGGAAGTGATTAGACAAACTAATGTTATTGGCCAGGTTTGTCAAGGGTAATAAATGGTTTTCAGTAATCAAGAGTTTCCACAATATATACACTACTCTCCTTATATTTTAAATAAATGGCTGTGTTCACCTTTCACTTCCAGCTCCACTAGGTGGCAGTAGGCAACTCATTGAAAGGGTACAGTTGGCCTGGCGGGGATGTGTGTGGCAGTCACATGGATTTTACAGTGATAGGGGGGTGGACCAGAGGCTGAGAGCGGGATGACTGTGTGAATTGTGTGTCTGTCTGCTGTTTACTACAAGAATAATGGCACACGAAGCAGCCCAAATGGCTGACCATCAGCCGGTAGTCATGACGAACTGGACTTAGGGATATTTGAATTCATGAATAAATGAATATGGTGCTTCCAATAATTTACAGTTCATTTATCTGATTTCTTTGCCCTTAAAGCAGCTTACATCTATAAACTCCTACAATATGAGCCAACACCTGGTCAGACAGGTACAATTTCAAACATGAGTATATTAGGGAAAGTTTGAGTTTATTCAGAGGCTAACTCTACGCGTGTATCAGTTAATTGTCAATGAGTTCCTCATGAGTAAAGGTGAATTTGTTAGAATGTTCTCTTAACTGAATAGTGCTGAAAATGATGTAAAGGTTTATTATTTTATCAATAAATAGGGCCAATTAGGTATGAAGTGTCCTAAGCCCGTGCTTGTTGTTGACAACAATGCTATTTCCAACTTTAGAACATATTAATGGTAATTGTTATTGGAGACCAAAGCTTTAATATAAGGACTTCCTTCAATGCAGCATGTCAAGGTTTGGAAAACGTGCAAAGTACTGGATTGAGTGCTTAAAGTTTATTTATATCAGTATTGTCCCATATATGGGTGATAATCTTAACGCATTGTCCTTATTTCAATTGTACAGAGAACAGTGAAAAGATTCCACTTTATTCTGATGAGTGTGTCCATAAAAATATTCAAAGCCCTGGCCTTCTGCTTCCAGCTGACATTATTTTTTTTTATCCCATTTTAGAGATTAATATTAATGGTAGCTCTAACCATAGACCAAAGCTTTAAAATGATGACTTGGCTTGAAAGTATTTACGTCAACTTCGCCTGTCAAACTTGAGAAAACACACGGGGCGGTGGATTCCTGCAGCGCTTTGTTGTGCATGTGCTCTGCAACTGTACAGTAGACCAGACAGCCCTCGCGCTTTTTTGTAGTTCGAACTGGTCTCACGCGGCAGTGGCATGCACGGGGGGAATCCGAGCAGGCGGGCTTGTTCGACCTAATTCTGACCAATGGGCGCTTGGCGCGGGCGGAGTCAACACGTCCTCGCAGCCAATCGGGGGCGCAGCTGTGAGCGGACGGGCTCCGTCTCCCCGTGCCTGATGCACGTGAGCTGGAACAGCTATTGTACGCCGGGAGGCAACGTGCTGAAGCGTTCCTCTCGCCTGCAAAAAAGAAAAACACCACGCACTCACGTTTTCTGTGGATTACAAGGAAACTGGAAGAGTCATGCAGCAGTGTCTGGTTATTACAGACAAGCAAAACTATGCTCCAGTGGAGACAGACCAGGTTTTGAGGCAAGAGGGCAGCAGGAATTAGCCACAGCAATATTAAAGTTATTCTGCAAAAAATTCAGTTGAATCTGAATGACAGTGGTTCGTATTCCGGTAGTGGCAAGAAGAGAAACCAGAAGTCTTATAATGGCTTCTTTTCACCTTGTGAATGTGGGCAGCTGAAAAACGACACTATAAAATGAGACTTAGACATACAGCAGCTGTGAACTCTATAGACTCACTTTGGAAAACTTAAGTGTGACCGTAGCGTAGAAAACAAACAAGCCTGCGCTCCTCGAGGTGTGGCACGAGGGTAGGTGTGTCTCATAAATAATAAGCAAGAATAGGGAGAGCTGCTTAACGCCGGGTCCCGCCTCCTCCTCCGCCGCCACACACACACACACATGCTCTGGAAGCCCTCGCGCCGCTGCTCGCTTGTTCCGCGACGTGTGACGTCACGTGAACTACCCGTGTCCGTTCCAGCTGAGAGCGCGAGCCCAGGCGAGAGAGGGAGGACGAGAGGACGCGGCCCAAACAGACCCAAGCTCGTGCGCCCGTGACTGGATCCACCGGATGCAAAAAAGTACAGACGGAGAGAGGAAACGACCCCCTCCTCCTCCTCCTCCTCCTCCCACCAGCCTGACGGACAGCAGAGCGCGACAGCACAGGAGAGAAACAGCAATACAACTTGTCATCTGACCAACACAGTCACTGCTCTCGTCGCTGCGTGTGTGTGTGTTTTTTTTAATACACACACTGTTTTTCTTGACAGTGGTTTTTGTTTTTGACAAAGGAGCTCTACCTTTGGGACTACTGGCGCGGCTATCCCGGGATCTATACACGCTCGAATTGTGACATTTCACTGTCAGCCTGCGGTTTCGACTGTCATTTTTCTCGCCTTTTGCGCTGTATTTTGTGTTATGGACAGTATTCCCACTCAGATGGTCTGACTGTCCCACCCACACTGCTCCGCTGAGAATAACAGCTCGATCTACCGAACAACAAGCGTCCACTCGCCATGGAATACTTCGATGAGAATATTTTTGCGAGGAAATAAGAAACTCTGCAGAACTACAAGTCAAAGGTAAGGACTAGTAAAGTTTGCACGCTGTTTTCTCTTTGAAGTTGTGACATAAATGCATGATCGATTATATATTTTTGATTTTTCTTTCAAATGCCATTGGTTATTCCAAATGGACACTTATTAAAACTCCCTATCTCTGTCTGTCCCTCACCCCCGCCCCTCCCGCGCACACTCGCAGTCATCCAGCATACTTGTCCTATTGGTAGGTACTCAGGACCGCTTGCCTCGCCCCTTCAACTGCTCCAGGTGTTTTTTTTCTGCAACCCCGTCTGGTCCAGGATGTCCAGGCAGCTCTCCCAGCTTCCGACCCCCGACCTCCCAGCTGGGGCCAGCCCACAGTTTGGAAGTTGCAACCAGCCTGCGGGCTCCCTCACCGGAGGGCACCACAACTCTATGGCGGGTCTGAAATCCCTCCTGCAGCACCCCATGAAAGGAGACCAGCGTTTAAAAAACCCCTGCGATACGAAAGGTGAGAAAGGTTTTTAATTCCTTGGATTATTGGTATGTTTACACTGTGGACCACACTGAATGCTCTGAACGATCTGGATGCAGTGACAGCACAATTACATTCTATTCCTCAGTCACACCCACTGTTGTGGTGCTATAAATCTGCACCATAGCTCCATGCCAAGCATTAAATTAGTCATATTCGAGTCCTGAGATTGCCTGCCGTTGTGTCATGCACCATCACACATGCTTTGAATGACTTTTCCATGACCCTGGTGAGGACTCACCTGGATTATAATCCCTGCTGCGACTTCAATTTAGGGCCCAGATTACACTGGGTGATAGCATGCTTTGGTTGAGCTGCACTGCCAAACTAATGCCGGCATGGCTGCTTTCTTTGTCAAACCCATCTCCAGCTATTGTGAGATTTGTTCGGAGGCTTACGTATATGTTATGACAACAAATTGGTTTTGGCCCATGTTTAAAGCTGCAATTCCCCGCTACCATCTGGCCCATCTGTGTTTGTGAGTTTGTGTGTGTCTGTCTGGGAGACAGCAAGGAATGAAGATCCTGCATTTTATGGATACACCTGCCACCACATTTATCTCTGCACAAGCTCATGTTGACGTCCACCCTGTGTTGAAACGTGTTGATGTCACACCAGGATTATTGGTCATCACCATCTGGTAATAATAACTCAGTGTTTTTCTTCCCTTCAGGAGACAAAGAAAGGTTGGACCTGGATGAGGACTCCTTAGGAGTCTGCCCCATGAGGAACGGCAGTGGAATACCAAACAGTAATGGCTGTGGAGGAGGTGGCAGCAACGGAGGCGGAAGTTTCAACCAGTTCCTGGGGCCTCTCCTGTGGGAGCGCACCCTGCCTGCAGACGGGGGCCTCTTCCAGCTTCAGTACATGGACTTGGAGGAGTTTCTGACCGAAAATGGAATGGGCAGCATGCATAACAATAACAGCTCCAGTTCAGCCCAGATCCCCTCACAGAGCCCCCAGTCTGCCGTGCCCAACCAGAGCTCCCAGTGCCTACCGCCCTCATCTCCACCTGGATCTTCATCGTCACTATCGTCGTCGCCCTCCTCCTCCTCCTCCCCGTCTCTCATTGGTCTGGAGGTGGCTCAGCCCCAGAACCTCACAGGAGGAAACGACTGTCTGCATGGTGAGTTTGACCAACTTGGGTTTTTAAGTTGCAGAGGGACAAGACACTGAGTATGAAAAAGGACAGACTATGGTTTTGGGTTTGTCCATAGCACCTCAAAGGAGCAGTCACAGGGGGGGTTGGGGTGGGCGGGGGGCTCTGCAAGCTTCCTAGAGCTGACAGCATCAGAGAGACAGGGTGTCCTCTGCCAGCGAAATGACATTAGTGGAACCCTCAGTTTGGTGATGGCTGAGGTGCAGGCAGGGTAATGTGGTGCGTCTACAATGTTCCCACTGGCCCATGATTCAGCGTTCTATCTCTCCTTGGAGTTTATAACAAATATTATGGTGACCAAGCATTTTTCTATCCTGTGGGGTCAAACTGAAGCCATGAGATAGAGTCACATGGCCCTACGCACAAAGTCACACTTGAAAGACAAAACACAAGGTTTAGTCCCAGCTGCTTAACCACACAATGTGCTTTGTATCTGGTGACTGAGTGTAATATTAGAATGTAACAGATAGAGTGGAAAGTAGTGGGGAGAAAAGGTGAAAAGCGGTAGGAAGCCTGGTAAATGAAGAAGTCCTGAGCAATTGAAGTCCTCAGTATGACACTGACAAGCAGCTTTAATGTAGTTTGGCATGTGGACTACATACTGCAGAATACAACACAATCAGTATTCACTGCCGGCCAATAATTAATGTGCAGCAGGGTCAAACCGGCGCTGAGAGAGAGAGGGAGGGAGAGAGAGAGAACGAGGGAGAGCAGCCTGTGGAGTTATTGCGGTTGCGTGTCTTTAAATCTCTCTCTGCTTCACACGCCACAGCCATGTGCACGCGTCGGGACACGTGCAGAGGCACGGAGTACTGGAGTGAGGGAACTAGAGGCAGGGCCAGCAGACCAGTGGGAGGAGTCACCGGGGGGAGGGACACGCAGCAACAGGAAGAGTTTCCCTGTGCAGCTGCTGGACTTCAAACTGAACAGCTCGTCACCAATGAATGACAGCGATCGCTGCGAAATCCAGCTTAACATTTTGACCAGGCTTCTTTTGGTCATTTGGTGAAACAACTCCCATAGTATATTTATGCTGCATGACAAAGATAACAGCTGATTTCTTTATTCTTATAAACTGATTCAAAGCATATGGGACAAGTGAGGCAGTTCCTGCAAACAAAACAATGCTTTCACATCTTTTTAATGTAGTTTTCTATGAATTGACTTTAATCTGCTTTCAATTTAAATGAAATAATTCCAATTAATTCAACTGGCGCCTATTTAACTTTTTCTACAACCGTTCCAGTTTGCACACTCAGCTTGAAGCATCCAGACTGGTTCTCCTTCAGAAAACGACCATTTCTGGAGTTTTGTGTTCGTTAGATCACAGAGGAGCTCTGCCTCACTCTGCAGTATCATGAAGGGATCCAAACAACAGCTGCGTCATAAATTGAGAATGGGCCACCAGCATGTTGCGGTTAGGTGTGTCGAGTGTCTCCGGCAGCTTTGGGTTTTCCTTGAGTGCGGCGGAAACAGTGCGAAAAGTTCTTTGGTCGCATATTTGTCCAAAATTAAAGCCTCGTGGTATTCCAGTTTTGAAACACGTGAAATCCGCCAAATCTACTTTGCCAGTCTGCGTTCCTGCTGTTGGATTAAAGCAGCGTTTGTCGCCGGTACGATCTGTGCTCGTGCTGACATTTGTCTCTTGTGAGGAATGCTAACTTCATCCAGGTGTCAGTGAAAGCATTCACTTCATTTGTTTTACTGTGTCATGGGGGCGTTGCCCGTGTAAGACATGGGAACACTGTAAGCGAACATTCTGCACCCGGTGTGAAAACATGCCCCAGTGTTACCTGCTCATTACATAACAGCCACTCAAGCTATAGCTTTGTGTACATTACAAACTCGCTGATAACACGGTTAACCAGTTACATCACAAATCAGAGAGTGTTACTTTATTTTCTCCAGCTGACGAGCTTCATTTATTATTATTTTGTAATAACAACATTATTTCATAGTGGTATCGCGATTGCATGTGTGGATTTCCAGCCTGGTGCAGCTCTGGATCTGTTTGGCCCCCTCTGTGCCGGTGCACATCTGTTGTCATTTATAAGGCCGCAGCACTGTGAGGAGCATTTGTCTTGTTATGCAGCCATCTGTCAGCGCAGGGGATCTTTGGATCAAGTTGACGTGGTGTTATCACTGGCGTTCACCTTCATGTGAAAGTTTGGATCTTCTGTCCTTCAGTGATCTGATGCCATGGATATGACAGGGAGGATCACCGGGCTGTTTTTCCTGTGGACTTATAGAAATGGGAGAAAAGCCCTGCTGCTCCTATAGGGAGGAAAAGTCATTTGAGTAAGGTGCATTGGGCCCTGAAGGGGGTAGGGTGAGGTATAGCCCTATACTGGCCCCACTTAAAGAAACTGGTTTTGAGGGGGGGAAAGAAGGTTACATAACATTTCCACTTTTAGAATTTGCTTTTGGCACCCGTTATGGATTTTAGCCTCAGTCTTCAAAGAATTTCTCAGTAATATCTTTGAGAAAGTTAACAAAGCTCTCTATTGACTAAACTGGAAAAAAATGGTGTAGTTGTGGTTTTAGTTGGTCAGAGGACTGGTTTGCACCGAAGGCCTTTTCAGGAGTTACAATAAGGCTATGATTGTATTTTAATTCAAACAGTAGAGCACACTCTGTGAGATACATGGAAAGACTTTTCTTATAAAAGCTGCCATAACTGTATCCAACTACATGTGGTACATGTGGGTTTCATGCATTATTTCAGATCAGTCAGATTAATTTGGGTTTTTTTGTGCTCTTGTGATCAGCGTTTCTCCATATTAGCTGTTCCAAAGCACCTAAACATGTTTGGATGTTTTTAAACGATCATAATTCATCATATTTGACCGGGAGGTATCCTTCAGACATCAGGCCGACTTGCTAAAAGGTCCATTTGTGCCAAAGCTGCCTGAAGAATTCAGCTGTGTGAATCAGCTAATGGCAGAGTGGTGTTAGTTGTTCCCAACGCTGAGACAGCAGCTCTCTGCTTCCACCTGGTGGCCATTGTTACACCCTGCATATGTTCGCGTCTCCTCCAGAGTTGCTCTCATCCCTCTGGATTTGACATCCTTTACAGTTCAGGCTTCAGTGTAGCTTCTCTGAGCAGAGTTTAAAGCAGCTTTCTCCTCTCTGTAATTCCAGGGAGTCAGACGAGTATGAACGACTCCTGTGAATCACCCTCCTCGTCCTCCTCGTCCTCCTGTCCGCCACTGCTGACGCCCACGGGCAGCGGGCCAGATGGGATCGGGATGTTCGACATGGACCCGTCGGACATGTCCAACCAGCCGAACTTTGACCCCCGGAGACACTCCTTCAGCGAGGAGGAACTGAAGCCACAGCCGATGATCAAGAAGGCCCGAAAGATCCTGGTGCCCGACGCCATGAAGGTGAGTCTTCCCCACTAACGTTCAGACACGGTCGGTGTGTTTGGAGGTTACAAGAGTCAGACTATTTATTGTGAACAATTTGGTGCATTTAATTCTGGCACTTTCTCAGTTTTCAACTCAAAAGACTCATCATGCTTCTAAAAACCCTGCTGGGACAAAGAGCAATTCTGATCTCACTGAGTATCGGATAAAAATGATTGAATAAAAAATGTTGAATTTATACGTGAAACTCCGGTGCACAAAATAAGGATCAAAATCTAAAAGGTTTCTCGAGAAACTAGAGTTGAACACACAGTTTGTTGGTCAGCTGTGGGATTTGAGACATGCAGGTTGTTTGCATATTTTATTTGTTGTCAGACGGTTAGTCAGTACCGACCAAATGGAAGCTAAAACATCCCACGCTCATTCATGGCGAAAACTCCCACGTTACTCAGTAACAAGGAGAAGAGTTTGGCCAGATAAAAGCACTACTCATGTCTTCAGGAAAGAGTTGGAGCATTCATTGATTTTTTTTATGATCAAATAATGCTGAGGAATTGGCCTTCAGAGGTCACACGGGCTGCAGAGCATCTTCATATTTGGCTTTTCTTCTGTTTGTTGCCTCCCAGGATGAGAAGTACTGGACCAGGAGGTACAAAAACAACGAAGCGGCGAAACGCTCCCGAGACGCACGCCGCCTCAAGGAGAACCAGATCTCCGTGCGCGCCGCCTACCTGGAAAGGGAGAACGCCGCGCTCCGACAAGAGGTGGCCGAGATGCGGAAGGAACTGGGCCGGTGTCGCAACATCCTTAGTAAATACGAGAACCGCCTGGCCGACCAGTGATGGCCACACGGAGACAAATCAGAACGTGGAGGATAATAAGCTGGTTCCAATTACAGACTGAATTTCATGGGTGGCATTGATGGACAGAATGGGGTCAAGATGATGATGATGATGATGATGATGACGACGATGAGGCAGATGATGATTCTGATGATGAATGTATAAGACGAGGAGAAGGTTTGTGTATCGATGCTCAGGTGTCTTTTGTCGAGGTTTCAGCTCTTAAAAGTTGATGGATGGAGAGAATAATTTAACAGATGACAGATGTGACTTTTAAGAGTTTTGTTATTGGAGAATTGTATATTTTTATAATACTTCAGAAAAATTAGAGGGAGAGCAAATTTGAAGAATAATTTTGTATATTTTCTACATGTCTGGGAAATAGAGACGGGGAAAGCTACAGGAAATAACTTTTTATTCTAAAGGAGTCAGGAGACGTTTTAACAGGTTGTCAGCCATCGATGGGTGTTTTCTTTTTCCTTTGACATGATTATTCTAGTCAGGATGCAGCAGCAGGGTCGAGGACATTTGTAACAATTGTAATATAGAGAGCAGAGTTATCTTAAAAACCATATAGTTCGACATTTTTGTGGATTTTACTCGAGCACTTAATTTTTCTTTTTTCCTTCCTGTTTTGTTTCTGTCACTGAGAATGGGCATGCTCAAGACAGACAGATTGAGACACATTAGGAAACACCTTGTAAACAGTGCAGCACTTTTTCACCCAACGCCTCCCCCCTCCCCGTGCGGCGTCGCCGTCGAACGGAACAACTTCTTCCTTTTGAATTGCCCCTTCGTTCCCCGACAGTAACATCTCTTTGCAGCCTGGGCTCAGCTCTCTGAGAGTGATGCACCCGTCTCACGTCCACCCTTGTATCGTTTCCTCCATCCCAGTGGAGTGCTTTCACTCCGCCCTGGTGTTGTGTGTTTATCCAGGCTGGCGAGAGGCTAGCGCGGTGCCCCGGGTAACTCGGCTCCTCTTCATCCTCTCTTTGAATCGCTCCCGCGTTTCTATATCCAATTTCTCTATTTCTGTCCGCTCCCACTTCTAGCAGGTCTCCTCGCAGTTATGTGCAAACTCTTCCGATAACACTTTGTCCTCGTGGCGCTCTCGTACCGCGGCGGTACGTCCAATCTCAGTGTTGTAACGTATTCTAACATGGTAATCAGTCCACCCAGTAAACACGCACATGGTTACGTTGCTGTACTTTATGGACACACTTTAATTAGCATTAACCCAGGAGGGGGAGGAAATGTTGTGTATATTGGACAGGCCTATGCTATTTTGTGTATTTGATGTGTTCCAGGAGATGGGTCGCGTGCCCCCCATCGAGTGGGATTTTGTTAACTTCTCAGATTTCTGGGAGAACTAAAAGCCAAAATTTCCTACGTCGATCCACAAAGCTTGTTGCTATATAGTGCTTTTTTCAATACTGCTCCTTCCTCACTGTTTACTCCTGTTATTGCTCCTTACTTTTTACTGTATCTATAAATTTCTCTGTGTACCCACAGCACCTACACAGGGGCATGGTAGACTATGTTATGTTCCTGGGGAAGGGATGACTAGTAATAGAGTGTGCTTTTAATCCCCTTAATGACCATGATGAATAGTTACCATTACAGCTATTATTATTGTTATTATGATTATGATGATTATCCCTTTTATTGTTGTTGTTCTATATTATTGAATGTTTTTCTTTCTTTGGATGAACATGATCCGTTTGCACCTTGAAACACCTCTGATCTTCAGTGTTCCTCAGAAAGACTAATTGAATGGAGAAAACCACGCTCAGCCCTGCTCCATCCTGTTCCACCCCATCAGCCCTCCTCAGCTACGGACACTGTCGCCGCCGTCGGTTCTTTTGACCGATGGATTTCGCAGACGTGGTTCAATAACATGAACGTGACGCTCATGCAGACTTGTTTTACCTTTTTCCTCGACGCCCTCTTCTGTTCTCCAGCCGTGTACGGACTATGCACACTACTGATCCCCTCCTCGTTGGTTTATTTCTGCCTTCAGCACCTCGTTCAGTGATCGTTTGCTCTCCCAACAGGATTCAATCTCTTATATCTTCACAGATGTGGTTGATAAATCTTCTAGTGACTTGTAACTGATCAACTGCCCTGCTGCGTCAGTAGTGTCCACGGTGCCCAGCCCACCAGTCAGGGCCGGTTATTTGGATGTAGTTGAAATTTCCCAAATACACCAATAAAAGATTGTTCTCATGCACCATTGCCATTTTCGTCTGGTATTTCTTTTCCTCTCTTTTCCTGCAGCTCCTGTTGTGTTTCTGTGGCTTCATGTGGAGATAAAAGTCAATGTCGAGCAGGAGAGCGAGTGATCGAGGTTAAATGTCCACGCGGACTTTATCTCCTCAAGGCCTGATGGCGAAATGTACCGAGACTGCTTGTTTTGATACCCTGCCTGTTTGTTCACGTTGAGTACATTCCTTTTTATAGGCAAAGAGTTCAAATATGTGTTCTTGTTAAACAAAGACACGTCTGGATAAAGTGTCTCCTTCTTAATGGAAATGATCGAAAGGAAGTGAAATCATCCAGTGCACCTCAGGCTCCACTGTGACCACAATAAAAGCTGAGTTTGCAGTGACAATGTCAGGAAATAAAAGCCAGAATCCAAACTGCAGCTGATGGTGGGAGCTGCAGGCTTGCATTCAGGCTATCAGTTCAAATCTATACATTCCCCCTGCTTGTTTAGTTTTGTTTGGACATGATGTGTGTGGGCAGAAGTCATGTAGCTGTCATCCCATTTATCTGCTGTCTAAACAGAAATGGGTGAAAGGTCCTTTGGACTGGAATTTTCCTCACTTCTCTTTCTCTCCTCCTCAACACGAACCAGATGTGCGCTCCTGGGCCGTACCCCCTTTCTTATGCACCCCCCTCCACCCCTCCCACCAACCCCTCTCCTCCTGATCTGCCCCTCTCTCTTCCCCCCACCCTCCACCTCTCCCACCCTTTGTTCCCCCTTCCTTAAAAATGCTGCGGGTGAGCGTGTCCCTCACTCATATCATCTGAGGCCTGGCTTCCAGAATGGACTGTGCACTGCTGCTGCTGTCCCTGTGGGCTCTGGCTGGAACGGCGACCCTGCAGGATTCAGGTAGGACCTCCATCACTCACACCTGAGAGCGAGAGAGAGAGAAAGACAGAGAGAGAGAGAGAGCACATCCCAACAGGCACGCTGATCCCATCACCTGTTGTCTTCTATATCACTGGTCATACTGGGTAAATTGACTGATTTTGGGTGAGTAAAAATTGATCAGCTGCACTTTTCTTTCTCAGTTTGATGTTTCTTTTATAAATTTGAAGCCAAAATTATTAAGTCTGCAATTTAAAACTATAAAATCAAATCACTTGATCCTTTGCACTTTAAAATGTGATGTAGAAAGGAGAGATGTGCTTTTTATCGAGT
>JAUESF010000008.1:3960025-3973657 GCA_032274765.1 Malacoctenus tetranemus
TTAAAGATGTATTTATACGTTGGAGTCAGTGACAGAGGAGCGCGTCTACGAGCACAAGTTTGTTCATTAACAGAGCCAAACATCAGCAAGCAAAGAGCGCGCCTGAATTATTGAGGATAAAAGAACTCTGCAGCGTCACAGAACACGAGTGCTGCATTATGGCATGTTTTATTCCAACTCCTGATGTGTTGAGCTGTGAGAGCAGCCGTTAGATACAGTGTGTGCCGGGACGATCAGTGCATGCATGATCTTTGGTACATACAGGGTTTAACAAGTTTTTTAACAAATGATAATTCGTCAGCCTGCTGCCTGTAGAGGAGCATTTCACTGGTGCGTTTTACAGCTCAAAAACTGAATTTAAATGCTGCTGCAGCAGCCGGTCTGCATGCTAATCTAATGCACATTTATGCCATTTGTGAGATCATTTATGTTTCACATTTTGAAACTAATGAATGTGCTCATTTACTGAAAAGTTTTTACAAACGAGATGATTGAAACGGCAGTGAACCAACTGTGTTTCTTCTGTTTTCCCTCATAAAAATGAAATTGGGGGATTCTGATTGGATTAAAGTCAGAAAGTTAATGAAATATTCTTGTTTCATTTTACTGTTTGAAGAATTTATAATCAGATTCTCCTCACAAACTTCACAAAGTAATATTTTATTATTTATCTCACTACACCAAATCTGTTCTGCACTATACTTTCTGACTTGGTCGTTTGTACTTCAATAAGTGATCTGAGTTCCTCCTCCAGCTCTTATTCATGTGATCATGTGATGGTTGGGTATTCACCTCTTAACTCTCCTGTGTTGACAGAGGCCCAGTCAGCCGGCCCCTCGGCGGTCCTGAGCTGCCCTCTGCCCGCTGAGGTGCTCTCCACCCTCAGTGTCCAGGGCGACGCCGCCGTAGGATCCTCCATCCGCTACAGCTGCCTGTCTGGGTGAGCGCAGGGTTAATTCTGTGAGTGTGGGGCGCTGAGAAACTGAAATGGTACAGAGGAAGAGATGGAGGAAGTGAGAGGACGGAGATGGAGTGTGAAGAAGCGGGGAGGGAGTGAAGGGAAGGCTTGAATACAGGAGAGGTGTGAATGGCAGGGAATTCATTTTGATCTCCCAGCTGACGATCTCTCCATTGAGCTAACTAGGTCATTACAGTCTAATCTTGTATTGACTCCCCTCTCCACACTGACTCATCTCACAGGATGGGATGAGGCTGAGTGGATGTGCCAGCCAGAACTGTGCACACAAAATTTAGACACTCTCAAAGCGAGACAGTGGTAAAAAAAAAAAGAGGGGGGAATCATTTACACTTTTTTTCCTGCAGCACATTTATTGAGATGAGGCTCCATAACTGTCAGTACTGTATGTCACGCCACCATCTGCCTCCTTCACTCTCTCTTTTTGCCTCCTGCAGGGCTCCTTTATCGGGGGCCAGTGAAAACCTCTGTCAGGAGAACCAGACATGGCTGCACCCTCACCCCACCTGTGAAAGTAGGCCTGCACAACCATCTTGCACTCCCCTCTGTCACATTCCTCCAGTATCTAATGCACATATCTGAATTACACTGACACTGCAGATAAAGACGCCTCATAGACCTGTGTTTCTACCTCCCCTACATTCACTTCTATTGCACATGTTGACATGCGGATGCTGATTGTTAAGAAATAGTGACTGAAAATGGGATGAGAGAAACTCCTGCTTCAGGCCAGCAGCCTCTGAGCGCTGCTGCACTGTTGCATGGTGCTTTTCTGCCATCTTGTGGTGAGAACCTGTGATTTCCCGGCCTGGACTGTCTGAGGATGTTTCTTGAATCACGCTGGAGGAAATATGACTCAGCCCGGCTTCAGATTAGGAGAAGAAACACATTAAAGATAAGAGACAGCGCGCTCCAAAAACAGACGGAGACACTGATGCACTTTCAAGGTTTTAAGCCACGATAAAGAACCGAGTTCAATGTGAGCAAAGAGGAACTAACCTTGTAACAAAAAAAGAAGCATCTAAGGCTTTGGGCCTGTTAGGCTGAAGATTGAAGACTTCTTTTCACACATCAGGGGAGATCCCTGTGCGGTGAAGGTGAAGTCACCCACTGTCTGCTTCTCCCAGAGGTGTTCTGCCAGCCCCCGGAGGAGGTGGAGCAGGGCTACGTGGTCGCGGTCCAGAAGACGGAGTACGAGGTGGGATTCGACATCCACTACCTGTGCAAGAAGAGCTTCCTGCTGGACGGGCAGCAGAAGATCACCTGCCTGCCAGACGGCAGCTGGAGCGCTCCTCCCCCCCACTGCCGAGGTGACCAGCCGCTCACATGACCACACAGGAAGAGCGAAGCTCTGATTCCTTTACAGAATGAACAACATGCATGTGAGATTTTAGACAATAGAGGAAGACAGAGTTAGCCGTTTACACGAACACAGACTCTCCGTCTTGGAAGGAGCACAGCGCTGTGTTTGACGCTAACGACCCTTTGCTGCCTTGTTGATCGCCCTCGCAGCTCGCTGCCTCATCCCCGCTGAGCGGAGCCGCGTGGTGATTGGCGGAGTGAAGCGCTGGCCATTTGATGTGACTGACGCCATGGTGCCCCACGGGGAGAACGTCACGTTCTTCTGCAAGCACCCCCACAAGCAGTGCAGCTTCGCCGCCTCCCAGGCCTGCTTCGACGGGAAGCTGCCGCGGCCGGCCTGCTACCTCGGTAAGCCGCTGCCCGTGCTGCCCGTGCTGCATTCGGACCCGTCACCAGAGGGTCTGTGTGTCACTGCTCCGTCTGTTTGCCCTGCAGAGCCCACATGGTTGCAGTACAAGCTCTTCCCTCACCGGCTGGTCTCAGAAATCGAAGGATGCGAGCCGGGTGACCTCGAGTGACGGGCCCGCCAGGGCAAACACTCCACACACTGTGCTCCAACATGAACACTTCCTGCCCCCCCCTCCCCCCTCTCCCCCTCTACACCCCCCCACTGACCCTGGCCTGTTACCAACAGGAAATATAGACGCTTTTATTTCACAGTTCTGGTGGATCAACCATGTCAGCTGTGTGCCTTTGCTGGTGGTGTCTGAAGCCTCCACTTGTCCTGCATGCTCTCACACTGCAGCCCTAACCATAATCTGCCAACCCAGTGTTACAGTATTACAGTACCCCCAGTATTACTCTGATCCTCCTCCAGCTTCAGCCGACGCTACTGTAGATGCGGCCCGTAGGCCTCCACCATGATGGATGTATAATGCATTAGCACACGCGACGCCACTTTCGCCTGCGATGTATCCACGTAATGGTACATCGGCGTGATTCTGTAAAGGACTCTGTGATATCTCACTGTGATCTTCCGCCTCTTTCTCCTCCCTCTTCCTTTAAAGACGCATCAAGTCCTGCGGCTTGTAAGTTTGAACGATGTGAGTGATTGGAAATAATAAAACAAACACAAAAAACACCATGTGAAACCGGTTCGTGCTCTCTGGCTCCGGTGTGGCTCCTCTTTACCTCCCCCCCTTCCTCCTCCTCCTCCCCCTCCTCCTCCCTCTCCTCCGCCTCCCCCCCAGCTGTCTCCCCGGGCTGCCAGGCGCGCTCACGGGCTCTCCCCTGCAGGGCTGCAGGTTCAACAGTACTCATAGGCTGAACATGGCTACTGGTCGGACCCGGTAGGCTGCGACACCATAGCAACTCCCCTTGACCCCTCCCTCCCTCAGCATTCGCAGCATCACCCTTTACACTGCACAGTCATATTTGGTCCTCCGGAAATATCCACAGCTCGGGTAAGCCAGTCCCTACGCAGCGGCGCTATGGGTGGAGTACAGTTTAAAATACAGGTTAAAATGTACGTAAAGCGTGTGCGGGGCGTGCGGCGCCGGCTCGGACCTGCGGATATTGACAGCGCGCCGGCAAAGTTTGTCCCGGAGCCGCGCTGACGGCGGCTCGGACCCTCGGCTCTAAAATGGCTGGCTGTAGGTCCGAGGGAGCTCCGGCGCGGAAGGAACGGATCCGCGCCGCGCTGCGCCGTAAATATGACGCTTTTTCTCTCCTCCGGCGGACGCGCTTTGAGACGCGGCGGCGTCCCAGGTCCGAGGCGCTGACAGCGCGCACACGCGCCACCATAATATTGGCGTTTCGGACCTCGGACTGTGCGTAATGGCGTCCTCCACGGACGCTGCTCGCTCCGTCTCTTCTCTTTCTTTTTTTTATCAATCCAATGCCCATCTTATTTCACTACCGCGCGCTCCGTGCACATCAGGCGGGACATGAACTATGTGCAGATGCGAATTCACGCGGAGGCGTTTGATTGTCGGCGCGGCGCGGGGACGGCGGGCGGGAGGTGATGGGAAGCCTGGCTTTCGCTCGCATCATCCGGACCCCTCAGTGCTGCTCCCGGTGCGTTTCTGCGGGTGATCGAGGGGGAGGGGGGGAGGGGGGCTCCGGTCGACCCCGCGGTTCATAAAGAATAAAAAAGAAAAGAGAGCCGAATTGTGGTCCCGGAGAGATGAGCAGCTGCACGGACGGGACGGCCGGTGGTGGAGGAGGAGGAGGAGGAGGAGGAGGAAGAGCAGCAGATGAGTCGCGTTTCATTTCGGCCTCTGCAAACAGAGTGCGGTCTGCTCCCTCCACGGGCCGGCTGTCACAGCACCTCAGCACTGAGGTTCGGTCGTGTGTATGTGTGTGTGCACTGAACTTGACATTATTGTGAGCAGACTTTGTTTGTGCCAGTCCACAGTATTTCCTGGATCCCCCTGATTGGCTACAAGCCAGAGAAAACACTCAGAATTGATGTTTCCCGTTGTGATTTCACTGCCCTGAACGTCTCATCTCTTGTTTTGTCTTCATTTATTAGAAACATAAATAGGTATGCCCCAAAATGGATCCTCAGTTGGCTTCAGTCCTGACCAGTGGCAGCCTGGATGTCCAAAATGGCAGCCCGCGTGGAGACGGCTCAGGGCCCGACACCGAGGTGTGTGTGGACTCGGGGGACAGACGCTCGCCTGCCCCTGCACCAGGTAACCTCCAGCCATGTCCTGTCAGAGCAGCACTGGCCGGCAGGCAGGATGCTCTATCAATCAATGGGAAAAAGCCAGAGGTGGGCGGGACTTCGGAGCCAGCCTCTCAGGAAACGAGCAAGATTGGTGGGCTCCGGCAGCCAATTACAGTGAAGACTGGAGTGCCTGTTCTGCGCAGCCAACCAATAAGAATCAAAATTGTCGTCCCCCCGCGGTGCAAGGGGCCAATCACAAACTCTGCCATCAGCCTGACCAAAGACTTTGCTCACTCACATTTCCCGGGACCCCTTCTCGTCTCTGCCGGACCAGCGCTCACAGAAACAATGCAAAGTAAAATCCATATATCCACTGTTAAAAACGAAGAGGAGGTCATGGAGGTCACGTATGAAACCACTGAGGAGGAAGCCAGAGCAGAATCATTCCACGAGACAGAGGCTACGGGCGGGGACACACTGTGTGAGGACAGGGATGTGCTGGACGTCAAAATCGTGCACATCGACGGCTCAGACACTCCTTTAATCTCGGGTGCTAACGCAGCTAAACTATTGAGCCAGCAGAGGGTTAAAGGGGAAACTCCAGACAGAGAAATGGGGAAAAACCTCCCTCTAATTTTGCAAGAAATAGACTTGAAGTCCTGCAAGTCGGTCGCCGAGGCGACGGAGGAGCAGACAGAGCCGCTGGACCTGAGTCTGCCCAAGAAAAGGGAGAGCCGGGAGCGGCGCTGCGGACGCTTCCTGGACGACTCCGGCTGCGAGAGCTCGCTGATCATGGAGGTGGACGAGTACGAGGGGGACGGGGACCGGGACGTGGTGGAGGAGGACGACGACTCGCTGCTGTGCCTGGACGCCGCCGGCCTGGACGACTCGCTGCTGTCTCCCGCCTTCCTCTCGGCCTCCGCGTCGCCCGCAGACTGTCCCCCCGAGCACCTGCTCCTCATCGACGACCAGGGCATCCCCTACACCCTCAGCCCGGCCGGGCTCAGAGTGCCGCAAGTCGACGCCTCCGCGTCACTCGACCCCCAGCCGGGTCCGGCAGCTGCGACGGAGGCGGAGGGGGCGGAGCCGGAGCCGACGGGCCCCAGCCAAAGTCTCGATAATGCACTAAACGCCCCTGCTGCTGATTCCCAGCCCTCACCAGCCTCCGACGGCCACTCGTCTTCGTTGGATCCGACCGACGACGCGCCGGAGGCGACGGCCTCGCCGGACCCCGACCCCTCGGCGACCGCGGAGCCGAGCGCCGTCCTGCCCCTGTCGTCCGGGTTACCAGCCTCCACCCAGCCCGTTCAGTTCCTGGCCAACCCCCCCATCAACGCGCCCATCCTGCTCCTGTCCACGGCCCCGTCGTCCTCCCAGCTCCCCGCGGCTCCGGTGGGCCTCTCGCTGCCCCTCTCGGTGACTCAGCCCTCCCCCGGTGCTTCCAGCCCCATGTTCCTCCTCCTCTCCTCCGTTCCTTCTTCCTCCGGCGAGCCCACGTCTACCTCCACCCCCATCGCGGTCCTGGACCCCTCCACGGGCCAGCTGTCCCAGATCACGGCCGCCTCTGCCCCGGTCTCCCTGCCCCTGTCGGCTGGTCAGGTCAGCACGCTGGGGTCCCCTGTGCCCGCGCTGTCCCACCCGGTCATCCGGCTGAGCCCCAACAACGCGCCCGTCATCCTCTCGGGCGTGAGCAGCATGAACGCCGGCCCCGTGCTGGCCTCGCTCGTCCCCACGGCCGGCCTGGCCGTGCCGGAGGAGCTCCGCGGCGCGGCCCCCCTCCTCCAGACTCAGATCAGCTACTCTGAGTCGACCCACGGAAGTGAAGCCATACCTGCCGAAGAACCCGCTCAAGAAAACGACAAGCCATCAACTCTACCAACCTCCTGTGTGCAGCCGGCCGGGGGGCCCTGCGACCCCTCGGCCCCGCCCGGCTCGGAGGCGGAGGCCCTGTCGCCGGCCTCCGACTCCCGGTTCCACCTGTCGGACCCCCACTCCGAGCATTTACCTCTGGACGACCACATTTACTTCTCCAGCACGGCCGCCCCCCCCTCCCCGCCCATCGGCCCCCTCTTCCCCTCCGGTAAGCTGGACTCCCTGGACCCCCTGGACCCGCTGTCCCCGGCGGCGTCGCCCAACTCGCTGAGCTCCCGCAGGGTGCTGTACTGCCAGCTGTGCCCCCGGGTCTTCTTTTACCTCTCCGACCTGGAGCGCCACGCCATCACTCACTCGCAGAAGAAGCCTCACGTCTGCCAGCAGTGCGGCAAAGCGTTCAAACGCTCCAGCCATCTGCAGGTCAGCGCCAGTTAATCATATTCATCCTTTCACGGGAATGGCTGGTAATAACAAGGCCTTTAAAAAGATATTAGGAATTAGCATTGCAGTGACAGGGGGGGATTTTTTTGGGGGGGGGCTGCTGAGGAGCAGAAAATGAAAAAGCTTTGAAGTAAAGATGCAAATGAGCATCGTTTCCAGATTTTTCTGCAAAGACATTGAATTTAGAGGCTGGTTACAGTTCAGGAAGTTCCACTTTTTACCTTAGACACACCTCACACACATGTGCACGGATTGAATGTTTACAACTATAGAAAATATAGAAAAATACAGTTTAGCTTTAACTAGTAATATGTCTATATCTGTTAGTTTATTCAAAAAAAACCTCTGATGCTCCACAATTGACACCATTTTTGCTTTGTTTGTAGTGAGTCGCTGCAGGTTTGTGAGCTGTTTTTATTGACACATTTTTCCCTCCATCCCTCCATCCCTCCATCCCTCCATCCTCCTGCTCACTCTGGAGCCACTACGCAGCCCAGTGGGGAGCTGGACGCTCTCCCAGCTAACACAGGGCAGCAGTCAGCGTCTTGTACAGGCCACAAATGAATGTCCAGCAAGTTAACCAGTCACTCTCCTGGACGGTCCACAGCAGTGTGCTCTGGATCAGTCTGGAGGTTTTGGACTCGAATTCAGAGTTGGAGTTACATTCGCTCCAACGGAGCTCGTGTCAACGTCCAGTTTTTGTTGTTTACCGTCCTCCAATCTTCTTCATGCGTCCAAAGAGTCGTGATAAAGTTCCAGCCTTCGGCCTGGTTCGGTTTGGTCAAGTAGTTAAACATTCATTCTCTCTTTCGACAGAGGCACAAGCACATTCACACCGGCCAGAGGAACTTCGTGTGCCCCATCTGTGCCAAGCGCTTCAGGGAGGCGGGCGAGCTCCAGCGCCACCAGCGGGTGCACACGGGGGAGAAGCCCTACCAGTGCCAGCTCTGCCACACGCGCTTCGCCGAGCGCAACACCCTCCGCCGGCACACCAAACGCAAGCACCCTTACCACCAAGCGGCCATGGAGATGCTGAACGAGAGACGGGACAGAGGGGGCGGGCGGGGAGACGGGGGAGGAGGAGGGGGAGGGGGTGGAGGGGGAGGAGGAGGAGGAGGAGGAGGTGGAGGAGGGGGAAGAGGAGGATCGGGGGTGCAGGAGGAGGAGGAGAGCGCCGAGTGGTACAGCTCGGCCGTGTCTCATCTGGAGAACTCCGAATCTGAAACGGAAACTTAACACTCCAAAGTTAGGCGAGAGAGGAGAGAGGAGGGGGGAGGGGGGGGGGGAGTGTCGGGGGGAGATCACATCAAACCGGGGCTGAACTTTTCCTCCCCATGAATTAACACTCAAAGAAGGGAGCACTTGCAATATTTATTTAAATGTTTTATTAGTAATTTATTTAAACGAATGTATATTATTCCTATTCCATTTAATGGGCCAAACGTGCTGCCTCGGAAGGCCCACCTGACTCCGACGGAGCTTCCCTGTGCAAAAAAAGAACGATTCATATATGAAAGGGAAGCTGGCGCTTCCAAGCTCCTTTCTTATGTGGCTCTGAGTATGGACTAGCGTGCGTACATGCCCCATGCAGATGCGTTCCCATGCAATCCACGAGAAAAACCGACCCTAAAGTGCTCAGTAAAGAATTCTAACTTATTTAATCTTAACTCCGCTCGAGCTGTATATATGAAGAGTCCTATTTGTAAGAGCTGCACTCCTGCACTATCTACTATGGAAGATGTTGAGTCTTTCCTACTGTCAGAGACACTGTGAGTCATTTTGCACTTATTTTCACTCAGATTAGACTTTTTTTACATTGTGAAGAAGAAGAAGCGCTTACTTGTGTGTTGCAGCGGTTCCTTTTGGCGTTGTCCAGTCCACATCGTGTCAGAGTTTGACCAAAATGTTTCCTTCTGTTCTTCGAGCATAAACATTATATTGAGATTTTTTATGTGAATTATGTTAAATTATTGGAAATAAATTTTCACAACTATATATCAATTCCCCCCTTTTTTCCCCTTTATCTCTGTTTTTCTTTCACATCTTCTCTTCACACTTTGGTTTGAGTTAATTAAAGAAATGCGACCTGGTGCAAATCCTGGGCTAATAGGAGCGCTGTGTGGCTCGTCCTGGCCGACCACTTGGACCGCCTCCACACAGTAATTGAGTTAGTAAGGCACTCCTCTGTTTTTTTTTTTTTTTTTTTTGCACACTCTCAATTTTCTGCTCCATTTAAGCCACGGAGCCTAACAGAGCTAAGCCCGAGATAAGTTATTAAATACTGGATCGCTCAAATGACCTGACTGGGGTCCTCTTCGCCGTCTCACTCCTTATTTCCGGGGGCGCTGCGAGTGTGCGGCTCGGAAGTGCCGCGTTCTGCTCCGTCGTCTCCTCGCTGGCTAACTGGCTTCCTAGAGAGGGTTCAGTGGAGTCAGAGTGTGAGGAGGAGAGGTTCACTCAGCGCGGTGCGTCTGGAGTTAGAGCGTGTGGTTCGGTGTGTCCTGTGGACGGTTGGCTCCTGTGAAACGACGTGATTTTCTCAGAAACGTCACTTTGACCTTTTGTCTCACACAAACAGGAGGGTTGGAGGTTATGTAAGAAGATTTTGGAGTGAATAATGCATAAAAGCCACCGTTGAATATGTGGTGGATATATTTAAAGGTAAAAAACACACTGCTGCATCGCCGTCCGTTCACGGTGAACAGCTGTCTGTGTTTCTCTTTGTTTTGAACCTGTCCTCAGCAGCTTTGGTCCCATCCTGGTCCCTGAGGGACGTCGTCCTGCTGCCCGATTGGAGCACGCCGCTGTGGGACGCCGCCGCCGCTGCCTCGCCCCTGTGAATATTCTGCTCATTGTGATTTTTTTCCCCCTTCCTGTCTGTAAGAGGATCCTTCCTTAATCCGACTTCGTTAGGCCCACGTATAATCAGGGGGACGAAATCCACAAACAGGATCCGCAGGAAGTCTAATCTACTTTTTTGCTGGATGGTGCTGTGAGATGTTGTTATTTGCGAGTAATCCGATGAGAATGGATGTGAGTCTGCAGCCCAAACAACAACAGAGCAGGTTCCTCTATATATTAACTTTTAATGCCCTCTCTGTTTAACTTCACATCAGCATTCAGCAGTTTTCAACTGAACTATAAAAACATGGACACAGATCCTCTTGTTAACGTCAGATAAAATGCACATTTACTTTTGCATGAAAAGGCAAAGTTTTGTCCACATTGGTCTCACAGTTTAGAAGTGTTGCCTTCAGGGTCTGAAGATCACACGATACAGGATTACAGTTAAATACAAACCTGACGCTGCGCCCAGTGAGCTGCCGTGTGCAAGATGGTCACTTTTTCCAACTTGCCCGTGCGTTTATTTTCGTCCCGGTTCTGCACCTTTCAGCGCCGCCACGTGCTCGCTGTCCTGGCGGAAATCTCAGTCACGTGTTTCCTTTGAATTTTAACCAAACGCGAAGCTGCCAAGTGGCCAAACGTGCGCTGGCAGAGGCGTGGTGCTAAATCTGTGGTGCCGTGTCGCTGGCGTGAAGCCCTCCGGCCTAAAATTACCTCCCACCGCTGAGAGCCCGACTCAAACCCTGACCCGGAGCCCAACCTGGGGCCCAAGACTCAGAACGACACCAACTCTTTGACCTTAGATACATGTAGAAGAGCTGGGGGTGCTGGAGCTTGGACCCCACAAGCACAGCCGGACCCTCGGACTCTGACCAGACCTGGTGGGACACTTTGACTGATGTGATGACCAGAACCAGTACAACCTGAACTGGGACTCTCACCTCAATCCTACTGTAATTTCAGCTCTAAACGAAAGCTTAATCAGTGTGGGCCATTTTAAAGGTCTGTAGGTCGGACCTCACAAAAGTAGCATGACATCTCATTCCATAATGAGACCCTTTAACTACTACGAACACATAAAACACTGTCATTTCCTGCTCAGACACACACTGTAGGTTTTCTAAGTTGGATGACCCCCCCCCCCCCACACACACACACACACACTCCTCCTCCGACTTTAAAAAGGCTTCTAATTAACAAGCGATCCAAAGCCACTTGTTGCACGCGCTCATGGCAGAGCTGCGTACACATTGTTAAGGTCACTGTGGGGCCTTCAGTCATTAATAAGGGCCGCGAGGAGAAAAAGAGCAAACTGACACAAAACAGAATCTTTTGGGGCCCTAATTGACACCGGTGGGCCGGAGCATCGCTGAGCCGACAAGGTCCTCAGCGCGCCATGATGAGGATGAATATTCAACTGGCCAAGTGTGTGTGTGCGTGTGTGTGTGTGCGATCAGCAGTCCAGCTGGAGATGTGTGTGTAGTGTAGTATGTGTGTGTCTGTCTATGTGTGTGTTGGTGACTCTTAGCAGAGCTTCAAAGTGCAGACTGACAGAGGGACGGATGACGGACAGAGAGTGGACCGACAGGGATCTGCGTGGCGTGTGTGTGTGTGCGTGTGTGTGTGTGTGTTGTGTGTTTAATATTTTGGCCCGTGTGTGGCCGTGTCCGTGCGGCGTGAAGCGGAACGGGCAGCGGGCCCCTCTGAGTGGCATGAGGCACAGGGCCAAGCGATTGAAGTGATGGAGGTGGAGGAGGAGAGGAGCGAGGGATGCGAATGGGTCCAGTGACAAACGAGCGAGAGAGAGAGAGCGAGAGAGAGGCGGCAGATGTAATCAAGTGTGTTCGACTTGTATGTTTCAGCTTTTCATTCTCTTTGATACGTTTGGCACTTTGATATGTTTGTTGTAGATGTGCCCCGTTTCATCACAGGCGCCCCATTACTGCCACTCAGAGCCAAAGTGATGGAAAGCCAGACTCACCGCGAACGCTTCTTTACGTTGGCTCACTTTACTGGCCTGTCGTTGCACCATTTGGCCATGTGGGGGCACGCTTACACCTGCTATGTGTGTGCTTTGGCTCGTGTGCCTGCTGTCTCTCAGCTCTCTCAAATGGTGGAGGGCTCCTCACTCCGGCTGAAAGGCGGAGGACTGAGAGCTAAATCTACATGAAGAATTCTTCACATGGGTGTCAGTTTTGGCATGGACATGAATCCAACCCTGTGCAAAAAACACCTTCTATGTCCCCTTTAAACGCCGAGCCACGAACAAAGTGTGCTTTTAGCACACTTGCAATCTGAAAAGATGAGTAAGCCCTGACGTACACTGGGAAATATGATATTCAGGAGGGAAAGGTTAACAGCGTGCAAGCCTCCTCGCTCACCAGACACAGTGAAGGATTAACACTATGGAGTCTGTGAGTGTGTGCGTGCGCGTGTCCGTGAGCGCGTGCGTACGTGCCAGTGTGTGTGTGTGCGTGCGTGTGTGACAGTGAAAGAAGGAGGGTAACAGGTGTTAATCAGAAAGGGAGTCCCGGCTGCAGAGGCGAGGCTGTGGCTGCGGTGGGCTACAGGAGGAAAAGGCAATTACATCACCTTTCCTCCCATAATGTGCCACGCTGTCGCTGCGGTCACTGTTTATATGCGTGTGTGTGAAATGCATTTACAGGGTTTGGGTGAGGGAGCGCTGTCAAAGGTGACACTTTGTAATGGCGGCGAACACGGGCGGGGGCAGCGTGCGAATGGCACCTGAAAGAGCCGCCCCTCCGTAACAACTATTAAATTAAGGTTCCCCTTCATTTTGTGTTCCATTAGTTGCTCCATTTTGTTCCATGGCAACAGTAATTGGCCCACGCCGCGCTATCTCTGCTCCCTGTTCTCTGATTAGTGGATCCCAACGTCACAGTCTTTCCCTCCACATCTGATAAAAAAGCAGCAACCTCCTTTTTTCTCTCTTTCCTATCAGCTCCCTTCCTGTCTTCATCGTTAGCCGCCCCCCCCCAGCTCCTCGCTCTCGCCAACTTTTTAGCCGTCTTCTCTGCCTCACCCGTTCTACCTCCCCCCCTCTCTGCCTCCCTTCCTCTCCATGACCTGCTGAACCAGCACACGCCGGCCTGTCCGTCAAATCCAAAGAACAGGTGCTCCAGCAACAACCTCACTTCCCCCCACTTCTCCCCCCTCCTCTATAGCCCAAAGCTTCACGCGCGCGCGTGCACACGCACACACACACACACACACACACACACACAGATACATACATACATGTACACGTGTGGGGAGGGGGGAGGGGGGCATACATGCATGGGCACTCACTCTTCAACATGTCCTCCGGGTCGGTTGGGAGTTTGACCGGCGAGGTGAAACTGGGGTGATTTTGCTTGGCACCAGTGCTGATACACAGTGTAAAGTATATGCTGACGGACACTGACTTACTGACCTGTGACTCTCCGTGGTGTCTCCGACACACACACACACACACACACACACACACACACACACACACACACACACACACACACACACACACACA